>OX453323.1:16569686-17169686 GCA_949710035.1 Crambus lathoniellus | reverse complement strand
CAAATTTAACTTTTCTAATCTACGAATCCACCATAATAAGCGAAAAGCTTTTCCAAAGCGATTGAAAAGAAGCCTCATCAATCTACAAAACCACATGTCAGTCAACCGCCATAATGGGCCAATTACCCCCTCCCCTCTACTCGGCGGGAGGGGGAGACAAAGGATAACGAGCAATTTCCTAAGATGTAGTCGATTTTTATGATCAGTAGAGAAATATATAAGCAGTAGGCCTGTAGGGCTAACATGACGGCAACGAGATAGCACGAGATAGTTTGTCGCGCGCCTTGATAGTGTCCATCAATACGATCATTTTTTACTATGAGGCCATCCACGGAATCGTGGTTAAAAAAATCAGCTGTTCCATACAAAAGTACAACATCGACTCAACTGAAATGTATTGTGTGTATTGTTGGCCCCATCCATAGTAAAAATCGTTAGTATTGACACAGATTACTAAATAACTATGTAATAGATAGTTCACTCCGCTAAGTCATTTAAATAAATAGCAACTCTAAGTATAACGCAATAAAGTAGAATTCAGCTTGTACGGCGCAAATTACGAACGGCCAATCGTTGCATCTCTTTCTATCGCATATATTCTAGCTCTTTTGCGGACCTAATTTCTATGGATTTACACCGCCGGCGTTGCCGCCGCGTTTTCGAGCCGACACGCGGAGTGAAATAGGCCTGGTATTGATGTACACTATCATTCCCTAAAACCTTTGTACAAATTAAAATTTAGAGGCGTATTAATGATAAGTGAACGGGACAAAATCACGAAAAATGACAACAGAAATCCTTCTAACAAGTTCCCACTAAAATCACATCCCAGAAATGAATATGAATTAAACAGGCTCGCAAGGCCCATGGCTAGCCTTGACAAAACACGTGTCGCCCATAAGCTGAGCCATAACGCGACCATTATTGCGGCACTCAACCCCACTCCATCAGGGATGGGGGAACCCTGCAGGATTTTATGCCAAGCTGACTGCGAAAACTGAAATAACAAGTGCAGAAGAAGATATTATTCAATGGATACAAAATGTGTAGTAATGATCACACGCAGATTCTATTACTAAACACGAGATATATATCTCGTATAATCTGCATAATCTGCATATGCAGACACTAATGAGGGTGTTGAGGTGAAATTTCAAATAAAAATGTAACTTTAAGCTAAAAATTGATTCACTTTGGTTGAAAGGCGCAGAAATACAGGCGCACATTAACATTGAATGATTTACTTTTACGTTTATATTGTTCAATTTGGTTGCTTCATCCAAATTGAAAGACAGAAGTGAACCGTGTATTTCCACCATTACCAAAAATTCACAATTCGCTATCGTAAATTAAATTGGGTAATGAGAACCATTGCAATACAATAAGTATTATAACTACACATCATATTAGACAAACATACATATTCTGTACCAGGTTTTCAAAACCAGCAACATATCCTGCATAGGTATTCTGACACACGCAGTCACTCCTTAAGCGGTAAAGACGTCATTCGCAAGTAATCCTCGACTGTTTCGGCAGCCCTGGCCAAGGTGTCGCATTTGAATAACAATGGCTGAGAGCCGTGCCCCCATAAATGCAGATATGCTCACAACGGGTCATAAAATGGAGCCTTAAATAATTTAAGGGCCGACTCCACGAGGGACACGGTAATGGGTGCAGTACTTGACTCGAGTTGAGGGATTTCGTTATTTTTTCCCAAGAAAATGTTGGCGTTTTGGTGTAAAAGGACGTGCGTGAAGCTGTTCGTGAGGTGATCAATAATGTCTAAAGTGGTAGTGTTTTAGCTCACGTCGTTGGCAGAGACAAGATGAGTTGGTCTTTTATTTTATGTTGAGAATATCTTACTTTTAATGGCTTAAAGAACTTAAGAAAGAATACTATAGAGGACACAGAATGCAAGAGCGATGCAAAAGTACAAAGGAAGTTTAACTTCGAATTGTAACTTAAAATTTAACTGAAACGTCAGAAAGATTTGCTTGCCGAAAGAAACTCAAACAAATAAGAAAATTAAAACTAAACTAAACGCATCCGTGTACAGAATATGAAATGAGAAAACTTATGTAGTTGCCGAGTCTGGGTAGCGGCCAAAAATTGCAGCGGCACCGCGATTTGGGGCCCAAACTTTGGCGTAACTAGTCGGGAGTGTTTTTAAGACATTGTGTACGCCACCAAATCCCTGCAGGTGGTTCTGTAATACGTCCGCAAGTTTTCTGAGCACTTCCATAATATGAATTGGAAAAGTCGGAATTACGTCGCTGCTGAGAGGAAAGTAACGTATTAAGTGTAACAGTTAAACAGTATAAATATTAAAATGTATGGTCCTAAGATTAGTAAGTATAGAAACTTATAGACAAAAAGCGATCTAAATAACTTTTCAAATTATCCATTGTGCAAATGAACTTTCCTCTAAAAGGAAAAAAAATCCATAATACACAAATAAATAAACCTACCAGTATCGTCTAACGGGATATAAATAATAAAGAGAACTTCAGCAAATTGACAAAGGATACGAAATACCTTTCATGTCCAGAGGTGTCTGACGCAGGCAAGGTAAATTCAATAAAGAATCTACCTTCACAGGAAACCCACTCACCCAATCTTAATTTGACACTATTATTAAGAGGTAGTGAATCGTGTAAATTTTCGAATAGATTAGCTTCGATCTCCAGATTGAGGATAAAGAAGGTGTCTCGACTCGATTCAGTCAAGGCTCAAATAAACTAGGTAGACGGCTTACACGTGGCGATGACCTTACTAAATAGATGTAGATAGAGATTTTCCCGGGATTTAATCGCAAATGAAAGGAATAAGCTTTCGCATTGTTTTCGAGCAACTTTGCGATAAGTCACGTATTTGTAGACGTCTGTTTATGCTTTCGTGGACACTACAATCAATCTCTTGGAGAACATTGAATCGGGTGATTGAAGTTCAGATAAAAAAAAATACTAAATATTTAAGCTTTGTTCTCTAAACAATGTTATTTCTACGTATCAATTTATAAAAAGGCAGGTTTGCATATAAATATGATTACATGTGTTTGCACGAAATAACTTTTAGGTACTTTAAAATAGAAGTATGTAAAAATAAAGGTGTTACTTTTGTAATAAATAATAATATTAAAATAATATTTTCCCAGAATCCCCACACATTCGAGGGATGTCGCCATAGTAAAAAGTTATTACTATAATTAATATATTTCACCGGAGATACATTTCGAATCTGTTGGTCAGAAATGGGTTTTGGGAGGACGTGTTGTCGCATCGTCTTTTAAAAAAATCTAATGAATAAACTTGATTTTACCAGATTTAGAATAGAATAACACATGACCAGATGGAATGGGATTGGAAAGCAATAGGATACAGTCAAACATTGATAAGCAACGATATTTGAATACATCCTTTCGCCATCCAAAAAGCTACTCGTAGCTTCGTCCATCGACGTCAACTGGGAAATGCAAAGCCAACCGGAATGTGTTCCAGGAGACATCATGGAATCCCCAGTAGCACCACAGGTTACCCGGCGCGTCGCAGCGCATGCATTATTCACGACTTGTCCGGGCATCGAACGCCGATTGATTCCAACGCCTTCGGGACTGCCCGGGATTACTCGGATTGCGGTTAATAGCCACTCCAGGCGCCGGCCAAAGAAAACGAACATCCTGATTTGCATGAGGTTGTAAAAATCCTATTGAAAAAGGACACCAATAAAATTACCCGGCTTGGTTGGCTCATCAAAAGATGACAACACTCTCGGAGCATGGAGGAAGGGATTTATATTTATGGCAAAGCTTGTGTATGTGACGTTCAGATAAATTTTTGTGGTGGTTATGAGCTATCCACAGTAGGTACTATATGACAGATAACCACCACAAATATTTATCTGAACGTCATAATATAATATTATCGCTTTAAAAGAAAAATGATTGAATCACCAATAATTTTTTGCCTTGGATATTCCGACGTGTTACAGTTACAGAACGTTAAAAGCATCCATTATTTGCGCATTGACACCACACACCTTGTCATCTTCTCATGCTCTCTAAATATGCTTATATGGGTTGTACGCAAAAAAGCATAACACCCCTCACAATTTAAGCCAAATAATACAAGTAAACAGTAAGAAAAATTCAAGTCACGTAGCAATGAGGTCAGAAGCAGATTCTAGGGACATGAAGCACAAAATATAAAATCTGCCTTCTCATGAACACTTTGCGTCTCTATTTAATTTCAAACATGAACTCATTGCAAAAACAGATAACCATTTCAGTGGGTTCTCGCATAACACGGGCCAAATGAACAATTAAATTTATATTAATAGCGGATGGTCCGGGCGCGGGCGGTCCGATTAGGAGGCTCCGATGAACACGCGGACGGATAAGCACGCATTTGGCACACAGCTATGCTGGAAATTATTTCAGTGTTGCTTCAAAATTTCGATGGTCATTTTCTGTTGTATTTATAGTGTACCAGAATCGTATTATTTGGGATAGAATAAATAAAATATTTTATTATTCTTTAACAATAGAGCCTTAATTAAATTAGTGGATTGGAGCCTCCATTTGAGCAGAAAAAGCCCGTGTTTGAATTCACAAAACATTAATTTGAAATTGACCTACGTCCATCAAAACGTTTTTCTTTGATTTGAAGTCAAGAGTATTGATAAATAAAAGTATAAAAAATATATCACACGAACAAGCTATATTTGGAACTCCAGTTAAACGCAAGAAACTAGTACATAATATATGACTGCGATCAGAATTGACGGCGGTGTAACGTTAGCAGAGAATAAGTGGACTCAAAAATGAATGTTCTTTTTAAATAATGGAGGCACAGTTACTTACGATCCTCTCAGATTGCTTTCAGAAGACGTATGGCATGTCACAGATACATTTCCACCACCCTCGGCTCATTCGCAAATGGCTTTTAACTTTGTGGAGTTTTCGTGGAATTTCTCCCACATGTGAAATCACCTTGTGCGTTGATCGATTTTGTTTGTACAGGATTTCAAAAAGAATTAATCCTATTTGGAAGCCCAGCAAATGTTGAATGACACTTATTTATTTAAATTTTATTCAAAATTCGTATTCATCATCATCATCATCATCATGTCAGCCGAACGACGCCCACTGCTGGGCACAAGCCTCCCCCAAGGATCTCCAAATTTGTGTAAGAAAATCACTAACTACAAAAGCAGTTTTAAAGGAAAGGGGTTAAAACGTCACATTTCTCAACAATCTTAAAGAAAACAAAATTTAAGAGCAAATAATTTGTGAAAAGATGAAGTAACAACATTTTTTAGGAACTCTTTCCAAAAACATTGTTTGTAAAGAATTTGAGAAAGCGGCCGTCAAAGCGCAGATATTTCAGATTTTATATTTTAAGCCAATAGTAAAAGTTTCTTCTCTAAGATTTTACTACTAAAATACAGTGACAAAGAACCAAGCGTGCGTTATTACCGGAACATTTGCAGCGAGCAACTCGTCCGAGTGGGACCTTCAAGTTTCAAAGTTTCTTATATGGCCGTGATGCTTGTTAGTTGTTAGCGTCAGTACTCAAACGAAAACGGGCCAATTGCCCTGGAAAAACTTATAGTGAAGCATTTTAGAATATTCTGATAGTGAAGTTTTCAGCAGGATCATTTGAAACAACTTCGAAGTTCTTATGACAAAGACTGAAAAACATAACAAAAACAAACATATAAAAATAATAATATACTCTAGTGATAAAATAACAAGATAAAACCAAGAAAATAGTCAAAATTTACGAGCTGTGTTATACTGAAAAGAGCGTTTTAGTAGGAAAACTTTATTAATATTTCCCTCCGAATGCCAGATTATTTGACGACGGGAAATAAAAAAGCTCCATTGAAAAAAAATCGATGAGAGAACAAAGTTCAGTGAGGCATTTGAGAGGCATTTCTTTTCATTCTTCACGTTGCTCTCGGCTTTTATTGTTAAGGGAAATTTCAATACTCGAATATTGTTCAAGTATTATTAAACTACGACTCCTTTAATAAATTATTTTATATTTTTTCTACACCCATAGCTAAATAATTATGGTCTTGGCTAGTTCCAAGAGAATTAATGTTTGCAATTTTATATCATCTCATAAAGTGTAAAAGCGAGCTACGAAAAGCAAAAGCAACAATAAGCTTAAAAAATAGGGTGTGGCTGTGTCATGGACTTGGCCTTGTGTTGTACGTGAATACGTTTACTTATATTTTAAGTTAAAATATTAACATATTTTTGAAAATATTTATTCGCTTATCGTAATGAATTCTTTAATCCTTTAGGTATCCAGTGATCTTATTGAATCCATACTAATATTATAAATGTGAAAGTGTGTTTGTTTGTTTGTTTGTTTGTTTGTCCTTCTTTCACGTCAAAACGGAGCAACGGATCGACGTGATATTTGGTATGGGGATAGTTTGGGAGCTGGAGAGTAACATAGGCTACTTTTTATTCCGGCAAATTATAAAATATTAAGTTATTATTTTGTATAGAAAATCAATAAACTGTCGTTGGTACTATACAAAACTGTCATTTCTTCCATAGCCGCTTCCAAAGAGGAATGTCAAAGAGTATTGTAATCACTGACGTTTTAGGCGCTTTGGATTACCTACTTTTTTAATAAGTGACATTTGGCAGGCAGTGTATAAAACTTCTTTGCGATTATTTATTTTCATCTGTCTGTCTATAATAGATGTTGGTGATACGAAGTTTACCGGGTCCGGTGTCCGGTCGGGTATAATTAATATGGCAAAACAACGTTTGCCGGGTCAGCTAGTTTTGAATAAAAACGATATATCAGAAACTATAAAGCCAGGCTGTATCCCCCGATTTTGTTATCAATGGGTTCAAATTATTTTTACTTTTTCATTTACAATGCAATTTTTATTACTTATCGAAAATATTGAAAATGAAGTATTAGAAAAATTCGACCCGTCTAGCTCCGATGGGACTCGAACCCACGACCTTTCACTGTCCGGGCGATTGCTCTAACCACTAAGAGAACGACTCCGTAGCAAAATGGCGGTCTAATCAGTGGTTAGAACATTCGCCCGCACAGTGTAAGGTCGAGGGTTCGAGTCCCATCGGAGCTAGTTATGAGACGGGTCGATTTTTTCTAATACCTCATTTTAAATATTTTCAACATCATTAGGCTTTTTAGATTGCCTCCCCATGAAAAACGACGTTTTCACGTTAAAATAAGACTTTGTATTTTTTTCTGTGAACTAAGTTAAAACTTTTGCAACCATGGCAAAAGTTTTTCCATCCGTTTTGGCAGACAACTACCACACTCATATACAAATGTGTAGTCAGCATGCTACGTTACCTAACAGGCAGCGGCAAAACCGTTTGGAGGACTCTTCAAAAAGCTTTTTACTCTCGTTATCTTGTATTTAGCAGGAGTTATGTATTTACCACGTTTTAAATGAAAATGAAAATTAATACCTTTTGTTAAGTTTAGGCTGATACAGCACTTGTTAGCGTCAAAGAAGAGACGCCATCTGTTCGCCAACCCTATGGCGGGAGAGCTTGGAGAAAAACCAGCAAGAAACTCGTCAAGGTTAAATTTTTTCTTCCCGTTTCATTTCATACAGAGACGTCAAATTGAAAAATGACCATAAAATAACATAATAATCAGTTTCTATCACAATTAATTAATTATGATAAATACAATTAGGTGTGTGAACTAATGATCATAGCAGTAGACAATTTTCAATGACCGAAAAACTCTAGTGAGTATACAAAGCAGAAAATGTATTGTTTACGAAATCACTACTACGTACTGAAGTTGCGCCATACAAATAGCTTCAAATATCAAATAAAAACAAAATCAAAATTTAAAATAAAAGGCTAAATGAAACACGTTTTCAACATTTTTTAGTTTTAGTCATGTTTTATCTGAACAATATTTGTCAGCAACATTTGTGTCTACCTTTTTCTGACGGTTCCCTGTCGAAACGGCCAAACTATTTGAGTCAACAAAACGCACCAATCCCATTCTAACGAGCCATTAAGGAAACCGGAGACAGGGCTCCCACAAAAACCCCAATTTATACTAATATCAACAGACGTATGTATCGGACGGTAATCGTATTTGCGACCCTTGCGTATGTTTGCGGAGTTATCAGACAGGGCGTTTGGAAATACCCTACCCGGGATGGGTTAGGTCCACCCGTAGCAAATTAAATGACAATAAAACCTGTTTGTAACTATAAACATACAATCATAGACGGGTGGTATATAAAAACGTCATACCGTATTTGTATGTGAGTAAATCAGTATGCCTCTGGGATTTTTAAAAGACCTCGCACTAAATACAAATACAAATACAAAATGTTTATTTTAATAACTTAGCATAATACATTAACAGTGTTTGGTGCTCCCTTTTAAGCTTTTTAGCTGGTGTTAGGTAGCACCGCTCTTCCGTAACATTTCATTCAGTAGACTTAACACTTAAACTTAACTTTTTAAAAGTGAAAGCACTAATGTATGAACATGAAGTTTCATACAAATCAACAACCTTCATGCCAACACCTTTATTGTCAAGATCTGGGACAAAGTCGATTTCAAATGTGATGTTAACTTGGCCGGTGGAAAACCAAGCAGGTACTTACCTAACTACACGTACATATCAGTAGGTTAAATAGACAAAGTATCACATACCTTTATGAAACTAAATCAGTACGAACATTTTTACAATATCAACAAATGGCAGAATTTTTTCGTATCTACAACAAGAACAGAGTTTTCATGAAAGAGATAAAATTCCAAAGCAAGCGATCTGAGCCCAGATGTGTAACTTGGAGCTCGGCAACTATTTGCTGCCGAACATAAACTGCCTCTGTTTGCACGGAAAATACGTTTCTGATACTTACGTGGCTTTTACCAACTTTAAAGGACTTTGTACTATTGTTCCCGGTACAGGTGTACGAATACACCTTGCGATAGCAGAACTACAACGAGAAGAGATTGAGACACTAGTAACTTTTTAAAAGCAAGATTTACACGAACGTCAGACTATTTACAATATGGCAGGTGGCATCAGATGCATTCAATGAAGAAAACAACCTTAATGCCCTAATGTGTCACCACTACGCCTTTTTAAGGCCGATTTCTACTCCGTATTTAGCGCAAGAAAGGTTAAAAGAAGTCTTTTGTTGAACCTATGGCATGATATCCGTATCTGTAACAAATTCTACAGAATAATCAAAGCACACAACATATGAGAATCCTGAAATCGAGTTAAAATAAAAAAAAGAAATGCGCTGACAAGCAAATGACAGCACGGAGACCAAGGGGGCTACCGGCTAAAAATATGGATATGAGCATGCGCTTTCCTTGAAGACCATTAAAGACCATATTATTGACTTCAATTGTCAAATGAAACCCTTATATCATGGACTTCAAATGTCAAAAGAAGTAAAAAGCCAATTAATGTTTCTTGACCAAAGTTCTTGACACAAAAAGAGACATGTTAATGATAGAAACACAAAGATTGTCATGATCAAATCGATCGTTGATTGTTGAGTTCTACAATGAGGATCTGATCTAGATTAAGATATACATATGTGTTAAGTTGGAACTTCCGTCATTCGAGAAGAAAGTGTATCTAACGGAAACTCGTCACTGGATAAACACTGGTAGAGTAATATAATTATTGGATTAGCCGAAACTCCTAAATCATCGTTATTGTTCTGCTGGTCTGCAAGTCACAACTATATTTCAATGATCAACCCAATTGCGACGGGTCACGCGATGCTGATGCCCTACTTCCATCCAAATTGATATTTATACTTTTTCACGGTTGAATTTACCCTTAGCTTCCATTTGTTTGATAACTGTGTTTGCTAGCTTTTTAGGCTGCAGTGAAAAAGCGGTGACTAGAACAGACGCGGGAGCAATACGTGGCCACAGTCACAGAATAAATACCAATATTCCATCTTCATATAAAAGATTGAATCGCGAGTTCATCGCTGACTTTGACTCATCGCCTCGATCTTGGTATGCGCTTCATATTGAGATCCTTCCAAAGCATTCATCTCAGATATTGCTAAAGCTAGTTACGAGTGAGGGCACAACGAAACGTTACAGTCATCTTAAGCAGTTGGAGCAACTAAGCTAGTTATTATAAAATGCAAACTAAATAGTCATAGTTCAGATATAATGCTATAAGTTTTCCTTCACTTGTGCGATCTTCTCCAACTTGCTGTACGAGTATATCACTTGGTACGATAGTGACAATCGGAGAGAAAAATTAAAAAATGTTTAAAGAGAAAAATTTCGTACAATTTTAAATATAAATTTTGCTGCTGGATGTCTTCTATTTAGCATAGTCGAAGTACGCTAGCTGCGATAAACACGACACAATGGCAAAAAAACTAAAAAAAGGGAATCCGAATGTCAAACAAGCGTGACGTTCACATTCATAAAGTAACGCTTTAGACACTCCGCTCTGAAAATGGCAACTGTGAACTGAGTAACTTTTGGCGATTTGTTTTTCAAATGGCTATAAAATGTTCACCAATCCAGACAAATGTCTACCATTCCATTTTTCAGTGAAATGAATCCGAAAGCGATAAATTTTGAATGTAAAACGGCCGACAACAATAACCGGCTATTTGTTATACAAAAGCAACGGCACCCGTTCGAACATGTTAATCTGAGCAAACGAGTGTGATACACATGATAATGACAATCTCCGGAGGGGCGGGGAGACTCCCAACGGGGAAGGGGGTAAATTAGGGAAAAACTCGGGAGTACGTGTGGGGTGAATTGATTCAGATTGCTGGGTAGTCGGCACGTTCAATGGAAATGGACAGTTTCATTCGGCGCGATGAAGCCATGTAGATGACGCTATAATTGTATGTAAATAAGATTTTTGTGGCATATGTCTAGTTATGGAAATTGTACGTAAATAGGATTTTAGTGTCATATTATGTCTAGTAATAGAATAGAAATAGTACCAACTTTAGGGAGCACTTACACGGGCCACTTAAATCCCGCAATGGGGAAGAAAACTAACTTTTGATAACGACAGAGGGCGTAGGTGATATGGGGGGGGGGGGTGCTTTGTTGATTGGTTGTAATTGTGATAAAACGTCACAATAACAACCAATCATAAGAGCTGTTAAAATCGATGAACGAATAAGTAAATTATTATCCGACCCCCAATCACAAAAACGCCATCTACAAAAAGCTTTGCCTGTTTCTCCCCATTCCTGTTATCCCCGCCAAATATGACGTCACGACCACATCAAGCAATTAAGGTCAAAATAAAGCAACCTGGTGGTGAGATACAGCCACACAATACTACCACGAAATATGGAGCAAAATTGCCCCACTTAATTGCTCCAGATTAATCCATTACAGTTGCCGTGCCATTTCTGGCAATAGCCAAGAAAATTGCCCGTGTAAGCGCGCCTTAAGTATACAGGGCGTCCCAGAGTTATGGCAGTGTGCTATTATTTATTCTGTGGTTATGGAACTACAAGAAAAAGTAGTCTTAATTATGTAAATAGCACGTTTCACTAAAAGTAACCATTCGGTTTTTGACTAAAACCAAAACTGTATAATGCCGTAGTAGGTACTTGTTTAAGTACATAATAAAATTGTTATACTTTCGCTTATATTTGAGACAACTTTAAGACCCAAATTCTTCAACGACTCATATATGCTTATTACCAGCTCAATGAAGACTAAGTTTACGATTATGAACGTCCCAACCTTCGTCTTATTGCAGTTTCAAAGGTGATCCCAAAGTTAAACGATCCAGACTTCTATACGGTATTGCCGTCGGAGCGGAGGTAACTTTTGGACAACTATCCGAAGATGTCCAACTCAGCCGCAGTTAAATGCTTGGTTACTACTTATCTCATGTTTAATGGGTGTGATTAATTAATGGCACTGTTTATGAGGTTCTATTCTCTCAAACTGAGATATCTTGCTCTAACTAGCTTCGATGGGACTCGAACCTACGCCTCCGGGCGAATACTCTCGAACAGTGAAAGGTCGTGGGTTCGAGGCCCATCAGAGCTAGTTGTGACTTGTGACACGGGTCGTTTTTTTTTCTAATAGGTAGGTAAGTACTTCATTTTAAACATTTTAAAAGAAAATGCGTTGTTATTAAATGTCTCAAAAAGGAGCACAAAACAAAATAGGAAGATAAACTGGATTACACGCAGATAAAGTAGCGAGCATTTCATTTCGTCCACTGCTGGACGTAGGTCTTCGAGCACGATCAGTGGCTGCTCTCATCCAGCGCTTGCCAGCAGCCCTGCAAAGATCGTCGCTCCACCTAGTCTGAGGGCGTCCTACACTACGTTTGCCGATTCGCGGTCTCCACTCTACCTAGCGTGGAGACCGCGAGCATTTACTAATTCAAAATTATTGGTTCATTCTATATATTTATACACGGTACAAATATAAAGTGAGCATAATCATCATCATCATCAGCCATTTTAATGCCCCACTGCTGGGGCACAGGCCTCCTTATCTGTACTAATATTATAAAGCTCAAGAGTTTGTTTGTTTATTTAAATATTTAGTTTTTTGCATTCACAATGCAATTTTTATTACTGAAAAATGGAAAATGAAGTATTTAGAAAAAAATCGAACCGTCTCACAACTAGCTCCGATGGTACTCGAACCCACGACCTTTCGCTAAGCTACGGATTCGTTAGAGCAGTGGTTAGAGCAGTCGCCCGGAAAGCGAAAGGTCGTGGGTTCGAGTACCATCGGAGCTAGTTGTGAGACGGGTCGATTTTTTTCTAAATACTTCAATTTCCATTTTTCGGTTTGTTTGTTTGTTTAAACGCGCTAATCTCAGGAACTACTGGACCGATCATTGACACATTTTTCCCGAGTGATATGGCCTATGTTATCCCGTTAATATTCCCATGGGAACGGGTACCACGCGGGTAAAGCCGCGAGGATCCGCTAGTGGATGGATATTGCTATAAATAAACACTCGCGCTCGTACAAGATTCGACTGAGACAGACCGAGAAGATATCGTGTCCGTGAGCGGTGTCTATGTATGCGTGGCTCGAGTGCATCTTCTGTACCTGTTTATTTACGGCCAGAATTAATAACCTATCTACGGATAGGGATAGGTGCGATCCAGATTAGTTGCTAGGCAACGCTTGATATTAACATAGAATTAACGACAGTTGCCAGGGTGTTGCTAGGTGTTGCCTAGCAACTAATCTGGATCGCACCTATCCCTATCTGTAGATAGGTTATTAATTCTAGCCGTTAGTGGTATTAACGACTGCAAATGCAGCCGGGACCAACGACTCAACGTGCCTTACGAAGCCCGGAGGAGCTCGAGATAATAACATTTTGGTCACCCATCCCATGACCGACCATTCCGAAAGTTGCTTAGCTTCAACGATCGCAGGCTGAGGGCGCTAACCACTGAGCCACGGGCTCCTCGTAAGCTTAATATCGAACGGTAATTAACTCCCTTACAGCTTACATTAATTATTTAGTCCCAAACTAAACAAGACTACACGAGTCCGTCTACCCTAATACCAAGATATCCCATATTTATGAGTAAGTAGGTAATAATAACATAACTGTGATAAAACTCTCTTGAAGAACTATAGACCCATCTCGCTTCTGAGCCATATCTATAAGTTGTTTTCGAGAGTCATTACGAATCGTCTCGCTCGCAGGTTCGACGACTTCCAACCTCCCGAACAAGCCGGGTTCCGAAAAGGCTACAGTACCATAGACCACATTCATACGCTGCGGCAAGTTATACAGAAGACCGAAGAGTATAACTTGCCACTTTGCTTGGCGTTCGTGGACTATGAGAAAGCCTTTGATTCGATTGAGACTTGGGCGGTGCTGCAGTCTCTCCAGAGGTGCCAAATAGACTACAGGTACATCGAGGTGCTGAGGTACTTATACCAAAACGCCACCATGTCGGTCCGATTACAGAACCAGAGCTCTAATCCTATCCAACTACAGCGAGGTGTGAGACAGGGAGATGTCATCTCTCCCAAACTGTTCACAGCTGCGTTGGAGGATATTTTTAAGCTGCTGGATTGGAAAGGATGCGGCATCAACATTAATGGCGAGTACCTAACACACCTACGGTTTGCCGATGATGTAGTTCTTATGGCTGAGACCTTGGAAGACCTGAACACAATGCTCGAAGATCTCGGTAATGCTTCGCAAAGAGTGGGTCTTAAGATGAACATGGACAAGACGAAAATCATGTTCAATGCCCATGTCGCACCCGCTCCAGTTAATGTTGGGAACATTACACTCGAAGTTGTTGACCACTATGTCTACCTGGGACAGACAATCCAATTAGGTAAGTCCAACTTTGAGAAAGAGATCTCTCGTCGAATCCAGCTCGGATGGGCAGCGTTTGGGAAGCTCCGGCATATATTCGCGTCCGAAATACCTCAATGTCTCAAGACGAAAGTCTTTGACCAGTGTGTGTTGCCAGTAATGACCTATGGAAGTGAGACGTGGTCTTTTACTATGGGTCTCATAAGAAGGCTCAAAGTCACCCAGCGAGCAATGGAGAGAGCGATGCTTGGTATTTCCCTGCTCGATCGAATCAGAAATGATGAGATCCACAGGAGAACTAAAACAACCGACATCGCTCGAAGGATTGCATCTTTGAAGTGGCAGTGGGCGGGACACATAGCGCGGAGAACCGATGGCCGTTGGGGCGGAAAGGTTCTCGAATGGCGACCGCGTGCTGGACGACGTTCCGTGGGCAGGCCCCCTACAAGGTGGACCGACGATCTGGTCAAGGTCGCGGGAAGCCGCTGGATGCGGGCAGCGCAGGACCGATCGTTGTGGAGATCCTTGGGGGAGGCCTATGCCCAGCAGTGGGCGTCGTTCGGCTGACATGATGATGAATAACATAACCGATTTTAGCAGTGGCAACCATTGGGATTTTAATGACCCATATCTCACCATTGGCAACAATTGAGGTTTTAATGATTCATTTGTCACCACTGGCAACAAATGTATTTCTTTTCTCGTTTGTCCCCAGTGGCGAAGCCAGTGATGATGACTGGGAACAAGGGAGAAAACACGGCGGTTCTTGGGGTTAAATATTTTTTGCACAAAATGTATCGGTTCCCTATTGGTGATTAGTTTATTAAAGACTATTTAATTTAATAAATTAATGGTACCATCTTTCACACTTCTTTTTCAGGAGTTGTCCTCCTCATTTAATCTTGAATGACAATTAGAAATATTACTGCTACTCCATTCGCTTGAAAATACCTGAAACAAGATAAAAAACGTAAATTAGTGATTTTTTATTTTAATTTTTAGTTTTTTGCATTCACAATGCAATTTTTATTACTGAAAAATGGAAAATGAAGTATTTAGAAAAAAAAACCGTAGCTCAGTGGTTAGAGCAGTCGCCCGGAAAGCGAAAGGTCGTGGGTTCGAGTCCCATCGGAGCTAGTTCTGTGACGGGTCGATTTTTTGTAAATACTTCATTTTCCATTTTTCAGTAGTAATTTTTTTTATAAAAAATTTTTATTAGTTTACGTCTTCGAGCAACGCGGGCCTTCCGTTCCGGGACGGAAGAGCCGCGTCGCTCGTAGGTTTGCGTCATGAGTTGACTGGCTTTTGCCCGCGGTTTCGATCGGGTTCCATCATGACATGACATCCACCCAGCTTACCATCCCTACATAGTAGACATTCCACCCGTCCGTTACGAAGCGCTTTGCTAATTCTTTCTTAATGCGAGCTGCTAAAGATTGGAATACGCTGCATGATGGCTGGTTCATGCGTCATGCTCGTGAACGGGTGCCACCAGTGGGATGGGTCTGCTCCTGGCTTCTTGTCTCAAAATATGCAGATTTTTAATGTTTTATTGTTGTTAGTTTTGTATTATCGTGGCTTGTATGGCACTGTTTATTCTTCTTCTTAATCATAATTCTTATGTTCTTAAACTATTCAAAGTTTTATTACCCTTGTTTGGCATTTATATTTATTATTTTATTTGCTACGTTTTTGGTTGGTGTGTATTTTAAAGAAACTACCTTTTGGATGTCTATTTCTTAGTTATTGAAAATTATTTACTGCTATGATTACCGGGTTTTTTATTTTGTTTTTAAACTTAAGATTAATTTGTGATGGAAAGTGACTTTACATATTATATTATGTTAAAGTCAGTTTTCAATTTGACGACTCTGTATGAAATATGACAGGGAGAAAAAAATAGCCCTTGGCGAGTTTCTTGCCGGTTCTTCTCGTTACAAGGCCTCCCGCCGTAGGATTTACGAACCGATAGCGTAGCTTCATTGACGTTCACAAGTGCTGTATCAGCCTAAAATGAATAAATGAATTTTGATTTTGATTTTTTGATTGCGCATGTATTCCCCGATCATTACAACCTTGGCCTCTTCAAGGCAAAAGTGAATGGGCACCTACTGGGTAAGCATGCTACACCCTAGACTGCATCCTGTCTGTTTAGCAAGATGGCGGTCAAAATATGCTTAACCAGTTTAAAAAAAAAAAAAAAAACAAATAGAAAATTTCCGTGAGATAACGTCGTGTATTAGTCGCGGGCGAAGCCGCAGGCAGAAAGCTAGTTCTTTATAAACAATATTTTCTCCATGCAAACTTTCGACCCCCCTTTCATCCATTATTAGCGGATGAATATTGGAAAATCCTCTCTTTGCGGATGCCTAATTTATAATAACTATCTTTGTGCTTTTCAGCATAATCATGATGCATTTCGTTCCCTAGTAGCGACATCGACCGAGCCTCGGTTCATATCAAGGAAAACGGTCTATCATACAAACTTAAGGACAGGATCTTTCAAAAACTCTGTCTCTGTCTTTTTCCTTACTTGTGAAGAGTAATGAAAATAACCTCACTTTTTCATTTTTTCAATGTTTTTGTTGATATTTTGAGCATAAATTCACTTTTTGAAAAAGTAGCCTGAGAATAGTCTACAATATGTCGTTACCTATTTTTCTATATATTATTCGTGAATTAGAGATTAATAATCTACGTATAAAACCAAAAAAATATAACAATAATGAAATTTTCTTTGTTTTTGAATTTTTTTATAGTCGAGTTACGATACGAATATCGTGTTTCTAGCCACAAAATAATCAAGATCGTTTATGAAACTTCAACATTATATTTTTATCTGCTCATAATAAAGAATATTTGATTGTGAGACGGGTCGATTTTTTCTAAATACTTAATTTTCCATTTTTCTATTATAAATATTGCATTGTGAATGCAAAAAACTAAAAATTAAAATATTTGATTGTTTACTTTTGAATCAAAAATAGGTTGATTTCGATAATTTGGAAGTACGTGCCCTTAAGTTTCATACATACATTGTGCGCATATATGTCGTGTTTGAGAATCCGACGTGATTACATAAACTTGTCCAATTTAGCTTTGAAGGGGTTTGTTGGGAAAGGGGCGGCGACTGTGAGCTCAGGTATTTATCAACGGTATCGTGAGACAACGGGTTCATTGGGCAGTTTGTAACTTTTAGTTTTATTTGTTTTTGTTTTAAATTGTATATTGTGTTATTGCATTTGCTGTAGCCAAATAAAGAATTCATTCATTCATTCATTCATTCATTCATTCATTCATTCATATCATATTATTCCATTAGTGTTAAAGACACTTAAGACTTACTAGATACACGTAGTTGATATTTGGTACTTGAGAGTGAATGTTGATACTGTTGATATACAATCAATGCTTAAATTCCTATTTAATTTCGATACGATGCCCAAGTTTACCTCATTTTGTAATGCTATTTACACGATATAAAAATTGGCACTTTTCCTTAACAAAATGGCATCCTATTAAGGGAATTACTGATTTCAATACTTTTACCTACGTAGGTACCTATGACACTGTGTAGTCGTGTAATTTAGAAACTAATTCCAATGGCAAAAAATAAAATTCCCTTTCACACTTTAAACTAATATTTTGTAGCTATATATCTACTCTTTCTTTTTCTATTCTTTTCTACTCTGTTAAAGCTGATGAGTTTTTTTCGCCTGTATTACTTGTCAGTTAAAAGATGTCCATAACAGGTGGTAGGTAAAAAAATGTTGGACGATTCATAATTTTATTTAATCTATATGAATAAAAATTTATTAACTTTGACTATACTAATATTTTAAAGCTTAAGAGTTTGTTTGGCTGAACGCGCTAATCTCAGGAACTACTGGACCGATTTAGAAAATTCTTTGACCATTAGAAAGCTACACTCTTCCCGAGTGACATAGGTTATATTTTATCCCGATATTCCCACGGGAACGGGTACCACGCGGGTAAAACCGCGAGGATCCGCTAGTGTAATGTTGTCCACCAACAATGTATCATTCGAGCTCATGAATTTAATCATAAAGTACGCATGTATATGTCGCAGGGATATGAGGAAATCAGAGATTTCACGATATTCTAATTTTCGACGTCTTCTTCCTAAACAAGTTCAGTGATATGTCATTTCACTAAACTAAATCTGGTGAAATGTCAGAAAAGTGGATTTCAGAGGTGAGAGTTTGCCTCGGAAGTCCTGTAGAACACGTGATAGGTTAGAAATTTAAGGCGATCGCGAAGCGCAGCGAAGCGATCGTCTTAAATTTCGTGGTTATTTTTTTTTGTAAAAACAATCCATAAGTTTTTTCACAAAAAAAAATTAACCACGGACTTCTGATACAAACTCGCTCATACCTGTCACCTGCAGCCGTGAGCTTACTGTCTTTCTTCAGTCATTCTTCATTTCACTACATTTAGTTTAGTGAAATGAACTGAACATATCACTGAACTGGTTTAGGAAGAAGACGTTATAAATAAGAATATTCCAAATCTTCCGTGATTTCGTGCTAGGGATTTCGTGAAATCCCTGATTTCGTCATATCCCTGCGACACATATAAGTACAAATGTGGAATCCTGTATTGCGATTTAGATCGTTGATTTAGTTTGCAATCCCGATATCGTCAAACAACCCAAAGGGTCCAATTATCCGAGATTATATATTTGGGAAGCTTGGGAAATATAGTCATGACTATTTATGATAAAGTACACAATTGGGTTTAGCGTGTTTGCCTGTGGGGTTTCTACCAAGGCGTATTTGATGTCCCTTTCGCACTGTAGCGTTTGCTTTAAGGCGATACTCGGAAAAAATATGCTAAAGCGAGATAGCAATGAGAAAACGACGCGCGCGGGTTCGAGACCGATTTTGCAGATTACGCAAAAAAACACAAAATCACTTCGTATTAAAAAACTATAGCGATTTTTTAAAAAAGCTTCTATACGATCCTAAATATTATTGGTGTCCACTAATTAAACCAATTTCCAATAGTATATGTAAAGCCATTTAAGAATAATCTTGATATTTCGTATTTTTTAGAGGTATTTTTGAAAAGAAAAAGTGTCGAGGCAAAATCTATAAAATCGTGTTTCTGAAACTATACGATTCTAGATAAAGGTATGAAGAAACATATATCTTATTACCAGATTTATAACAACTCTAACCGTCCTATAGTTTTGTATCAAAAAGTGCATACTTTTTCCGAGTAGCGCCATAAGATCTGAGGTAGATGGAAGATGTTTGATACTTATATTACTAGTGATTCAACACTATGGAGGTTGGAATACCTACTCGAATAAGTACTGTATCCTTGAATTAGTTGCTCAGAACTTATGATTGTAATTTGAGTCTTAGCAAATGTAATTTCATTATTACAATTTCAAACTTAATTGCTAACTAAGTGAACGTCGCTGTTAATGTAATTAAAATGTATTTTATTAGATAGAAGATTATTAATTAATACAAAATCTTTGCAAAATAATAAAGGGAATAATGATTATCAATGTTGTTTATGCAAATTTCTTGATGGTTCGTTCAGTCAGACTACATTACCTACATACCTACCTACTTTGGGATATAAGCATTGACATGGATATAAGTAATTTAATCACTCGTGTTACGAATTCTAAATTACAAACTTATTGAAAAATCCTACTAAGTTATTTAAACTTTTACTTTTTTGCATTAATAATGCAATTTTTATTATTGAAAAATTGAAAATGAAGTATTTCGAAAAAATCGACCTATCTTACAACCACGTACGAACGACTCCGTAGCTCAATGGTTAGAGCAGTCACCCGGATAGCGAAAGGTCGTGGGTTCGTGTCCCATCGGAGCTGGTTGCGAGACGGGTCGATTTTTTCTAAATACTTACTTAATTATCAATTTTTCAAATCCTACTAATATCATAAATGCGAAAAATTTTGTGAGGAATGTACGTACCTACATGGATGTTTGTTACAATTTCACGCTAAAACTACTAAACTGATTTGGTTAAAATTTGGCACACAGATAGCAGATAGCTTGGATTAAAACATAAAATACTTTTTATCCCGATATTCCCATGGGAACGGGAACCACGCGGGTAAAACCGCGGGCGGCCGCTAGTACACAATACTTGAACACGGAAAACACACACACACACACACCACATTTTCATCTGATGGTTATTCGTACCATCATCATTTCAACCGTACGACGCCCACTGCTGGGCATAGGCCTCCCCCAAGGATCTCCACAACGATCGGTCCTGCGCTGCCCGCATCCAGCGGCGCACCGCGACCGCCACCAGATCGTCGGTCCACCTTGTAGGGGGCCTGCCCACGGAATGTCGTCCGGTTCGCGGTCGCCATTCGAGAACCTTTCCGCCCCAACGGCCATCGGTTCTCCGCGCTATGTGTCCCGCCCACTGCCACTTCAACTGAGCAATCCTTCGAGCGATGTCGGTCGTTTTAGTTCTCCTGCGGATCTCATCATTTCTGATTCGATCGAGCAGGGAGATTCGTACCAGGTAGGAATAAAACTTTTTATTTGTTTAAAAATTTGTAATGTGTTACTGTCCATCTCTAAACTGCCCACTTTGTCTAAAATAATTGAGAAGCTTATAAATAAACGACTTGTTAACTATCTTGAAACCAATAATCTCTTGTCTAGTTCACAATTTGGCTTCAGATCAGGTACCTCGACAAATGATGCAGTGCATGGTCTCACTGATCATATAGTTAACCAGTTAGAGCAGAAGAAAAAAGTAATATCAATATTTTTAGACATTGCAAAAGCGTTTGACACGGTCTCCATCCCACTACTACTTGATAAACTAGAAGCAATAGGAATCAGAGGGGTCCAACTGTCCCTGTTTAAAAGCTATTTTTGTGATAGGGTACAAAGGGTAAAGGTTGGCGAATTTATTAGTAATGATATGTCGATAAACTACGGCGTGCCGCAGGGAAGTGTTTTGGGCCCAACCCTTTTTCTCATATTTATTAACGAACTATGTGATCTAAAACTTTTTAATGGCAAAATTGTAACGTTTGCTGACGATACTGCCCTAATTTTTCATGGAGATAGTTGGAATGAAGCATATAGTTTCGCACAAAGGGGATTCGATTTGGTAACCACATGGCTCAAAAGAAATGCTCTTACCCTCAATGTTGATAAGACTAAATACATACCCTTCTCCATAAAATCTACCAATATAGAAAAGTTAACCTTAAGGGCTCATAAATGCACCTATGGTCAGCTGTGCCGCTGTGACGAAATCACTGTCGTTGACAATGTCAAATATCTCGGTGTAGTAATTGATAGTGCGCTCACCTTTAATATCCACCTAGACCTTCTCTGCTCCAGAACTCGAAAACTGATTTATATCTTCAGGAACCTTCGCCACATTGCTGAACATTTGGTTATAAAACTGGTGTATCAGTCCCTCTGCCAATCAATTTTAACATACTGTATCACGGTGTGGGGAGGTGCTTGCAAGACAAACTTGCTAAAGTTGGAAAGAGCTCAGAGAGCTGTCTTAAAAGTGGGCTACTCTAAGCCCTTTCTCTATCCAACCAAAGAACTTTATTCCCTGACTGGAGTTTTGAGCGTTCGTCAACTATTTATTCTCCATACTGTGCTTAAACAACACTCTGAAACTAAGTATGACTATTCTAGTGTTGCTGATAAACGACTAAAGCATAAAGTCTGTCGTCCAAACACCCGGTGGACTTCATCCTTTTCAAGAAGGTTTTTTGGATTTATTGGACGTTACTTATATAATAAAATTAATAAAGAGATCAACATATATCCCCTTAGCAAATACGACTGCAAAAAATCTACTAGTAATTGGTTAAGTAGTCTAGATTATGAAGAAACAGAAAAATTGTAAATAATCTCGTCTTAATAGGTACACACATATACACACACACACACACACACCATATACACACACACACAAACACTATCAATTCATTCTCTCATGTGACTCGCATCATAGTATTACTCCCATAAACTGTATTGTTTTTCGACCGGTTCGGCTGTGGAGAGGCTGGTAATCTGTCATACAGGTATTCTTAGTACAGACACCAGTCTTTCACATAGTTTTTATTTAATGTAGAAAACTAAGTTATGTCTTAATGTTCATTTTTGTACTATGTGAAAGAAAAACTAATAAAGAATTTTATTATTATTCCCTTTATTACATTATTATTATTACTGTTTGTTTGACCCAAATAAACTAAAAAAAAAACCCCACAACCCCTGACAAAGGTAAGATTTCTAAAAAAATACATCATTTGACTAGTAATATAAGTAAACATAACTATAGGTAATTTTATTGACATTATGACGCATTATATTGTAACAAAAATAAACCCAACCAGCGTGGCCGTGACCTCGGATCGATGGGGTGGCAACACCCTGGGCCACGGGACGCCACCACACGTCAAGGTCACATCAAATGTCTTTATTGTACACTAGCAGCCGCCCGCGGTTTCACCCGCGTGGTTCCCGTTCCCGTGGGAATAACGGGATAAAATATAGCCTTGTCACTCAGGAAGAATGTAGCTTTCTAATAGTGATAGAATTTTCTAAATCGGTCCAGTATCCGTTAGTCCTTTCCTTTTTATAATATTACTAGCAGCCGCCCGCGGTTTCACCCGCGTGGTTCCCGTTCCCGTGGGAATATAGGGATAAAAAGTATCCTATGTGTTATTCCAGCCTATAATCTATCTCTGTAGCAAATTTCATCCAGATCCGTTCAGTAGTTTTTGCGTGAAAGAGTAACAAATATCCATAGATCCAGACATCCATACTCACAAACTTTCGCATTCATAATATACTTACTAGCTTTTCGCCCGCGGCTTTGCCTGCGTGAACTACACGACGTTATCCCGCGAGAAAGAATATTAAATTTTTTCGGGATAAAAAAGTAGCCTATGTCCTCTCCAGACTAATCTGTGTCCCAAATTTCAACCGAATCCGTTCAGCCGTTTTGGCGTGATTGAGTAACAAACATTCAAACATCCAAACATCTAAACTTTCACATTTATAATATTAGTAGGATAGTATTAGTAGGATTACTCTGATTCAGTACGCAGTACATCAATAACTATGTGTTGGAACTTGGAGTAATGACTGTTGTCAATCAGCAAGAGATTGATGAATATGGAACAGACGTTGATGATTGTATTCTTTCATTCGAAATCAAAACATTTAGTATTGCTTTGCAACAAGTAATAAAAAAGAGGATACTGAATTCTGTGATTGAAGGCTAATGTTAGGACAATCGTACATATAAATAAGAGGCGCAAATAATAAAATAACACCGACTAACGCCCAGAATTAATAACCAATCCACAGATGGGATAGGCATGATCCAGGTTAGTTACTAAGCAACGTTTGATATTAACATAGAATTAACGACAGTTGCCTGGGTGATGCTAGATGTTGCCTAGCAACTAATCTGGATCATCACTATCCCTATCTGTGGATAGATTATTAATTCTGGCCGTAAATCAGTACACCTCGCTGTCGCTATTTATTGAATGTAGAAAAAAGAAACAACGAACACATCTCATTTCATTACAAATTTTATATTTATCCACATAAAAGCAATTTATAAACTCATCCTAATTTTATACCTACACCACGTATACATCTTTTAATAGAAACATATTCACAAAGAAAAAGAAGGCCCAAAATATTACAACGGCCATAAAAATTCTGAAACATTCGAATAAACAAAATATTCCCCGTCATAAAGAAAATGTAAAAAATATAGACAAAACGCCTTTTATGAACATGTAAGGAAAACAATAAAAACACACATAACCAAATAATACTGCGGTGGAAACAATTTTACACACCCATCTTATTACACGCAAATCGCAAAAAAATGTTTTCTTAAATTTCCCTCAAGACAAGACTCACCGGAAATGTATAGGGATTAAATACAAACTCGGCCGCTTCTACAATGAACTTCTTTAATCATAAATTGTTTCCGGAATACACGTTGAACGTAATCAGAAAATAGAATCAGGATTTCAATTAAAGATTTTACGATACTAAGAATTTTGCGCATAAATGCCTCCATCCCGGCTCTAAATTACCAGAATCTGATGTAATCCTCAAAATTAATGTTCAACGATTTGTAACAGCCCGCACTCCCACCGGTGTGGCCAAACTTAATGGGAATCTAATAGATCAGGATCAATTTTATAATTCCCTTTCCGAAGGTATCCCAGCTTCGAAACTGATTAGGGGATTAAATTAAATTTTGCGATTACCTTTGAGCTTATCGTTTCTAAACGACACGGCCATGTTCCTAACTGTATTGACGTTCAATCTCCTTATTTTGTGTTGGTTAGTTACCTATTCTTGGTACGCGACATCAGAAACGAAATCACAATCTACTCGAGTGACGACGACAAAGCAATGATCCTCTCGACGATTTTTATGTATCTCTTTGACTTCAAACAAATACTGAAGTTATTCAACTTCACAAAGACGATACGATGCCAATGCCTTATCGTCACTATATATATATATATATATACAGGGTGTTTGTTTAAAGAAAGGACATACTTCAAGGGGTGAAAGTATCCCCCAATAGAAACAACTATTACTATGGGACCAAGTGCGATATCTTAAAATAAAAACAGCTGTTTTATACAAAAGTGCAATATCGAATGGGCCAAAATGTATGGAACAGCTAATTGTTTTTTTCGCAATGTGGCACTTGGTCTCATAGTAAAAGTTGATTGTATTGATGGGTAATTTCACCCCTGAAGTATGTCCCATCTTTAAACAAACTATATGAATAGATGTAAGAAATACACAAAATGAAGCTAGGGATTGATATTTATGTGGCTTTGATGAGTTTGCCGTTTCATGTAACATATTAACGAAAACACACAAGCTCTAAATAGACAATTTAAATGTACACAATGGGCTGGCAAATCCGTAGGTTGGAGGGATTGAGTATGGGATTAATTGAAACGTCCGTCCGGTCCGTATCTTGTCCGTCCGGCTGTCCGGAGCCGGGTCGTCGCCGGATAATCCGTGGGTTTGAACCGGTCTGAAGTCGACAACTATGTTGAGGCGAGCCTCATGCGTTACTGATTTTTTTAGACAAAGCGATTTAATTTATATTTAAAGTAAGTTCCCTACATACAGGGTTATTTTAAAATCAATTGCCAAAGGACAATGACCATTTTTGTATGGCAGCTGGCGTCTTTTTTTTCTTGCGGCCATCAACCAAACATTGAAATATAATTTGTTGGCAGCACTACAGACAATATTTGCAAAGGAAGTGTACCTGTAAACTCAGTCCGAACCGAGTGAGACTAGCTAGAACTTAACTTTGTTTTTCATAGTGTTTGTATGAATTACAAAGTTACATTTGCGGTTTTTAAAAATGTTAAATACGGACGAAAATGGTTCTAACTTGGTTCTGACTGAGTTTACAGCTATACTGTCTTGGCAAATTTTGTTTGTTATACTATCAAGAATTGATGTTCAAACATTTCGTTGATGGCCGCGAGACAAAAAAAATGACGCCAATTTTGGGCATTGCCTTTTTTAAGTTCGACCCAGAATCGGTAAGCTAACAACTTTCTCCTAGAAACATGGGTCGAAATATGATTTATAATACAGTTGCTCAACAGTGGCGTATTGCAGGGACGTATAGCGTTCGGGATGTGGGCTATTACACACTCGAGCTTTTTCTTTACCTTTCCCGAACTCGTGCGTTTTCTTTCCCAACTGTCAAAATAATGTCTATTAAAAAGAAAAAACCAACCACGAAGTTTTTACTAAAAAAAATCATAGAAGTTTTTATGATTCATGCAAATATTTCTAAAAAGAAGCTATAAGTACTAATTTGTTTAAATATCAGATTTAAAAGTAATTTTAATTAAAATTTAAACATTAAATTAATATTAGTATCGGCCAAATTAAATTTATGAATATAAAAAAGTTGGCTGTATGACGTGCACTGCCATAGTCTCTGCTTTTAGGAGTTTGCGCGGGTTTTTGTTATGTTAGGTTTCATTTCATTTCATCTCATTTACTTAATTTCATTTTCATTTCATATCAATAAAAAAGTTCTACTGAAGACTTGGCTGTATGGGCATAGTTCCGATGGCCTACCCAGAATGGGTGAAGAAAACAAAAAAATATCTGCCCATTATCTTTTACGATTAGTTAATTGAGTTTATTGTGTTTTATTATTTTATTAAATTGCTTCATTTTTTCGCAACTGTATTAAAAATAGTTGTTCAGTACACGTGCGGAACCGTCATTGCAACTTGTTCCGACTGTCCACCCTCACCTTCGGCTGCGCCTCGGCTCGGGTAGACATTTGTCGGAACTCTTTGCTTTGACAGGCTTTCCGCACTCGTAATGAAATATACTATTTTTTTTTAATTAGCGATCGATTTCGTATGGTAAGTCCAAAATTTTTTGTCGTATTTCGACATTTTTTTCGTTGCAGTGTATGATGTATCACCATCATACACTGCAACGTGTTTTGAAGCTATAATAGCAAAGCTTCTCAGCTACAGTTGTGCATATGTGCCATCAATATAATCCCTTGATCTGTAGTCACAGTATAATGCAGTTGCCCTGGCTGGGGCGTGTGATAGCACGGAGATAGTTTTTAGCTCGGATTAAACTTAAAACTGACCCATCAACGTTTACGTAATAACAAATTTTAGGAGAGGATCATACAATTTCAACGTACTGGCACAAAGTTTGGGAAACTTGTTAATGTTAAAACTGTTTATCACACGCCGCGTCGCTTGGAAAGTTTAATATGTTAAAATATATAAAGTCCTCCTTAAATAGTGCACATAATTTTAAGGGGTCAATGTACTCACGCATACAAACAACTTTTACTATGGTACCAACATTGAAAACGCGAAAAAAATCAGCTGTTCCATAGAAAATTTTAAATAGAATAGATCAAAATGTATGGAACAGCTGTTTTTTTGTATGACCCCTTAATATTATGTGTGCTATTTAAGAAGGACCTTATAGAGTTAGGTTTAGTTTATTATTAAGCTCTGCATTTGACATTGTTATTCATTAGCAATCTTCCAAATAGTTCCAATATTCTATTTAGTTTTGTTATATTAAAAGTTTTTCGTATAATCCAAAGAAATAAAGGAGGTGGAGGCGTTATGAGAACATTAAATCTAAAAAAAAATCTCTTAATCTTGTATTTTTGACCCAAAGAATTACGAAATAAATATAAAAATAACAGATAGGAAGATAAAGCAATTTGTTGAGTTTATTAAAAATTATACAGCCACCCACGACTTGGTCTGCGTGGGCTACGGGTCGTAACGTAAGTGATATGATATGACCCTTAGCCCATGTCGTACCCAAGATCATATGTAATGCTTCATTATAATAATAACATCAAGAATACGGCTATGAAATGTGAAAAAGAATCTAAAAATACCGACAATTGGTTCCATTCATTAGCCAGTTCTAATAAATGAAAAAAAAAACCTCTGAAGCTTCATCATATTGATAAGCAAAGCAATAAGCTGATCGAATAGGGCAGCTAGGGCTCAGTCACAAAGCCAATAGAGATTGCAAAATACTTGCTATAAAGATTGATTGAATGCCGGCCTCTTGAGCGCGAGGGCCCGGCTCTTTCAAAGGAACGAATTCTGATTGACTGAGAGATCGATCGTTCAGAAACAGATGCTTGTATAACGTAGAAACCGAATCATTCAGTGATTTATTGGAAAATATGGCGACTGTGGAGTTATAATGAGGAACTCCATGATGGATGGGTGATCGTGATGGGTTAAAGCATACTGCGATTGCAGGTTAAGATAGGTTAGACCATAAGAGAGAATCATTATCATCATCATCATCATGTCAGCTGAACGAAGCCCACAGCTGCGGGCATAGGCATCCCCCAAGGATCTCCACAACGATCGGTCCTGCGCTGCCCGCATCCAGCGGCTTTCCGCGACCTTGACCAGATCGTCGGTCCACCTTGTAGGGGGCCTGCCCACGGAACGTCGTCCGGCACGCGGTCGCCATTCAAGAACCTTTCCGCCCCAACGGCCATCGGTTCTCCGCGCTATCTGCTCCGCCCATTGCCACTTCAATGATGCAATCCTTCGAGCGATGTCGGTTGTTTTAGTTCTCCTGCGGATCTCATCATTTCTGATTCGATCGAGCAGGGAAATACCAAGCATCGCTCTCTCCGTTGTTCGCTGGGTGACTTTGAGCCTTCTTATGAGATTAGCCATAGTAAAAGACCACGTCTCACTTCCATTCCATAGGTGAGACATTCTCTCATAAGAGAGAATGTCATGAAGTGTTAATCGAATTTCAAGCAGACGGAATTGAGGGAATCCACTAGTAGGTACAACATTATTTTCATGGAAATACAATAGAACGAATCATCGTTTGGGTTCGTAACATAAACATGAACGTATAACTAAATGTGATTTAAAAGTATAGGTGGTATTCTCGACATCATTATACGGAGCAATAAAAGAGAAAAATAGAAAATGGGACTGCAATCCGAATAAAAATGAACTCTAAATATTATTTCTATTAAAAGAAAATTCTCCATTTTTCCATTAGCTATTCATATTGCGAGCAAACTAAAATGACTAGAACTGGATGTTTCAATGCATTTCAGCTTTCAAAAATACCGGCAGCTTTATTAGACGGAGAGTTGGATAAAAGGAACAAATTATTTTCTGAAAGCTTGAAAACTGTAAATTCAAGTCGGTACTTGAATTTTTCATGAATTTGTAACACATTCAAATATGTAAATAGTGTTGACAAGGTAAATAGGTATACAAAGTTATTGTATTATTTGAATTACTTGAAAGGTAAATAAGTCATTAAGCTATCCCGCCATTTCCTTTTATCATTGGAATAAAGTTTAAGGATAATTGAATACTTTGCCAAGGTCCTTAAAGAACTAACATAATTCAATAATTCGATTTTCTTAGCGTGTCGACGGTGGACATTAATTTGTTGCAGCCCAGAACTTGGCACTTTGGCAGCGCTGTCAACGCGTTAATATCATCAAATTCAAATATTCTTGCGCGCAGGTGTCGGTACACGCAGGGCACGATGATAGAGTGTCATCGTTTGAAATCCACCGCAAATCTAGTCTATGGAGCCCTTCGAAAGATGGAGCCACCCGAAAAACCCCATCTGACCATGTTTTCCTTGCTTCGACCAGTTTGAGTTCAAAGCCTATTTAAAGACTTCTAGATCATCATCATCATCATCTTTTTAGCCGTACGACGCCCACTGCAGGGCATAGGCCTCCCCCAAGGACCTCCACAACGATCGGCTCTGCGCTGCCGTCGACTTCTAGATTGGCCAGGCTAAATCATGGCCGTGGGGCAAACTCTCACTGAGCGGGTCAAAGAGAGCAGGCAAGGTCACTTTGTCACGCCAAAGATTGCACCTTGCTTGTTTGAGTTCGGTAGACAACGGTTCGACACAGTTCGCAAAGATTTTTCGGCTTTACAGCCTCGATTGCACGCGATGTGTCTCTCGGAGGAGTTTGCTACAGCCCTACGGACCTCCGCCGGCCTAGCATGAGCGGCTTACAACACGCGATATGATATAGACAGCACGTCATGCTGTCTTGCTTACCCCTGCTTAAAAATATACCAGCTTTGAATAAAAAAAATATTTTGAGCAAATCTAAAAAGCCCATTTTGTGTGACTATTACTATTGTGTAAATATTGTTTTATTAAATGTTATTACAAATACGTATGTTAATGGGTTCATCAATATTCAATTCCGTGTCCAACAGGCAAGTGTGCGAATATTAGTATATTCAACATTGGCGCCCAACTCGGTACTATTAATTCATTTATTATTTCTACAAACAAAGTAAGTAATTGTTTCAACCAAATAAACATAACATACTATTTAGATACTAGTGGTAGCTCCCGAGATTGTTCGCGTGAGCTTGCGACCAGTTTCAATGAAAGCTTTATCAAAAATCTATACCAACGCAATGCATTCAAATACATAAATTGGCTGATAATCTGGAATTCAAACAACTCACTTGCCCAACAGTATTTTCAGGCAATAAGTTCTTTAAATACAGTTCCCTGAATCTGTTAACCATTGAAATAACAACTTTTGGCTTCCTGCTCCCGTGCGGCGTGCCTAAAGAAGCGTCCTCACTGGGAGCATTCTTTCGTGAGCATTTGTCAACAAGCAAACGTAGGCGAGCAACAAATGCTCCCAGCGAGCCCAGCATTCACTTTCGAGCAAAACTATGAACGTTCGAGTCGAACATTCCCTTGCGAACTTGGAGCATTCGAATAAGATCTCGTTAAATGAAGCAATTTATGTTTTTAGTTATAATAAATTGACATTGACAATAATACGATTGACCAAAAAGTTCACAAATACTTAAGAGCAACGAACTGTTCTTTGCTTTACAAGAGGCCAGGCCAGTAATATTCCTACATACAGACTCATTAATTTCATTATCTGAGTCTTCGAACAACAATATCTGGGTACTCGCTTTCGAGCATTTTATTTGCGTGAACATTCGAATGCGAACCGTTCCCTCGAAAATCGTTGCGACATCCACACCGGCCGAGTTCGCTCTTGCTTGTAAGGTTGGTATTCCACTTATCAAATATTGGATCAAAGAAATTGGACGATGACGAATTCATGAATAGTTTCATTGATAATTTCTTTGGTCAAATGCATATTGGACAAAGATCTTTGATAAGTGGATTACCACCCTAAGCTTTGTAACGCTCGGCTCAACGTCCACACCACTTGAATATTCGTCGTCGAATGCTCATTACACTTGAATGCTCTCAGTGAGGACGCTCCTTAATAATCCTCCTACGAGATTCGTGGTCGCTATCGCGGTCGGCAGACGACAGCTCCCAACTCCCGCCGATAAATAATAAACTTAATAGAAATAAACAATTTCCAGGATTCGCCCAAAACCACCGGAGACGCGATTAATGGCGAGCTTGGCCAACGGGAAATTGGATATTATGAATATTTACAGTTCTGAAACGCCGAGATAAAAAAAAATGCTCGTTTTAAATTCTATCTAATGGAGGTTGAATATTTTACGTTAAAGATAACATGAAAATTAATTTACATTGCAAATACGTGGCTTGAAATTAAAAATAACATGAAAATATTAATCGGAATTGGATATTAAGAACAATAGAAAATATAATTACCAAAAAATTAGAAAATATAATATTCTGTTTGGACTTTTGACACATATTTTAATGTTACATTACGTATATTAACCAGGTTTTTTTTTCTGAATACACAATAGAACGTTTGTTCAGCTTCACAAAATATATTGGGTACCAGAAAAGCGAATCGATATAAGCTTCCCCTTGAGACCTGATCAAACAGCGTACCCTGAATATGCGAGACCCTCATTTTAAGGCACGGAATGCATTCCTGAAAGCAATAACCAAAGAGCTGAAAACCAAACATGGCCCCGCCGAAGACTGTCATTAATATTTCATGATTCCGCCACTACTTTTTATGTAGTTTCAGCTAACAAAAGGGCACTACTTAACTTCATCCCTTTAGCCAATAGCTATTTCAAGATAGGGTTGTTCGAGCATACATTACTGTACGCTGCAATATAATATGGTACAGACAGACAGATGTTTTATCTCACGAGCGCGGGTGACCCACGTTTGTGTGGGTGAACCGCGTTTGTGTGTGTCAATGTTCATGGACACCATAGAGCAACTTTTTATGTAAAGGAAATTGAGACCAATCTTGAGCCCCTTTATTGGAAGTGCATAACTAGCGCTCTCTGTTGTCTGGTGCAAGCAGATTTTAGCGTTTATAAACACACACAAATACAGTGATAAAAAAGTGTAACCTGTGTAAAGTGTTTTTATAGTGATAAAAACTGACGCTAGGGCCTGATTATATAACAATTTTCGAATTTTTGACTTAGTAGTTCCGATTTAAATGTATGAAGATTGCGCCCCCTGGTTTTGGACGAGTCGCCGGCCGACGCACACAGGAGCGCGTGTCTATACGCATTAAAACAAGGATGGCTCGCCCGCGCTCGTGAGATTTAATATAACGTCTGTACTGTAGATGTTCCTTATGATATTTTGACTTTTTTTATAGCATACCAAACTTATCTTTCGATTGTAGGATAGCTTTATAATGACGATATGATAGTATTGTTCACAATTGAGGGAAGAAATGATTCCTGGTGGATTTGCAGCGGTTGAAAAACATCTACAGTTTAATTGATCACAATTTCACATTATAAATGACTTTTCAATTAAATGATTTCAGGCCCTGCCAGAATATCAGCGTTGTTGCGGGGTGACCTCTCACCCTGCAACAACTTATGCTGAGGTAGGGTCCTGATTGGCACGTCTCTTAGATCTTTTTGTATTCTCCTTTTTTTGCATTATTAATCAAATTTACCTATAAGTAGGTATTTTTATTTGATTCCCTGCATGTTCTTTTGTAACGTGTCAATAAATATTTATCATTTCATTTCATTCCATTTCACTTTATTAAGTACTATTTCATACAAATGTATTAATAAAATTTTGTTTCATAGTAATATTCTAAACGGCGAGGTGTTTTCAAGTTCGTTGACTGTGAATGGCTTTCAATAAATCTCAAGTCAGACGGTTAATCTGTTTAAGAAGTCGTAAAATGACTTTTAACTTTGAAATCCTTATGAAATATGCAGTAAATCACGAAACTATATTGGAAACTATCCAAGCAAAGTTATCGGGCTACACCTGAGCTGGAGTTTAGTGGTTAATGATTGGGAAAAATGCGACAGATCTTGGACTGGTGGTGTGATAATCGTCGCATAATTTACTGAATCGCAAAAATTGCACGGTATTTCAGAGTATAGTCTTTGCAGTGTAATGTCGGCTGTACACGTTGGCCCTTTTGATAGAACCTTTTTAAACTTGTTCGTTCAAAAGTGAATGAAGTGTCGCCAATAGTTGGGCCAACGTGTACAGCCGGTCCAGCTAAAATGCACAGACAAATACTCTGAGGAATGCATGGGTAATTTTTTTTTTTTTTTATTTATTCACAACGGGGTAGCACTAAGCCTTCATCACACCTGATGATAAGTGGTGATAAGGCTGAAGGTGGAATGGTCGCAGATTGAATTCAATTACGGATTCTTGACCAGTCAGCTTGTGAGAGAACTACTGGGACAACGATCCCTGCTTATTAAAATCTGCTTCATATAAAGATGGCAATAAGTTCTGCCTGATAAAGTCAAATGGTAATACTATACGCACTTTTGATAGATATATCAGCCTTTTTTCTACCAGCACTCTATACCCTTCTCCTATTGACTCTCTTGCAATCCTAGATACTGATCTATTTATAATAAAGTTTATTTAACCTTTACGGACTAATTCAGTTTCAGTACATCTTGGTGTTGCAAAATATCAGCATCAGTCAGCATCTTTCTGTGTAATGATTAATGGCATGGTTTAGAGAAATACAATCGAAACAAAAAAAAATAGTCTAGCTTGGGGAGGACAACGTAAAAGCTTGATTAATTAAATGCTAGTATAGCTGTTTCTATGAATTAGCTTTATGTAACAAATAATCCACTTAAGAGTTAGCCTGGATCTTTATATTCAGAATTTGAGATAGCTATTGGTCTTTGAAGAAAGATTAAGTCTTTTGTCGAAAATATATCTTGAAAAAAAGTGAAATAGGGAATGAAGATTTATATGAAGAGTTAAATTGAAACGACGCGGAAAGACGTATTTAGCGGCTTCTTTGTTTCCGTGGACCCTTTTTAAGCTCTTAGACGGAGAATTTCCAAAAATCCTATCTTAGTGCTCTCCTACAATCTCCAATGAACATACATGCCAAATTTCAGCTTCTTGCGCCCAGTAGTTTCGACTGTGCGTTGTCTGTCAGTCAGTCAGTAACGCAAGAGTTTTATATATATGTATAGATGAACACATACATCTTTTTACAGTAGCTGATTGAGGTAAACGAACACAATTTAAAAATTAACATGAATAAAACAAAATTATTAACTTTCCATCCCTATCAAAAAGAACCTTTAAAGGTACACGTGAACTATCACAATGTTACTTTGAAGCCAGTAAGCGAATATACGTTGCTGGGGCTAATTCTAGACACGAACATTACATGGAAGCCTCACATAAATAGTCTTAACATGAAAATAGCCCGATTCTCGTATGGCCTTCGTGAGATAAAGAAATGTACAGATGAAAAAACTGCAATGGCTGCTTACTATGCATATGCACATGCATGGCTTAATTACGGAATAATTTTATGGGGAAACAGTACAGACGCTCAAACTCTGCTAGTTCAGCAGAAGAAGCTCCTTCGTATAATAGCAAACATATCCCAAACCGACAGCTGCAAACCCATATTTAAATCTAAAAGAGTCCTGACAGTACCATGCATGTACATATTAGAAATTTGTAAATTTGTAAAAAAATATCCGGAAAATTACACAAATAGACGAGACCTACCATCAAAATACGCCTTACGTTATAGGACAGGAAATAGATTAATGCTACCAAATTCAAAATTAAACCTACATTCACAAAGCCCATCAGTTATGGGAGTAAAGATATTTAATGAATTGCCATGTGCATTAAAAACAATAAAAAATGAAAAAGAATTTAACAAAAAATTAAAAGATTTACTAGTATCAAAAAGTTATTATACATTACAGGAATATTTTAATGATAAGATAGATTAATATATTACAATAATTCATAACAAAAATTAACTAACAAATATTTTTTTTTATATATAAATAAATAATATAATAATTTAATATATAATAGATCAATTAATTAAATTTATTATTTTTTTTTTTATTAAATTCTACACGTTAAATAATGATAATTTTAAATGAAATATTAGATTTTAATTTTTAAAGTGACCTCCTCTCTTCTAATTTGCTGTGCCCTACAGGATCCATAATGTTCATAATTTATCATAACATCTTTTCACCCATTGTGGAAAAGCAATAAAGTATTGAGTATTGAGTATTGGGTGTTAAAGGCTTTCTTGACAATTATTCAGCAAAGTAACCGTCTTGTCAAAAAGGTGTTACCTAATAAATGGTTTCCTTTTCAGCGGGCAGTTAACGCTCATCCAGGATCCCAAGAAGCCAACGGTCCCGAAGTTTCCAAAGCGACAGCCCTGAGTAACGCGGGCACTTCACTATATTGATGTTTACGGCTGAAAACGCGCCCTAACTCCTAATCCAACAGTTTTTGCTCGGGAAATGGTTTATTTTATTTATTTAGTTCACGAGATAAATGCGAGCGTTTCGCGGAGATTTAGGAGGTGGTGGAATCAAGGGCACTTTTACAACTTTATGAAACACTGAATTGTGACGTGGAAACTGACTTGACATCAAAGGCCCGGTATTGAGAGAGCGAAGCAATTACTGTGCATATTGTACTTGACAAGTACAATATTGCCAAGTACAGAGAGACGTCTGCTTTTCGTTTGTTTAGTAAAACTGTAAGGACATTTTTAATACTGGATTGTTACAATACGACAACGTAAAAAGTTTTTTATTCTACATATTATTCTGATATATTACTCTTACTAAGTGGTGTCAGTTGGTATATTTTGAAACCAAATATAAAACTACTTATACTTCTATATTGACAAGTGACCACATCAGTTTTAAGCGAGTTGTAACTTTTGTGCGTGTGAAGAACATAGCTTTCTGCAAGAGGGGTATTTTGTGTACTGTGGAGATTCCTTCAGAGTACCTACATATTTAGAAGCAAATCCTACTATAATATTATAAATGTGAAAGTTTAGATGTTTGAATGTTTGGATGTTTGTTACTCAAAAAAATACAAAACAAAGAACTTTCATTAAAGCTTCAAGCCTTTGTGAAGTTTCACTAATTTGCTACAACTCCAGTAATCCACCATAGTTCCAGCGTCCAGTAATATCCGGGTGACATTCCTCTCCGGCTCGTCTCGTCGCCGCCCCGTCGCGGGACACAATTTACGCTGTCACGCGTCCTGTCGCGTGTCACATGGCCCTTGACAGGTAATTTGTTCGGACAAGAGGGTTTTTCTTGTCAGTCCTTACGATTATGACGCGTCTGGAAGTGGTCTTATTAGTACTGCTAATTTGGCCTCGGGAGGTGTACTTGTAGCGAATTCTGCCTTTGTATATAAAGGACTAGCGACCACAGTGGCCGCGGCGCGCGTGGTTCCCGTTCCCGTGGGAATATCGGGATGAAAAGAATCCTATTAACCCGAATTTTTGCGTGAAAGAGTAAGTAACATACATAGATCCATACTGACAAACTTACGCTTTATAATATTAGTAGGATGTTTCAAGTCAATATGTGTTCCAAGTAATGCTTAACAATAAATTCTATTTCCAAGTACTCGGTACAACTCTACTTACATGAAACTAACTTGAAGCAGTTCCCACGATAAATTATACGTCACACACTGGGAATTGTAGGAATTAGCTCACTAGCTCCGTCCCACTGTAGAAATGTTCGGTAACTTTACAATTCAATAATGCGTCGGTTACAGTTCGTCAAAACAGTAACGATTAGAGTACAACATTAATGTTCAACTGCGATAAGCCACACTTAATTATGAATAGTTAAGTTCCTCATGAGTCTGTCCAGTAAGCCTAGCATGACCGACCACCCGAAACGTGATATGTATCGCATGATAGAGCGACTTATTGACATTCAAACGTCAAAACCCGTCTTTTGACAGTTAAACCGGATAACTTATCATAACATATCGAATTTTGTTGGTCATGCTAGGGGGGCAGGTCTCTTTTTAAACTTAATAGATCACAGTTACGCCTTGTGACGGATGCTTAGGTATCACTGACAGTCCCCTATGCAGAGGTTGCGTAGGGGCCGAAGAGTCAGCTGCTCACGTCCTGGTTGAATGTGACGGAATGGCCCCTACCGGGCGAGGTACCTCGGCACGCCGGGAAGCGTCCACGAAGCGGTCTCCGACGTGAGGGCACTGGGTTCTTTCCTGGCAGAGCTGGGTTGGCTGGAGTAATCCAGCTGCAACCTCCACACGCAAAATAGGCGCAATAAGACGTCGAGTTGTGGGAAACACCCGTATCGTATGAAGACTTCTATGAAGAAGAAGAAGTTCCTCATAAGGAGCCCGTGGCGTAGTGGTAAACGCGCTCGGCCTGCAGTCGTTGAAGTTAAGCAACTTTCGCAATGGTCGGTCATGGGATGGGTGACCGAAAAATTTACTAACTCGAGCTCCTCCGTGCTTTGGAAGGCACGTTAAGCCGTAGGTCCCGTCCCGTCCCGGCTGCGTTTGTCGTCGTCCGCATTGGGCCCGCGTGGTAGGTCATGATCTATTCTCCTTATCCATCCATAAGGAGGGCCTGTGCCCCAGCAGTGGGGACTTATAATGGCCGATGAAGATGATGATCAAGTTTCTCATATAGAGCGTGATGATGATGACGTTCTGTTCGGTCTGCCTGCTATCGGAATTATGTTCTGTTCGGTCTGCCTGCTATCGGAATTATTCTCTGTGGTCGGATATAGGATAAAGTTCCTCAGTCATATTTGGATCGCGCCGTGACGGAGGAGCCATTCGCAATAAAAAAATTGTCAAAAAGGACAGCAGAATTTGTTTAGTTCCAAAAATTATTAACGGGTCAAATAAGTTTTTGTCACTAATATAATAATATAAATTCAACGAAAAGGAGGTTGTCCTTGCGCTGTGGTGTAACGAGCGAGAAGCATGAGGTTTTGAACCAAGACATGTTATGCAAAAGTTAATAGTCACTTTAATTTGATGTATCACTAAAGAGCATAGATCCCTTTGAATGTTCACCTTGTTTAAAGAGCTTTTATTAAAGACGCCAAAATTTCACAACAAAACGTCGAGTAAACCCAATTTCGAAGCGAAATCGTTTAAGCTCGCCAAAATTAACATGAAAACTTTCACAAAATTACATGTCACGATCTGAAAGTTAGTCCATAAAATGGCGACGCCGTTGAATTTTCGCAAAACATTTAGGGCGGAAGTCGGCCCGCGCCTAATGGCGGACCGTCATGGCGGACTGTCATGGCCGTCGGCCGCATCCGGTGGCGCGTTCGACTTGCAACTATTTGATAGATCGCCGGATATCCTCACTTCGCGCGACTTCTCCGGATTATCGTCCGAATGGCGTATTATTTCTGATTTCTCGGTAGTTTCTGCGGGCGGTCTACCAACTTTTTCTTTGATTGTTACGAGGAGTTGTGGCGGAATAACTTTGCCTTTATCTGCCCATCTGTTCAGTAGGCCGTACATTTGGTACAGAAAAATCCTCCATATCGAATAAGATTCGGCTACCAACTTGTCAAATTATATTAAGTAAGCTGTGTTTAGTGTGGTAAGTTTCTCTCGTCCTTCTACTATAATGCCTACCATTTGGAATACATCTTGAATTATTTTACATGCAAACTATTTTTTCCATTTCAGATTCCGATACACACTTACCATTTACGTAAGTGTATAAAGTAGCATTCCCTTTTCCTTTAACATTCTCGTAGCCTTACCTGAAACAAAATCAACATGGATTATTATAATCTGTGGACGTGCAAAACAAACTTAGAACAAATTAAACCTTTTCCGGCACATAATGAACTGCCTGGACGGCCACACCACTTATATTAGCATATTTTTAAAGTCATAATTAAGGTACTTAATTAACGTGTGGCTCATGGCAAAATAAAAGCTTTTCGTTATGTAATGGGCAAAGTTTTTTTTACATTTATTTTAAGTATTAGTAGGTATAAGACGTACTGACCAACTTTTTTCGAATCCCTAATTTACAGTTTTCCTAGCGGATAGACGCCATTTTTTGGTTGAAATTAAAATGATAAATGATTTCCATATAAATAAAATATTTGCAATATATCAAATTCTTTTGCCCGTAAGTGGCCCATAATAACTCATACTCTCACAAACATATCTCACAGGATGTTTCCTGATGATCCATAATTTATTATGCCTCTGATATGGCATATTAAAGGTACATAACTAAATTAAATAACTAACAGGAAAAACGTCGATCTTCCTACTCCCCGGGAGACTGGTCGAGGAAAACTACCGAGATACAGGGCCGGCTTCAAATAATATGGGCACTGAAAGTGGAAGTCAATAGCTTCAAATTCCTTATCGTACGAAGAACTCAATCCGCCTATTTGCTTGATAGGTAGACTGTAAGGGTAGGAATTTGTAGTCTAGTAGGTATCCCATATTTATTTATTTTAAGGCTGTGCAGTCTGCACACTAGCGCCGCCATTGAAAAAAAAAAGTGCCTATAAAGACGAAATTGTAAGTTATCTCTCTGCAGTGCACTCCGAAGAAGCTTTGTGGTACTTTTTATCGCTTAAAGGATATTTGTTAGCCTATCGTTTAGTTTAATTCAGTTTTTTTGCGAAAAGTAGCCACTTTTGGCCATAAAACTTAATTACTTAAACTAAACGACAAGCTATAAAATATAGATAAAGCAATAGAAAGTACCACAAAGCTTCTTCGGAGTGCACTGCAGAGAGATAATTTACAATTTCATCTTTATTTAAGCACTATGATTTTTTTTTCAATGGCGGCGATAGTGTGTAGAATGCACAGCCTTAATGTATTGCTCGTTTCGATTTTAACCTGTTTGTGTACTGAAAAAACAAAATAAAAAAAATAAAAATGAAATATCGTAGGAGCGAACGGTTCGAAGAAACACGCACAGTATTGTGGTGATGTTGGTGGTACGTTAACAACACTGAATAATTCTGACGCAAGAATCAGACGTATATCAAGTGAATACGTTCAGATAATCTATTCTTAGACTTGGGTCACGGCTTAGGTGGTTCTACTAATATTCAAATGCTTATTTTGGATTATATTCGTAACCTGTGTTAATATGTAATGCATTATCAGCGCCCACCATTAACCCTCACTCCGTCCCTGCGTCACCTCCTACACCCGGAAAGGCCCGCGAAAGCTAAGCATCTGAAGAGGGCCTGGGCCCAGGATTGGCTATGGATAAAACTTTTTTTATCCACAACGGGGTAGCACTTAGCCTTCATCACACCTGTAAGTGGTAATAAGGCTGAAGGTGAACCGCACTACCTCCCGATCACTGAGGAACTGGCTATCGGAAGCCCGAAACACAATAATACCGAAAACATCATTGTTATGGCGTCAAACTTATATAAGATGGTGGTAGCTAGTCTGGCGGACTAAGAACAAGTCCTGCTCCAACCAAACCGACTGGAAATCGAACCCGGGAACTCTGGGTCTGAAATCGGTGGTGTGAACCACTAGACCACAGAAGTATAGTTAACTGAAAAAATTGCACAATCATTCACATTAAGTTTAATAAAAATGCGTAATTTGCGCCCCTATGTTAACCCTTACTCCGTACCCGGACAGGCCCGCGGACAGTAGAGGTAGCTAAGCACCTGGATTGTCCCGGTCCGGACGAGGGTAGCTCGAGAAGGGATGAAACTTTTGTCTCGCGATTACGTCACACGGAAAACTGCGAGATAATGGCGGGAATAAAGGGATATCTTCATATATGTTCGCTCTCATACTTATTCTTTGGTATTTCTATACAGAAGACGACCCAACTTTGGCGCTTTTATATTTTAACACATTTCAACGCTATTTATTTTTACAGTATTTGGACATTATTTGGTATGTTTTACTTAAACCACTGTGAATATGTTTATTTTTTAAGATCTTACGTTAAAGCAAATGAAAATCTATGGATTCTCAACTTTAAATTGAAAAACTTAACTAAAATCTAGATCTAAAATAAATTTACTTAACGGGTACATGTAATAAGTTACAATATTGATAAAATTTCTGTCACGTCATAACGTAAAGACTCTTAATATCGCAAGATTCGCAAGGCAGGAAAAAACATCTCCGAATACATAAACCATTTAATTACGCCATTACAGTGAAAGACGGGCGTAAAGTTATTGAATTATCTGTGATCTAAGCAAATAATTTTCAACGGAAATCGTTTTAAACGAAGCAATCTTCCTTCCCTTTGGCCACAGTCAATTAACACTCAGAACAGTAAGTTTTTTTTTACTTTGAATGGGTTTGCTCTCTTAGTTTTGATCCCAATTAAGCCCATGGGCTAAGACAGGCTCTACGATGGAGCGAGCTAACCCAGAAGGTGCCTATTCACCCTTGCTTTGGAGGTGGTCGGGTTATAAGTACTCGGGAATACAGACGCAGGGAGGGAGTTCCACTCCTTTGCTGTGCGCAGTAAGTTGCTTACTTTACTTCTACAGTAGGTAAGTTACGGAAATTGAATTTAAAAAAAAAAAACATTTCTTTGAAAAGACGATATAATCGACAGTACTTACTAATATTTTAAAATACTATCAACAACACTCACTTGTTGACGTTAACATTATCATGCTGTGATGCGATTCATTCGAGCAAGTATAAATATTAACCCCCTTACTAATAATCGTGGTGTAAAGTTACGCCAGGTGTAAATTTGTTGTTGTCACTTATGTTGTCGAAAATGATGACAGAGATAACAACAGATTTACACCAGTAAGCCTAGCATGACTGCCCAAAACGTGATATATATCGCATGATATAGCGTTTTATCGACACTCAAACGTCAAAACCTATAGCGCTGTATCATAATTATCGCGTAAGTAAGTAGGTTAACCCGTGAGAAGGCGCGCTATGAGCAATTTGCTCACGTAAAAAAATTATCCAACAATTTTTTGTCTTACCCTCGCTGTACCGCTTCAAGCGTCCCAGTACCTTCCTAACTTTTCATCACCTTTCCCCTGACGCAACTCTCGTGCCGGTCAGTTGCATTGCGTCTGCACAGCGAAGAGGTGATGGAGGTCATATACCATAGTGCGGCAATTTGCTCATCACGCGCCCATCCATGTAAGTATTTATTTTTGTGGTTTAAAAAAGTAAAGTTGTGTTTTCTTCAATATTATTTCAATTGTTTCATGTTTAGTGGTTGATTATAATGTAAACACTTTTTAGAAATAGTTTTATTATTATTATTTCTTTTCTAGCTACACCACACATGCAAAATGGACGATCGAGTGCAAGCACTAATAAGTTCATGTTCATAAGAAGAGGATTCTGGTGATGGATTGGATGCAGATCTTGAAAATGGAGAACAATATCGTGTTGACACGATAAAAAGTTCAGAGTCCTCACGCAACAGATATGGAGTGTATTGTATGTGCAATATGTCATATACCTACATAAGAGTAGAAGGTCAAAAAAGGGTGTATTTCGTACAATCAATTACTTTGCACCGAGCATACAACATATATGTGTTTACTGTGTTTCGAGAACCACACTAGTGTAGATCTCATGGATGAATAATTTTTTTGAGTATTTATCCTGTATGAGTTTTAATTGCACTTTTAATGAAGCCTGCGATAAAAATAAAATAATAATATGTTGTTTTGTTGTTTGATTTAGAAGTAGCATTTATGTTTAATTTTCAATTTGAAATTAAACAGGGAGAAAAAAATTAACCTTGACGAGTTTCTGGCCGGTTCTTCTCCAAGGTCTCCCGCCGTAGGATTTGCGAACCGATGGCGTAGCTTTTTTGACGTTCATAAGTGCTGTATCAGCCTAAACTGAATTAAAGTTATTCATATTAATATTCGAACATTGCCTTAGCTAAGCGTATTGACGTCAACCACGACAATAAAGAACTGGTAGAAAAGAAAAAAAACAATTAGCATTGATAATTTTAATCGATTTGTCTCTAGGTCGAGTCCCATCTTAAGAATCTGTAACAAGTTGTATGTTGAATAAAATTAATCTCAGAACCATTCATTTCATCCAATAAGACGTTAATTTTCTCCTTTCACAACTGCGATACTGGTCGTAAACGTATATTGTGCGATAGTAATACCATTTTTACGAGCATCGTCAGCGGTTCTCGTTATCTGTTTCATGGTAGGGGGGATTTAGCGATCGTGGTTAAATCGTGAATCGTGGTTTCATCGAAAGTAATAAGTTTTTTGTAAAAATATAAAATTCATGACATGTCTTTTGCAGACTGAAGCCGACTTCTGCAGAAGCATCATCTATTGGTATTGTTGATCGAAGTGTACAAGCAACAAAACTGCCGTGTCATAACTAAAATGCCGTTAATTACTAATACATTATACAGATCGTATAGTATCAGAAACAAAGGATTTTATTCCTTATTCATATAAGATCATATTCATGAGGTATTGGTCACCCATCCCGTGACCGTAATTTGCTTAACTTGAATGATCGCAGGCCGAGCGCGCTTACCACTGGGCCACGGGCTCCTTAAGTCAGTAATATACTTAATACAAATATCATGCCAATTCGTAACATTTTCTAATTTAATTAACTTCAAAATTTAATAGCCTACAAAATAAATAACTCCAATAAACAAGTTAAAATCTACAAGTTTTTAATAAAGCCGTTTGAATCCTAATATTGGCGGACTGCTAAAATACTAAACTGGTTTAATTGACCGTACCTAAAGGCTACCATATAATTACTTAACTGCAGACCAATTAGGTCTTTGACGCTCAGAACAAACTTTGGAGTTTAGACGAAGCAAATTCAATCTTACCTACTCGCAATATGATTTTTATTCAAAAAGAAAAGCAGGAGCAAAAATTTAATAAGTGAAATTAATTTGAGAAAGAGTATTCGCCAATAAAAAAGTATTTACCCTAGTCCTTATCTGCGTCTTTATCTACACTAATATAATAAAGAGGTACACCGTTTTTAAAAGTGATCTCTAAAATTACTTACCGATTTTGAAAATTCTTTCACCAGTAAACAGCTACATTATTTCTGAGTGACATATGCCATATTGTATCCCGATATTTTCACGGGAAGTGGAACAAAGCGGGTAAAACCGCGCTGCGCAGCTAGAGCTGCTTAATGTGAGTGTCGTATGAACTGCTTTACTTTTTAAGCTTTTGATTGTACTTAAGAATCCCACTTCCGACGCGGATCTAACCAAATGAAGATAAACAGTTGTCAGCAGACAAGAGCGTGACGTCATAACTCCAAGTTAAAACTTGGCGCTTAACGGGCGAGTTATTTAACTTAATGGCGGCTAATATCCGATAAGGTACGACTTTACTTTTTAACGAGTTACCGTAGGGTTGGCACGAGACTTTCGTATCCTGGATACCACAAGAAGAGGTTATTAAATATGTTTTGATTGCGTAGTGTGAAGATTTATTGTCGCAGAACGCGATATAGCTAATATTTCTAGGTAAATTAGTTAGCTTTTTACGAACTCACATAAAAATTGACACGCAAATATTATATCATTTAGACTTTAGAGCCTTCGATCATTAGAGTACTAGTTTTGTTTTGACTCTAAAACAAACTTTCTATAATCATAATAAAATTAATTTCCTGTAGTTTTCATACATTCTATATGAGCTCGCCGAACACGGTAGATGCCGGTAGTTGTCCCTTGTTTCTTCTTCTTGCAGTGGCAGCACTTGTGGCTGTCGCGTGTAGCTCGTGTGCGGCGACGGATAAGCGTAAATCACAGAAAAACAGCAGTCCATACATTTCTCTTTTTTTTTAATTGTATGGGCTTGCTCTTGGCTTCACACTGAACCTTAGGGTTGAGAAGAAGCCTAAGATGGGGCGAGCTTACCCAGGAGCAGCCTATTCTAGCTTTAAAAATTACAGGCTTGTAGTCATTCGGGAAAACAGACGCAGGCAGGGTATTCCATTCCTTGGCGGTGCGCATCACAAAGGAAGTAGAAAAGCGCTTGGTACGCATCCGCGGGATGTTAACCAAGTAAGGATGATAGCCTGCTGTGCGTCTAGATTCTCGGTGGTAGAACTGGGATGGCGGAATGAGCGGGGATGGAGGAATATAAACGATTTTGAGTTTCTCTCAGTTGTCATAGCTACGTGCCTGTTCTGTGAGGCGACACTTCGATCAGTAGATTCTCAAGTTATGTGGGTTTACATGTTATATTCTCACGGTGACAGGTGGCAGCCCTGCAGGGCAACCAGCTAATCGCCTTTAGCTGACCCTCATTCGTTATTCAGTCGCCGCCGAGCGCGTGCATCTTGTTGGTACTCGCAAGGTTTATAATGGTACCTTCCGGAATTAGATAGAAGTATTACAAATTATGTGTTTTGTTTTTTGCTAAAGAGATCATTAAAGATAGGCTATATACCTACATACCTTTAGTATTATTCTGTGATACAAGGCTGGTAGATTCCGAGTAAAATATTTTACGCGGGTATATTTTCCTGGGCGGGAGTTTTTTCCAAAAATAAAATATTACAATAAAGAAGAGGTTGATAACCCGGACAAAAAGTAACAAGTTGCTTTATTTGTTGTACGAGGAAATTTTTATCAATCATAATAAGGCTGTTATGATATGCCTTAACGATATAAAGTAAAACTAAAGGAGATGTCCTAAAATGGATTTTTAAAAATCATATTAACTAACCACAGTAATATAAATTTATATAGATACTTAGTCCAAAAACAAAGCTATTGAAGTAATTTGTAAATTTTTAAAGCCCTCCGATTCCGAGAAAATTAATTTTAGGTTTTCATGAAAAAGCTCTTAAATGCCCGCCATTTGGCTTAAAAAGAAATGTATCCAGAGCCATAAATGATATTGGAAGAAAAAGAAAAGGACTTTAGGTGGTTATCACACTGCCTCCGGTTTCCGCACCACACCGGACGGAGATGCGGTGTATGTGTGTTATACACTGCGGGTTTTGTATGCAAATCAAGATTCTACAGCCAAAGTTAAGAAGCGCACTACCGCAAACTGGAGCGGTGTGCAGTGCAGTGCGGGAATCACAGAACAGAAGAAAGCATTTTGCTGTCAAAATGAAGAAAAATATGTAATATAAAAAATATGGCCATGGACATGGGCTTCATTTGACATTTGAAGCCCATATGTCCATATAAGGGCAAAATATAGGCTCAATGAAGCCCTGTCCATATCCATATTTTTGAGCCGGTAGCCCCCCTGCACGAGTAGCATGACAAACTCGAGAAGTGTTTTGACTACCTCGAAAGTCTATAATTGACAGCCGAACAATAGATGTGTCTACAATAAAATGTCATTTTTAAGGTTCCATTAGGGACAAAACCTTTCTCGAGTTCTTCATGCTACCCGTGCTGCTTGGTGCGCCTATTGGACGCAAGCCTTAAGCCCTTAGTACAGGATGGCTGATGATGTTGGCCGACCATGATGGGCCATTGTGTACATGGCCAGGGGGGCTACCGGTTAAAAATATGGATATGGACATGGGCTTCATTTGACATTTGTAGCCCCTATTTTGCCCTTATATGGGCATATTATGGGCTGTAAATGTAAAATGAAGCCCATATTCATATCCATTATTTTAGCCGGTACAGGGACTGGGCCCTGTACACGATGGCCCACTACCCACTATGGTCAGCCAACAACTTTTGAATTTGACATGACCTGACATTGACAATGACAATGTCATATTTGTTTGACAGTTAAGGTTGTTCAGTGTTGCCAAGCATATATAAATATTTCTACAATAAAAAAAAACAAATTATTTAATTTAAAAAAAACGGAGGGCTTTATAATTTTTATTTTAGCGATTTTGGGTTCTTAATTTTTGTTACTATTACATAAGTCTGATTTTACGGTGGTTAGTTAACCTTCAGAATAAAAATCCAACCTCCATACAAAAAGCGGACATCTCCTTTACAAGAGAAAGTCTAACAACATACAACGTGTTAATACTTTTAGGTCCGATCTCACCACTGATATTTAAACGTGATTAACGCTAAACGTGTTTAAAACATAGTTCTGTCACTGTCATTTGTTTGAATTTGACAGAGACAGAAATACGTTTTAAACACGTTTAGCTTTAATCGCGTTTAAATATCAGTGGTGAAATTGGGCCTAAGCGAAACTGAGAAAATTGTTTGTTCAGAATCGAGAGTAGAATCGGTTCCACAGATTTTTGATAGGGGTTAAATAAATAAAAAAATTTTTTTGCTGCATAGAATTCAATTTAATATAAAATAAATTAAAGTCGAAACCTATGTGGCCTAAAAAAGAAGATTTTTAAGATCTTAGGTACCTCTTGCAAAAAAAAAAAATCTATATTTGCAAAATAAATAGTTGGGCAAACGTCATCTAAATCAAGTTGATAGCATTAGTACTTCTCGAGATATCCAGCTGTGACAGACAGACTGAGTCGCACACCCTAAGGGTTCCTTTTACCATTGGTGCAGAACCCTAAAAAGGGTACATTAAGTTACTTTTTAAACCACTCGCAATATGGCGTAGCACTAACCTACCTCGCAAACAGGTAAGCCTTTTTAATGCTAATTGATCAAAGGGCCAAACATCCAACAATGGCGACATAAACTTTTCAGAATCCCATCAATTGGGCGACAACTTTATAATGTGGACGGGCTCGGCGACAGTTCGGCGAAGTGTCAGCCAGTGGATTCGCAAATGCCTCGTAATGGACTGCGGATGAATAAATAAGCGATAAACTACTGTTAGAACATAAACATTCAGTAACCTAGCTTAAGGCTAGGATTACGTAAAATATGGTAAAAATGGAAAATGAAGAATTTTGAAAAAAAAAAAAATGATTTTAGGGGATGATCGTGTCAATCAAAACTAAAAAAAATTACTATGGGTCCATCCACGGAATCGTAAAAAACAAATTCAGCTGTTTTTTTCAAACATTTTAGTTGAGTCGATGTTGTACTTTTGTATGGAATATCTGATTTTTTTTCGCGATTCCCTGGTTGGCTCCATAGTAAAAATTGTTCGTATTGATGGACACAACCATCCCCTAAAATCTTTGTAAGTACTAATTAAAATTTAGAGGTGTATAAATTGCAAATTGCAATATAAAGGGTGTCTCAAAAGTAGGTATAGGATTTGAATTTCGCGCTATTTCCGAAATATTCAAGATGGCGGGTTGAAATTTGACATAGGTACGTCATCTTGACACATGTAAAATTAATCGTGGAGCGTTTCACAATAATACAGCGCATAGAAGTTTTACAAATATTTAACGAAAATTCACGATCAATTACAAACACTCGTCGAAAGGTCGAAAAATTTCGTAATTTCAAGAAGAGGTGATGTCAAATGGCCACCGAGATCTTGCCATCTGATGCCACTGGATTTCTTTCTTTGGGGCTACGTTAAAGATAAAGTCTACGCCAACGATCCCCAAAACATAGACAATATAGACATAATATTCGCCGAGTTATTGGTGAAATAAGTACCGAAATGTGTGAAAGTATCATGAAAAACTTGCTCACAGCAAATATGCCCGTGGCGGCCATTTAGCAGATATTCTATTCAGATAAAATTGTACAAGTCTCTTCTTTAAAATAAAAATAAAACTACGAAGAAATTTCAATCCATTCGCGTTTTATTGAAACAAATCATCCTATACCTACTTTTGGGACACCCGTTAGTATTTAGCCCTTGTTCACCAATTGAAACTAACACATGCTTATGTTGAGTCTGCTCTCCGATACGGTCTAATCATATGGGGCAACAGCACAGATGTGAATAAAGTATTTATTTCTCAGAAGAAATGTATACGGGCAATATGTGGCACTGCACCAGATGAGCCATGTGCACCTTTATTTAAAAAATTAAAAATCTTACCTTTGCCATGTTTATACATTTTTGAAGTTGCTAAGTTTGTTAAACAAAACCAACATTACTTTCAATCAGCACAAGACGTATATCCTCGAAGCACAAGAAATAGAAATAGGTTAGTGTCATCTATTATTCCAAAAAGTGCACGTATGCAAAAAAGTTGTTTTTGGATGAGTTTGTGTATATTCAATAAAATTCCTGAAACAATTAAAGGGCTTATTGTAAATCAATTTGAAAAAGAACTACATAGGTGGCTTATGGCACACTTATTTTATTCAGTGCAGGATTTTCTCACTCATATCAAATGTAAATTATGTACCTAAACATGTAAAGTGAGAAATGCAAAAACACTTATTGGCTTGTGTTGTGTTTTGATCACTTGTAATGCTTGACATTTAAAATCTGATCACACCTGACATTCACAGTATTATTGCTTTATTGTATTAATTTAGTTAGTTTTAGTTTATGACATGATGTTTATTTTATTTATCCGTATGAAAAACTATACTATTGACATTTTCTTTTTTCAATAAAATGTGTTTGTGTGTGTGTGTGACATGCATGACATTTGATTCGGTTGTCTTGTCTATGGCTGTTATATTTATGGTCTGCCATAGACAATATGAACTTTTATTGGCTCTGGTATTTAAGGCCTTCAGCCGTTACAGATAAATTATGTGTTTTTTTTTCTACTAGATATTTATTAGATTGTTATTATTTATTTTTATTAATGACTAAAATATTGTAAATTGAAATTAATTTGTCATAAGTACCTAATTAATGTTTGACTTTTGCATGCTACTTTTGTTAGCTGAAGAGGAGAGGCAACACAAAAATTTAAGATCACAAAATGTAACCCTTTTCATGCGCAAAAATAAATATATTTCATTCATTTCACAAAAATGTATGCAAAGTAACGTTAAAAGAAGAACTAAAAGCTAACATTCTTCAGAGATTGCAGGTAGCTATTAATTAAGAGGAGTCCCATGGGATATACGAGCGCAAACTCGGCAAACTTGAAAAATCACGAACTAAAAATGTGGAAACTACAACTCCTAGGGGGCGCAGGTACAAATAAAAAAGAAAAACGATAGTATGAACTATTAACAGTGTGATCTACGGATGGATTGTTTAGAGGAGTTTCCGACGCTACACTGCCCTCGGAAGCACCGTCATCATCATCTACTTTAATAAGTGCACTGCTGGACACTATCCCCCCTTATTCTAAAACGTGGACTAAAGTTAAACCTGGTTTAAAACTGATGCTAATTCTGTCTTTCATTTGCGGAATGAAAGTGACAGCACCAGTTTTGTACCAGTTTTAAACCAGGACTATCGTTTTGGAATAAGGGGGTATGACTCAACGTTTTCACCACTGCATAACGCCTGTGCCTTGTCTTTTCACTGATCTTTGATTCTGGATGATGCCTTATTTGTTAGGGATTTTTGATTGAAGAGTATTCGCAAACTAAGTTCCGTAATTTCAGGCCACCCACGTAAATTGAATTCCAACCCAATCTGTCTGGTTGTTCCATCATCGTCATCATCATCATGTCAGTGAACGACGCCCACTGCTGGGCATAGGCCTCCCCCAAGGATCTCCACAACGATCGGTCCTGCGCTGCCCGCATCCAGAGGGTCCCTGCGACCTTGACCAGATCGTCCGTCCACCTTGTAGGGGGCCTGCCCACGGAACGTCGTCCGGTACGGTTGTTCCATAATATAGGCAAACTGTGTATTAAAAAGTAAAGAAGACTATTATTTAACAGTAGCAGATCCTCGCGGTTTCACCCGCGTGGCACCCGTTCCCGTGGGAATATCGGGATAAAATATAGCCTATGTCACTCGGGAAGAATGTAGCTTTCTAATGGTCAAAGAATTTTCGAAATCAGTCGTCAGTAGTTTCGGAGCCTATTCAATGTAAACAAACGAACAACCAAATGTTTCTTCTTTATAATATTAGTAAAGATGATTCAAATTAATTACGAGAACCATAAGTTTATCTTTTAACGCCATCTATTAAGTGAATGTTGTACCAACCGACCTCGCCTACACCACAGCTTATTTTAAAATACCGGCCTTATTCGATTCAGAGATAAATTGGTCCTTCGAGCCTCGTTCAGATTACGAGATCGCTCTAAATTTATTTCAGCGCACGCCATTATAATTCAGATTACGTTACAAGTCACAAGAAACACAGTGAGCGTGGGATCTGTTTACATAATTTGATATCTATTAATAGAAAGGTCGGATCAATGGGGTAAATCAACAATTATATATATTAACTCCTTGCTATAACTTTGCCAAGTGCCAATAAAGATTGATTACTTAAATTAAACGATAAAGTTTAAACTGGTAAATAAGCAATATTTTTTCAACCACTGTAGGACACCTTTTAACTGACAAAAAGAATGGGCGTAAGTAACTCATCAGCTTTAATAAATGGGCTATATTTATTTATTATGTCTAAGGGGCTCATCAAACTCCAAATAAACAACGTAGGCTTATGCTGGATAAGGGAGCATTATCATAAAATAATGATAAATCATCTATCTTGCTCGCTCTTATTCCTAAAAAAAGAAACAAAACAGAAATCAAGTATTTAATTTCTTACGACAAACATCCCACCACGCTCCATCCCATCCCATGCTGACGTTTGCGATCTGAAGCTCACTGACTGATCACTCAGGGGACCCTTATTTATGCTGCGCTGGGAATATTTTAATTGCGCGATTCAGGACGTCCTTCCTGATTGGTGGAAATGACGATTGCAATTTATTTCGATTTACTTCGTCAGAATTGTTATTGTATCGAACAACAAATATTAATTTGGTTTGTCATCAAATATTCATGTTAATGTTTTTAATATTATCAAGGTTTTTAGTATCGAAAATACATTACATTACATTCTCGAAGAATTTGAATAATTACGTCAACTCATTTCTAATGTAGTTGTTTATCAACTATTATCATGAATTTTCTTTATGTAAAGTAGTGAAAACATGTTACTCTATCATTACAATTTTAACAAAAAAATTTTGAAGTTATCTTGGGCAACTTAATTTATAAAGTGGACCAATACAATTGAATTACTCACAGGTATCACGTGAAATATCTATCTACCCCAATGATGAGCACATATTCAACAGCAAACAGTTTAGTATCCGTTCCAGGAACCAGACAAGCGATAAATAAAACAGCATCCTCACACCCCACCGCTGTACAAATATCCAACATCGCAGGCATTCCGCTCGCGGCGGAACGCGAACGCTCTTTTCATAAGTTCCACATTGAACTACGAATATGACCCTTATGTCAAGGCAACAAGCATCGTATTTTCCAGTACCATTGAGAGTGCCCTCTACATCATTTTCATTCTGACCTGGATGCCCAGCTCATATCGGTGTGCCCATTGTTTATCCATCGATATTATTTTTCTAGACATCTTCAACCTTGGTAGCAGGACGTTTAGATATTTTGGTATGTTTATTACATTCTTCGTTTTAATAATATTGGCTGTGAGGGTCAGCCTCGAAAGAATTTGATATCATCAATAACACAAATAATTAAATTCATAAAAGAACTTATATTGACTAACAGAATTAATAACTCGCAAATTCTACAAAACAATTATTTTACAAACGAGTGTTTCTTTGTATGTTCTTTGAAGTCTGAAAACGCTACTAAAGTTTGACGTCAAACGTATGAAACAGATGCCAAGATATTCAAGAAGCTGTCAAAGTTGAGTAACATTCGAGTACCTACCTTTTCGGGCTAAAGTCTAGAAGATCTTTGTAAATGGATGGGAGGCTTTCATCTAATAATGAACAATCAGACAAGTTTTACAAATTATAGAAAATCAGCACACCATTTTACCCCAAAAGGCAATCAGAATACTTGTGAAACATAATTGATTTGCAAACTCCAGAATGTCTCTAGGGTCCACGGGACTAATGAGGAACGAGTAGGCGACTAATGAGATTTGTGGCGCCATGAGGGCCATCTAGGAAGCGATGGCGATTGTGCAACGACAATGTAACTACCTGTTTCGATTAATTACAGAATAAATGGTAACAGGGGTAAAAGGGGTGTTGCTATCAGAAAGGACATACGGCTCTTCATATATTATTTGTGGCAGCGTTTCAATTGCGCACACTTAGAGAAGCCAGTTTAAAATCCAGAATTCCGAACTTGGGATCTTTGACAATTCTTAAACAGAAGCACAGGACAATAATGCCTTTATTTTTGTCCTGTGCTTCTGACTTATTCTTCGGCAGTTAAATTTAATCCAGTTTGATTAAGCGATTGTCGCGAGCGACGTAGAAGACATTTAATAGTTTCCTTAAATTAATAAAATAATCATTAACTTCGATTGGAAGATGTGGGTGTAATACAAGTTTAACCGTAGGTATCCAAGAGTTCAGCTACTAGACGAGATTTTGTTAAGACATAAAGTAATCAATGCAGAAATCCGGGAGCATGTAGTCGCAGCTGTTACTTAGATAAGCAGACTTACAGGTTGCAATAGTTAATGATGAATATCGTTTAAATTCTACGAATACGATGGGGGTGAGTTCTATTACCTTTAATGTTAACCATTCCAAGAATATCGCGAAAAATTCGAACATAACCTTTGATCTTCAGAGCAGTTACGCTTCAAGTGCTCCGATATTCGTATATCATAATTAAATGATCTGCGTAGTATATGACATCAAAGGCATGTGACTCCTCTTCACCAAAACAAAGAACTAGAGACTTTTGATAAGATGAACCTTTGTTCTAAGAATATTGAAAGACGTACCGTCATTTGCTTGATGTGATACACGAAATAATCGTGATTTTCACTAACTTGTGGTTGAGATTTTTTAAATTATGTTTATGCATTTACAATGCAATTTGTATCGGAAATATGTGTTCTTTTTTACTATCACATTTTTCCGATACTAACTTGTGGTTTTCAAATATGGCTAATAAATATTCAGATGAGCATGAAATATTGTCCGATAACTTTAAAATGTATGCTTGAGATACCTACTTACAGAACTGCAGTTTATTAACGGTTTTCTGTGTTGCTAGTGCTGATGACAGTAAAGTTTGAAATCTCAAAAGGGTGTTTTAATTAATCCTATTTTACAAGTCTCTTTAGGACTAGAATAAAATTACTCAATAAGATAAAGAAATCCAATAACAGTTCCTTAATATAGCAACAAATGTTTCTGAAGCTCCTGAAGCTACTAAATACATTACAAGGAACATAATGATGGAGTAAACAAAACGCAGAATATCACTTAAGGCCGTCCAGATTTGGCTCAATTAGGCATGATCGATGTCTCCCACGGCCTTCCCTCGGGAGTAGTTAGGCGGGAGATTTGGCGGCCATCTTGTAACAAGGCTTAGGAATTTGCACTAATTTGGCTAAATCTTAGTAGACACGAGTCTCTTGAGGTGGCATTAAGATTTTGATGAAATTGTTATGAAAATTTGGTTGATGACGAGTTTATTGTTAAAAAATCGTTTATTTTTCTACATTTTTGGAATATTTTTGGCCTTTGACAATTTAGTCAAGATGATTTTACTTTATTTGAGAAGGTATAAATTTATTATTGAGTAATTTAACGTTCAAAGATTAAAGACCTTTTAATGTAGGTATATCTTATTAAACGAATCTAGATGTCCAGATACAGATGTACGATCAAGTTATCTGTATTATTATTTATTTCTCCTATCCTTTACCTAGGGCTTTCAAAGAGAATTTGATTAATCTATTGCAGGGCCTCAGTTTTAGCCAGACAAAGATTCCACTGCTAGCATCGAGCGGCCCCAATTATACTCATTCGTCTGCTTCAAGTCCGACAGAATTTTGTCTAACTCGTCCAACATATTGGCTCAGACTTGAGAATAAATTGAAAGCTGTTTGCTAGTTTGGTGATTAAATGTTTTCGTAACAAAACTTTCCCAACGATTGCTGAAACCCACCATATTTGGTTTGGAAGATTTAACCAATGTTAACTAAAGAATTTACCGCATTATGAGTATCCTCCAAACTTGTGCATATGCATGCATTCTTAATTTTAAAGGTTTATTTGTTTATTTAACATTTTATTTTAACACCACAGTACATAAAAAAGAAAAGAAAAAGAAAACAATTTTAATTAACTTTAACAGCATTAAAAGGGCGGTCTTATCGCTCTAAGCGATTTCTTCCAGACAACCCGATGGTATGGAGATATTGACAGGACAAGCAGCGGGGTGTAGTGGCACAGTTGAAGAAATTATAAATGTGAAGTTATAAACATACATAAATACCTATAATGATAAACATACACAAATTACATATAAATTATATATATACTTATATATATATATACCAATAAACAATATATGAGGAGCCCGTGGCGCAGTGGATAGCGCGCTTGGCCTGCGATCGTTGAGGTTAAGCAACGTTCGCAATGGTCGGTCACGGGATGGGTGACCAAAAACTTTTCATCTCGAGCTCCTCCGTGCTTCGGAAGGCACGTTAAGCCGTTGGTCCCGGCTGCACTTGCAGTTAATACCCACCAATCCGCACTGAGCCCGCGTGGTGGGTCATGGCTCATTCTCCTTATTCATCCATAAGGAAGGCCAGTGCCCCAGCAGTGGGGTCATTAAATGGCTGATGATGATGAAACAATATGTAAATATATACAGGTTATATTTTAAAAGTAATATTTTTATAATATAAAAAAAAGCACACCGATACTTATCCTTTTGATAACGTTTCAATAAACAAGTTCCAAGAAGCGGGATCCAATTACCAAACTGCAGGTCCACCGACCAATGTTGCTCTACAAGTGAAAAAAAAAAAATCTTTCCGTGTTCTGTGGTTGCTAGTACCGAGAACACTTATATAGCTAGATTTAGCTCAAATACGGGTACCGCTGAAATACTCAGAAAGAATAGGACTTACATTGAATTTATCGAACACATTCAATGAAAATCCAGTAGATACTGGCAAACTTTAAGGTACATTAAATCAGACAAACATTTGTTTCCAGAGATTTATTTTCCCTGGATCTTTAGCAAAATGTTTATGATAAATTTTTATGGCAACAAATTGTAAAGTAAGGCGGACAAATATCTGCTTTTCAGTGCTTTACCTGGGCTTCGCCAAATATAAAATAAGAAAATCTGACATAAACAATAATCGGTTTCCGTATAATTCAATAGTTCTCCTGGGTATACTTCCATAGAATGGAAACTACTTGCAATAATATTCTATGTTAGGCAGTTTATTTTTTGGGTTTTCTTTCAAACTAAACGGGAAGAATTTAACCATAAGAGGTAATGTCACATCAATTCACCAAATGTTTTAACTTATGGTACCTATACTAAAAAATCTGATTAACGTTATTTGCCGAGGGTTTGTGCCCAGCAGTGGGGATAGTAAAATGTTGTTGATGATGACTATGATACTTACTAAAAAAAACATGATTTTTTTTTGGTTATGTTTCTAGTTAAATACTAATTTCCACCTGTTAATAACTACTTTCAGACAGTTTAGTGACAACAATATTCTGGAAAATGGAAAATGAAGTATTTTAGAAAAAATCGACTCGTCTCAACTAGCTCTGATGGGACTCGAACTTACGACCTTTCGCTATCCGGGCGACTGCTCTGACCTCTGAGCTAAGGAGTCGTTACGAGAAGCGTCGAATTTATCCAATGCTTCTTACGGTATAGCCAGAGCAGGGGAGCAGAACAGGGAGCAAGGTCGTGGGTTCGAGTCCCATCGGAGCTAGTTGTGAGACGGGTATTTTTTTTCTAAAATACTTCATTTTCCATTTTTCAATAATAAAAATTGCATTGTGAATGCACAAAAGAAAAAATTTAAATAACTAACAATATTCTGTTTCAGACAATTTCCAAATTCCACCCAAAACCTAGAGACGAGACTAAACATTTTTGGAAACAGATTCTGAATATGATAAGATAACTAAAATTTATGTGGACATGTTACAGCCCGGCCACGTGCACAGCCACAAATCAATCCAGCAGATAGGGCGGACGGCGGACGGATGTGTGGCAATTAGATCCGCTATCCGTCCAGTACGGATTATTTATGGAAGCCACCATTATGGACCATTACTGGTCCATCAAAGGATTTGTGGAGTGTTGATCTGAATAGACATCGATATGGTTAATCTATACAAATAAATAAAATTGAAGTGTCTGTTTGTAATATTAAAATAACCGCTTTTTACTACATGCATATCATTATATATACTGTACATATGCCAAAACCACATATATTACAATTTTTGTCTGTCTGTCTGTCTGTCTGTCTGTTTGTTCCGGCTAATCTCTGAAACGGCTGGACCGATTTTGACGGGACTTTCACTGGCAGGTAGCTGATGTAATAAGGAGTAACTTAGGCTACTTTTTATCCCGATATTCTCACGGGAACGAGAACCACGCGGGTGAAACCGCGGGCGGCCGCTAGTATGATAAATGAAATCGAATACAAATAAATAAAATTGAAGTGTCTGTTTGTAATATTAAAATAACCGCTTTTTACTACATGCATATCATTATATATACTGTACATATGACAAAACAACATTTTTTACAATTTTTGTCTGTCTGTCTGTCTATCTGTCTGTCTGTCTGTCTGTCTGTTTGTTCCGGCTAATCTCTGAAACGGCTGGACCGATTTTGACGGGACTTTCACTGGCAGGTAGCTGATGTAATAAGGAGTAACTTAGGCTACTTTTTATCCCGATATTCTCACGGGAACGAGAACCACGCGGGTGAAACCGCGGGCGGCCGCTAGTATGATAAATGAAATCGAATACAAATAAATAAAATTGAAGTGTCTGTTTGTAATATTAAAATAACCGCTTTTTACTACATGCATATCATTATATATACTGTACATATGCCAAAACAACATTTTTTACAATTTTTGTCTGTCTGTCTGTCTATCTGTCTGTCTGTCTGTCTGTCTGTTTGTTCCGGCTAATCTCTGAAACGGCTGGACCGATTTTGACGGGACTTTCACTAGCAGGTAGCTGATGTAAAAAGGAGTAACTTAGGCTACTTTTTATCCCGATATTCTCACGGGAACGAGAACCACGCGGATGAAACCGCGGGCGGCCGCTAGTATGATAAATGAAATCGACAAAGTAAATGATATGTTGTACTGTGAAGGCGGATCTCAGGATTTTACTACTTGCCAAAAGCTCTTCAATCAACTTCTTGAACGCAATGCAAGGCAATCAATTAAAGAACTGTCATTATTTTTACCAGTTACTTCAAAAATAGTCAAAAGTAATAATTTGTTGGAACTATGTTTGCCAAATATCTACAACCCTATACTTTCTTATCCAGAATAGCAATCCTTCATGCCTGTGGTATTTCCACCATACAGGTTCTAAAATAATATATTATAAAGAGGTATAAATAGTATTTGTTGGCTGATTGAAGTAAACTCTGGAACTAAGTACCTACTGAAACAATTTTGAAAATGCTTTCACCATTAACTAGGTTATTCCAGAGTAACATAATATTTTATCCCATTTTTATCACGGGAACAGTAATTTCTACAGTAATTCTACAGTTTATGAAATGACCAATGATATAGAACGACACTTTGAACCAAAACAGGATAACGTATCGTCAGAACAAAAACAAGTCTGAAATGATTTAATCACAAAATTTTTCAAAAAAAATAAAACCGCCTTCAAAACAAAACTGCAAACAAAAACTCATTTCCCAAAAACACGTAAAAGTGAAAAATAAATTGAATCATTCAATTCAAAGTACGAAAGTGCGGGACTTTTTCTAATTAATCTTGAACTTACTGATCTGATTGAAGTCGATGTCAAGCCAAATAGATATTAATATTAATATGTATTTGATAGGTTACAATTTACACCACTCTGCGCATGAGATATTGTTTATTATTGTTTCACTATTTTGAAATGAAATGAAATTGAATTTTAAGTATTCGTTCTTGTTACTTTCGGCTTGACACCGACTTCAATCAGATCAGTAAGTTCAAGATTAATTAGAAAAAGTCCCGCACTTTCGTACTTTGAATTGAATGATTCAATTTATTTTTCACTTTTACGTGTTTTTGGGAAATGAGTTTTTGTTTGCAGTTTTGTTTTGAAGGCGGTTTTATTTTTTTTGAAAAATTTTGTTTATTTTTCCTTTTTTAGTGTCAGAAATCTACTATAAGAAACCGCATAATGAGCAAGGGTAGCTCAATGTGCAACGACTATAGCCCATATCTAAATTAGAACTCAGACAAGCACCACCCTCCAACTCTTAACTGTTATGCAGTTTCCTTCCAACATCAGCTAACCTAAATTACTTGAAAGAATACAACCTAAAGTTCTATTGGCGCTTGTAGTACTTAAAAACATACTTTAACTCCTAAGCGTTAAAGAGTTTTACCTTCCATCATCAGCTTAACTAAATAACCTGAAAGGTAACAACTACAAATATTTACGTATCAACGATATTTAAAGAATTATCCTCCAACTCCTAACTATTGAGGAGTTGTACCTTCCATCACCAGCTCATCATCGTGAGATGATGACTACCAGTCGCAAATACTTGAAAATTACTTATGAACCTTAAAGGAATCGTATTGCGCCCGTAACATATTTAGTATTTAATTAATGTTTTCGATGGCCATATGTGGTCTTTATCATCAGTTACTCTTCACCAAATGGTGCTTACCGAAAGCAAATGCACGAGTTACTTAAGAAAATACCAAAATCGCTATAGGTGTGCCTATAATATTTGAAGAGTTCCCTTGATTTCTCCAGGATGCCATCATCAGATCCTGACCGTATAACAATGGGACCAATTTGTAACTATATGCTTTCAAACCAAAAAAGAATTTCTAAAATCGGTTTATAATTGACAAAGTTATGAGGTAACAAACATTAAAAAAAAAAATAAAAAAAAAAAAAATTCAACCGAACTGAGAACCTCCGCCTTTTTTTGAAGTCGGTTAAAAAGAGAGGATAATGAAGAAGACCCTGGGGGTTCATTAGAGGCGAGTTATGCTGGTGGAATAGACGGCCATTAGCAGGTGCTGATCGTCAGACGGAATGCAATATGCACGCTCGGGAATACGCTCGGCGAACTTAGACAAGATACGAATAAAACGTAAACGTTCTATTGTTCGTTATTAGAATACCAACTTAGGTAATTAATGAGTTAGGTTATTCGATGCGAGGATGAATGGTAGCACTCGAATTATTTATACGGTATATTTTGTTGAAGAAATGTGGTAAAAGATGAAACTGAATATGCAGTTGACCAAATGTAACCATAACCACCATTCAGATAAGCATAGTTTTAGGCTCTAAAATAATTTGGAACTGCAATGATGATGACTGATGATCGCAATCACAGCAATCCATACAAAAGTGTGTTTGTTTGTTTGTCCGCCTTTCACGTCAGAACGGAGCAACGAACGTGTTTTTACAAGCTTTTTATTAACTTGCCATGTTAGTTACTTAGTTACTTAGTATGTTAGTTAGTGGAGGACAAATCTTGCAAGTTAAACTTGACCCACTTCCCAGTGTCCGATGGAGCTGAAATTTTGTATACAGGTTTGGTTCAGATGACAAAACAATAATAAAGCACAGTCAGCAAAAAAGCTTGTCATAAAAATGATTTTGCTTACTAAAAACTTTTTGGTATGGTGATAGTTTGGGGGCTGGAGATAAGATAAGATAAGATAAGATATTTATTGCATGAAATATGGTTACATAAGGTGTACAAATTCCAATTAGTAGTACAGCACATTTCGCCGGATAACCGACATGCAAGATATAAAAAGCATTAATATGATTGAATTTAACAAATTAATAACAATCCAAAGATAAAATAATAAAGGGTAATCATAATTATGTCAAAGGAATTAAAATAATAGTAATAAAATAATAAAACAACAATATCACAATTGATGTCAATAATTATAAAAAAAATAAAATAAACATAGTGTATATTATTAATTAGTCAATCATAATATTTCATAAATAATATTTTTTATTTATCAATGTTTACCGAAAAACTCTTTTAAATTATAATGACATTTTGCCCCAAGCCATGTACAGAGTTTATATTTAAATTGTTTTCTTGGAAGTTCCCTTATACTTTGGGGTATGTTATTAAATATTTTTATACACATTAAATTACAATTTTTATGGCTCAATGTAGTTTTCTTGTAAGGAAGGATTAATTTCGTTGGATCCCTTTTCCTCACAACAGAATATATTTTATCTGCGTATCTATTAAATAAATCTGAGTTTTCTCTTACAAAGATACAAACTTGAAATATATATAAGTCGGTTAGTGTGAGTAATTTCAGCCTTTTAAACAATTCTCTACAAGACGTCAGAGGGGCTACTCCACATATTGCTCGAACACATTTTTTTTGGACTATAAAAGCTTTACCAATGTCCACAGAATTTCCCCAAAGTACAAGTCCATATCTTAGAACAGATGCTACGTAGCCGTGGTAAGCTGTAAGAGCAGTTTCCTCGCTAGAGGTTAATCGAAGTTTGCGAAGTGCGAATACAAATTTGTTTAATCTTTTGCAAACATATTCAATGTGTGCTTTCCAATTAATATTTTGATCAATTATCATACCTAGGAATTTTGTTTTTTCCACTTTTTCTATAGGTTCGCCGAAGCACGTCAAATTTGTTTTAGAATTGTCCTTGCTATTACGATTTGAAAATGTCATGTATTTAGTGTTTGAAATATTAGCATTTAAATTGTTATAGTTTAACCAGTCAAGAACTTCTTTTGTTGAAGATTGCATAAGATTTTCGTGAATTTGTGGCTCTTTTCTGAGATTTGCAATAATGACTGAGATATCGTCCGCAAAGAGGATACACTCGTGATTGATTGCTGAAGGCAGATCATTAATATAGATTAAGAAGAGCAATGGACCCAAAATACTACCTTGGGGTACGCCGTACCTATTAAATTGGACATCAGATTCATAAGTCGTCAAATATCTATTTTTATTTAATTTGGTAATTTCTACACGCTGTTTTCGTCCAGAAAGGTAGGTTTGTAACCATTTGGACGCTGGGCCCCTAATGCCATATTTTTCACATTTGCGAAGTAGGGTTTCATGGTCAACAACATCAAAAGCCTTTGTCATGTCCCAAAAAGTAACTGAAACAGGCACATGTTTGTCTATATAGTTAAGAACGCTACTGACCATATTGAAAGCAGCCAATGTAGTCGACCTATTCTTCTGAAAACCGTTTTGTTCCTTGTTAATAATATTATGCTTTTCCAAAAAACTCGTAAGACGACAATGCATGACCTTTTCGAATATTTTGGCAAAGACAGATATAAGGGTTATAGGGCGGTAGTTGTTTATATCCTCTTTATCACCTTTTTTATATAATGGTTTAACAATGGAGAGTTTTAGTTTTTCAGGGAAAACACCATCTGATAGAGCCAGATTCAAAATGTGCGTAAGTACTGGACAGATAAGAGGTCCAATTTTCTTAATTATTTCTGTGGAAACACCATCAAATCCAACAGACTTGGTGTTATTTAAGGATTTTATTATTTTTAATATTTCATCTTCACTTACAGGATTAAGAAAAATAGAAGAATTTACGTTTTCAATTTTACCTGGACGATTTTTTGATGAAAGAGGAGCGACAGGTGTTGCAATATTTTTATTCGATGTAGATATAAAATGGTCATTAAAGGCTTTGGCCATGTTTAGTGGTTCCGAGATCGTCTGTCGCATATGTTTAATAGAATTGATATTATTCGGCAATGAAGTGTTCTCAATCTTATCATTTATGATATGCCAAGTAGCTTTGCATTTGTTTTTACTATTAGTTACGAACTTATGGTTTAGATTTTTTTTTGAGTTATCAACACAATGCCGTAAAATAGAACTGTATCTTTTGAAAGCAATTTTATTTTCAGGTGTTTTTGATTTGTAGCATCGGAATCTCAGATTTCGTTTATTACGTGAAGATTTTCTTATTCCCCTCGTTATCCATCGGGGAGAGGTATGGTTACTTCTTATTTTCCGAGTTTCGATAGGGAAGCACAAATTGTAAAAAAGGCAGAAGTTATCGTGGAACTTATTAAATGCTTCGTTAACATCCTGCTCATTGAATACATCGGACCATTTTAGAGCCTCCAGACATTTATGAAATTTGGTGACATTTTCATTACAGTAGTTTCTTATTAAGATATACCAGTATTCAATTTTCTTTGGTTTGTTTAAGACTGGGATTGTGAGAGTTTGACTTGTATTATGATCTGAAAGAAACGTTTGATGAATTAAACCTTTTGAGTTCGGAAGATTACTTATAATGTGATCTATACAGCTTTTTTGTCTAGTAGGCTCAGTTATATGAAATGTCAAATTATAATTTAAAATTAAATCTTTTAATGTCAATGTAGTAGAATAGATGATCAAACCAACTTCAAAGTGAAGTTCGATCACTATTATATGAAGTCACTTCATTCGAAGATATAATCACACGAGTAGTCCTTTTATCCTACAGGCAACATTACGCACATTTTTAGAGAAGGTACTTCGACACAATTTGTTTTCTAACTACCCAACGAACCTACGTGGTCGGGACGGCCCGATGAAGCCTCATTCTTTAGAGAAGAGATTTAACAAAATTTCGGCTGGGTTTAGGGGGGGAAGGGAGCTTATATCTTCGAATGAAGTGACTTCATATAATAGTGATCGAACTTCACTTTGAAGTTGGTTTGATCATCTATTATATTTCACTCACTTCATTCTTCAGATATAATCACACGAGTAGATGTTTAGAGCAAGAAATTTTGTTACAGATAATTGAGATTACCAATAGGTAGGTTACAATTTACTATGATAAATAATATTTTTGTCTCTGAGAATAATAAATAAAATAGTTTTAATGATCACATAGTTTTATTTTATAATTAAACATAACAAATAACAATTTGAATCAAACCTTAAGATAAACTAGGTACCTTCTTACTTATCTTAATATGTACCTATTAATTTTATTAATTTCAATTATTATTTCTAAGGCAAACGGAGCTTGCAAATTGCCCTTGATTTATAATGGGGCGATTATAAAATGTAGCAAACGTTTTTGAGTTTTCCGTCCAGCCTGCCGTTTTCCTTATAAGATCTAGGGACACACCCTGTGCCCGCGCCGTGGACGTGGCGGCGTGACGCGTGCTGTGCGCGCTGAACGCCGACACGTCCACGCCGCTCTCTGACAGCACCTGCTTAATCCATCTGCTGATGGTTTGTGCAGTGGCTGCCTTGTGCGGGGATCTTGTGGTTAACAGTAAATATTTTGATGTTTCAGGTCTAATATCTTTTGTTCTAGTTAAATAGTCTTTTAAAACGGAAGCTGGACAAATACCTTTATTTTGTTGGAAGTAAGGCAGGAATAGGACGGGTTGCTCTCGTCCTACGCCCGATGTTTTAATGATATCGTCAATATGTATTTGTATACCATTATGATCTATTTTAAGATTACAAAACTTAATCAGGGACAAAGTTTGCACTCTGTGAGCGGTACACAATGCGAGTAGAATCACAAGCTTTTTGGTTATTTTAACTAATGTTAAATTTTTGTGAGGGATCCAATTTGAAATATAATCCAAAACTATTTGTGGATCCCAGGTAAACGAGTATTTGGGCGTAGCCGGCCTTAACTTGAAAACACCTTTTAACAAGCGTTTAATTTGTTCCTCTGAACCAAAATCATTTCCGAAAAGTAAACTTAGTGCCGATCGGTGACTATTTAAGGTTCCGTATGCAGCACCGTTATGAAACTGCTCAGTTAAGAATATTAAAACTGAATGTAAGGAAGTAATATAAGGGTCTACATTAATATTAATACAAAAGTGCCACCATAACTTATACGTCACATTGTATTGGGACAAAGTATTTTTAGATAGAGAGGCCATCATTATATCTAAAGCCGCGTGCGGGACCCCACGCTTGGAGAATGCCGTCCGGAGAGCGTCGCTACACCCAGGGTAAGATGGGACAGGTGCTGTTCCCTGAAAGGAAAATTAAATACGTTCATATCGGGATTCAGGAATAATATGTCCGATGTTATCAAAGATTTCAACAATGGGAACCATGGTTGGGATGGCCAATACGGAAAGACTAAGATACCTTTAGCTTTCTCGTTTGAAATTTTTTGCAGACATTTTAATAATAATGAAAAAGGTGGAAAGGCATAAAAGAAAGTGTCCCATGGGACTGTAAAAGCGTCTATGGTAAGAGCGTCTGGGTCTGGTTTCCACGAAATATACCTACGACATTTAGCGTTGGTGCGAGATGCGAACAAATCTATATGTGGCTTACCAAACTTATTAACTATAATTCTGAACGCTTTATCGTTCAAAGACCACTCTATATCAGGATTAATCTTTCTAGATTCTTCATCTGCTTCTTTGTTATCCTTTGTATTGATGTAAGAAGCGGTTAACCAAATATTTTGACTCTCACACCATTGCCAAATGTCGCGTGTCAAATTATTTAAATGGGGGTATTGTATACCACCCATGCGGTTTACATAACTTAAAGCAGTTGTGTTATCAACGCGTAAAAGAATTGTACAGTTTGATCTATCTTTGGCGAAACATTTTAGTCCAAAAAATACAGCTTTAAGTTCCAAATAATTTATGTGGTGTTTCATTTCGGTTATTGTCCATCTTCCGTTTACCCGTTTACCACTACAATAGGCACCCCATCCAGTCATTGATGCATCAGTGAATATTTCCATATCGTATGTGACAGGCTTAACGGGACTAACTGATTTTGAAACGTTTGAAGCCCACCATTGTAAGTCTGGTAAAATTTCAGCAGATGGCCTGAATTTAGCGTCATAGTTATTAAATCTTTTAACAATAAGAAATTTTTGTCTTTCGAGTCGCTTGGTGTACAACCAACCGTATCTTACGGCTGGACAAGCAGCAGTTAAGGTGCCAATAAAGTGTGCAAACTCCCTTATTGTACAATAAGGTAAACTTAGATACTTTTTTGCAAGAAGGGCAATGACTTTTCGTTTTTCATGGGGTAAAGACATGGTCATTTCGATGGAGTTGTAGATAAAACCTAGAAATTTACGTTCTCTACTAGGTATCAATACACTTTTTTCAAAGTTTATGATGAACCCAAGACACTTTAATAATTTTAAAGTTTCTTTGACATTAAAAAGGCAATCTTCGAATGTAGACCCCAGGCACAGAATATCATCCAAATATATAACAGATAGAAATCCGCGACCCCTGAGATGTGTAATGACTTCTTTCATAATTTTAGTGAAAGTTCGGGGTGCGGAAGACAAGCCATAGGGCATAGCATTAAATTCATACAATATAATATCACCATGCTCATCGTCCTCAAATTGAAATCTCAATAATTTTCGCTGTGAATGATTAATTGGGACCAAAAGATATGACTCTTTAAGATCTATAGTAGCCATATAACAATTTTCTTCGATCATTTTCGATGCTGTTCTAAAATCCTCCATTTTGAAATGGTTTTTCGCAACGAATTTATTGAAGGGTTTCAAATTGAGTATGAATCTTTTATCACCGTTAGATTTTGGGGTCAAAAATATACTAGAAATAAATTGGTTTTTATGAGGTTTGCATTCTGAGATTGCTCCTAAATTTAAAAGATGTTGAATGGCAGACTTCATTTCCTGTTTTTCACTTTTTGAAAACTTATTAGTAGGTACCACGTTTTGAGTGACCTTTTGTGAAAGTTGTATGGTGTAACCAATACGGATCCATTCTAATATTAACTTATTATTAGTAATAGCCTGCCAGCAATAATGAAAGTGCTGCAATCTGCCAGCATGTACCTGAGTTATTGTTTGGTCGCACGTGGGCGACCCCTGGAGGTCGCAGGATGAGGGCGCGTCTGGGACGCGGCGGGTGGAGGCCGGCGATAGTATGGCGCGCTCGTCGCCGCTGTGAAGCCCGTTGCTGTCCGCCCCCCCCTGCTCGACGTCGCGTAGCGAGGAGGGCCCATCCAGTTTCCCTGGTACTGGGACCTCGACGTAGATGGAGTTGGTTTTGGAGTGGCTGGCTTGAATGATGCAGTAGGCTTCTTAATTTGGTTACTCTGCTTCTCGATAGCCTTGGAGGCCTTAATTTTTTCGGCTAAATTACTTCCGAAGAGGGTTTCGTCTCGTTCTTGGTTTTGTATAAGTGACAAAAAAGATTTTTCAAGACGTGGTGTAATAAGCTTGGTTCTTATTTGTGTCTCAACAAAATGTAAATCCGTTAAGATCCTGCATCCATCTGTGAGTATCTTGATAGCTTGCAGTTTATCATCTCCTAGGAGTAGCAAAGTAATCGCTTTACTAATAGCAGCGATGCCCTGTCCAAGCTGATCTTGTTTCGTCAAGATGTTCTTGTCACGGTTCCGAATTATATCTATAACGGCCGCCGAAATCTCGGGATTTAAAGTTGGGGCTTTGAGAAGCCTACAATTTTCCGGAATTAAATATTCCTTGAGGAGTTTCTCCTTCGCTTCTTTCGCTAGGCCCTTTTTTAAAATGGGAAGCCATCGCTGAGCAACAGACTGATGGATATTTTCTCCAAAGCCAGGTTGTTCCTCTGCAGCATCTCCTAGAGCGAGGAGAAGATCCGCATCTAGTTCACAAACGTCTACTGGCGGGTCGGAGGCCGGAGCCTCAGGCGGTGGCGCCTCAGTATGTCCTAGCGAGTTTTCGCTGTTCGGTGTATCGGTGATATTCACCACTTCATTTTGTGACGTTCCGACTTCTACAAAAAGATAAGGAAATATTGTATAAAAATTGACATACTTAACTACATTTTTTTTTTTTGTTGATTTTATTTGATTAACATTATTAAATATTATTGTTGAATGGTATAACTTATAACATTTTCATGTTGCATAAAAATGCATAAATATCGTTATTACGTTATTCTATTACCAACCTCTGACACAACACGCTAGACTTTAGTCTAACTTAAGGATGTTTAGGTTGGGTACAAATACCTACTTAAATTTTCAGTTAATTGATTGAAAAAAAAAGAATTATTAGAAGTCTCTCATATTATAATCATAAAGCACTAATTAAATATAACTTTAAATAAGATTAATGAAAAAACGAAATTATTCGAGCATTTTTATAACATATTGTATGCTACCCTCGCGCTGAATTATGTTTCAACTTAAGAGGCGTTAATTCATCTTGCTTAGCCTTTGTATAGATGCAAAGTACAAGCTTAAAGATGTAATAGGTGCTCAAATATTAATTGGCATTAATTTATTCGGAACAAAATTATTCTTTACATTACGTGATTTTTTACGTAATTGCTTTGATAAAACTTATCGATGTAATATTCTGTATTTAACACTGCATTTGAATCACTATCACTTCAGTATAAAGTGCGATTTTCAGCTTACCTTGGTTTTCTTCGGAGTCCGACGAAGAAGAAGATGAATACACGATAACCCGGCGTCTATTTATAGACCTATTTTCTAATTTTCTGATTTTACTCTTATAGTATGCTAATGTATCTGCCTTACGCTTAGGCATGATGAATTCTAAAGCTTAAACTGAAAGTAGGTGAACGATAATCTATTTTTAGAATATTCGATGTGCTGGTTGCCGCGCACGAAAAAAGAATGAGGCTTCATCGGGCCGTCCCGACCACGTAGGTTCGTTGGGTAGTTAGAAAACAAATTGTGTCGAAGTACCTTCTCTAAAAATGTGCGTAATGTTGCCTGTAGGATAAAAGGACTACTCGTGTGATTATATCTGAAGAATGAAGTGAGTGAAATATAATTATTTTTGAGAATGTCAATATTAAGGTCACCTATAATGATTACTTTTCTTTTTAATTTTATTATGTATTTATTAAGTAATATGTCAATTTTGCTAAAGAATATATTTACGTCACTTTTGGGAATTCGACATATGCATAGAATTACACAATTAATAATAGGTATGTAAACAGCAGATATTTCAAACGATTTTTCAATCGGAATATCTGGCTCGATGTCAATGGTTTTATAATCCAGAGTTTTTCTAATTAGAATGCATGTGCCTCCACGTTTTTCGTTTACTCTAGAGAATGAGTTCGCAAGTGCAAAGTTTTTAAGTACTATATTTGACTCACTACCGTCTTTAACAAATGTTTCAGTGAGGCAAATTATGTCAATATTAAGGTTACGCTTTGAAAACTCATCGATGCTTATTTGAAGTGTGTCTAATTTATTTAAAAGGCCTGCAATGTTCTGATGCAAAATAGTAACGTTATTATTCCCCACGAAAAAACTGGTCTTCAGCGGTTAATATTATGGATTTTGGTTCACTTTCACATACAGATAGTTTTCTAAAGTAGTATGGAATTGTACCTTTTTTTTCAGCGGTAGTTACGTTGTTTATGGAATTATTGAGTGTCGGAGAGTCGACTTTCTTTTTAAAATAGTATGGAATAGTCCCTCTACGTGGTTCTATGTTTTTTACATTTTTACAAATATTTGCACGTTTAAGGTGGAGCCTGATTGACTTAATAAAATGTTCGTCATAGTATCGTGAGTCAAGGGTTAGATTAATCTTTTCACATAAATCAACCAGATATTGTAAGGAATTCTTCTTTTCGTAATTCAGTACAGAAACAAACTCACAATTAGAGTATCTAGCGCATAGATTTTTCAATAAATGGTTTAGCTTATTTTCATTGAGAAATCTGTTTTGATTTATGTTTATTATAATTATATTACACTTAAGATTTCGAATAGTGCTCGATAGGTGATTTAATATCTGGGTTGGATTTCTGTCATTTTCCCCTACACAAATAATAATTTGATCGCTTTCAGTGTATTGAAGCCTAAGACATGGTTTCAAGATTTCATGCGTGTCAGCATAAGGCTTGATAATAGAAAAGTAGTTGTAGTCTTCATAAACAGTATTTTTCCTTGAGTCCCGTAGAGTGCACGCTAGTTTTTTTAGTTGCTGGCCACCCAGTATCAGTAAGCGCGGCTTATGTGATGTATTGTGTGACTCGCTGCGTGGATTCCTGTCATTAGTGCAAGTGGCGATTTCACAAATTGTCCTAGAAGCTTGTCGTTCTTCTGTTGATTCTACCAAGCTATTATTACTTGTGGGAGTCTTTATTTTACAGAAATTATTGTATTCTGTAACATCCGTAGATTTATTCAGAAGGCTATTTTCACAACTCACAGATTCCGGTTTGTCACAAATCTGAAGATCGGTAAAGCTTGATTCAAATACTTGTTTTAAGTTTTTTTCCCTTCTGGGTTTTTTCTTTGTACTAGCACTACCAATAGTTCCGGTACAGATGTTTTTCAGTTTTTCAATTAAAATTTGTTTTTCAGCAAGTTGGTTCTGTAATTCAATTTTTGATAGTGATAAGTTTTCAATTTCTTGGTTAGCACTTTCCAGTTTTAGCTTAAGGTCATTAACTGTGTCATATAATTCTTGATTTCCGTGTAGTTCTGTAGACAAATCGGGTAAACTTTTAGCTCTCGTATCCGACTGCATAGACGTAAAAGAGAGATCAATAGATTCGATTGATGTTCGTCTTGCTTGATGTTTTCTTTGAGTGACGTTTTGTGTGTCCATTATTTATTCATAAAAAAAACAGTTTGCAATAAAAACCATACAAAGTTCAATATGAGAAATAATAAAAGAAAAAAACAATTTATATGGTATTGGCGGCTTGAACTCCGGGCGGCTTAGTTTATAGTCTAGCTTGGTACCGTTGCGACTATAGAGCATTTAATGTGAGTGGCAAAAATAAGCAACAGTGTCTGCTACATTGATATCGGGTTCAGTCGGGGATTGTCGTACGTGGTCGTTTTCGATCAACAACAACTGAGTCAGCTGAGTGACAGCTGATTGTCAATTCACTATTCACATTCACAGTCAGTCCGTAAAATGAAAAAGGGTTTTTAGCGGTTCGAGTTTAAAGCTTATAATCGCGTACACTGGATAACATTTGAACAGAATTTAACCGTTCATTTTAGTTATTTTATCTATTTTGGGAAGAGAAAGTCCCTTTAAATTATGTATTGGATTGTATTTTTACGTAACAATTGTCTGGATATTGTTTATTTATATGACAGGGTTTAATAAATAGTATTATGGTTTATTTACACAATTTTTCACTGTCACTGTTGTCACTGGTTTTTTGGTATAATTAGTTATTATTTTTTGTTGATAACATTTGTGAGTCGAATTTGCAAAACACTTTTCACTTTGAACACATTCTTAAACCTTTAAACGATAATTTAACAATTTTAAATTAAATATAAGTACAGAGCTTAATGTTATCGTGACGGCAGCGCCACCTTCCACTTTGAGAGTGACATAGGTTACTTTTAATCCCGGAAAAAAGACACTTTCCCGCGGGATAACGTATCGTGTAGTGTAGTCCACGCAGGCGAAGCTGCGGGCGGAAAGCTAGTTATTATATAATTGAACTAGCGACCGTCCGCGGTTTCACCCGCGTGGTTCCCGTTCCCGTATGAATATCGGGATAAAATGTATCCTGTTATGTGTTATTCCAGCCTATAATCTATCTCTGTTCGAAATTTCATTCAGATCCGTTCAGTAATTTTTGCGTGAAAGAGTAAAGCTAGAAACATATTTCGCTGGCGCAGCGCAGCGCAGCGTCGACCCGGGTGTGCACACTTTACTAGCGTGGCGCAGCGTTTCCTGACGAAATTTTTGATCAGTGTCAATCGAGTCGTTGCCGAGCTAACATCTGCATTATGTTTTCTTCTAATTTTGAAAACAATTTCTGTTCTTACTTGAACATATTCAATCCAAAAAAAATATGTTGATGATTACGATGATAAGATGATGATGAATGATTACGAGATGCAATTTATATCTATACTAATACTATAAATACACTTTGTTTGTTTGTAATAGATAAACTCAAAAAATACTGAACCGATTTTAGAAATATTTAGTGTAAGTAATTTATTTTCAAATCAGAATTATACATTCTTTTTGTTATAAAATTAAAAAGTATAGTGTACTAAAAACACTTTAATACTGTTTTAACAGTATAATTAACAACCCTACATGATAATGTATTGGTGACTCTTCTAAACAAAAAAAATATTTTTTAAATTGGCCCATTATTGACGGAGAAATCGGAGAACATAAGTAGTAAAAAGCAAAATGCAGAGCTCCGCTGCGCAGTCCGCTACCGAGCCATCTGACGATACAATGCTAGAAAGTGGTGGGGGGCCTGGCGCAATCGGAGCCGAGCGGAAACGCTGCGCTGCGCTGCGCTGCGCTAGGGAAATGTGTTTCTAGCCATACTAAATGTATGAAACCGATCGCGCTGCGCTGCGCTGCGCCAGCGAAATGTGTTTCTACCTTTACAAACATCCATACATCCAGACATCCATACATTCATACTCACAAGCTTTGGCATTTATAATATTATAGTAGGGTTATTTTACCAGGTCTCCACGAGTTAAACAGATAAAATTTTATACGAATCGAATTTTGGTGGTATCAATCGGGTCTTACATTTCAAACTATATAATCGAAATATCATCTAGCTTAAAAGAAACGGCTTAGTGAGGATGTTGTTCTGTTCAATATTATTTTCACAATCACAAACATTTTAACTCCTTTTTCCTGTTTATCAGCTTTTCCTACCTAAACACAGACAATAGACATTAGGCCGCTGGATGCGGGCAGCGCAGGACCGATCGTTGTGGAGATTGGGGGGAGGCCTATGCCAGCAGTGGGCGTCGTTCGGCTGACATGATTTTATTTTATTTTATTTTATTTTTCAATTTTTCGGGAAGCTTACAGCTAGGTTACAGAAGAAAAAATACAAACTTAAATAAATATGAAAGGCCAATTACAAGCTTCCACATGTAAATATATAAATAAATGCCTACGTAAGATGCAGAAGTATTACAACCTAGTAATTAATATAATATAAGAGATTATTTCAAAGAAAAATAACTGGCGCTTAACATTTGTTTTAGCTTACTTGAAGAGGTGTTGAAAAGATCTATATCATATTGCTTTGCCACACCATTGAAAGACTTGCTGGTTCTAATAAAGAACGAATTTTGCTGATAATTGGTTTTGCACAAGATGATGATGATGAATCGAAATAAAAATGGTTTAGAAATGAAACACTTTCAAGCATCCGATATTGAATTTGATAGTTTTAATGAAGTTAGCAAACTACTGGAACTGGAAACTAAACATGTTGCAACTACAGACGAACTCAAGAGCCCGTTCATTAGGGGAGTGGCGAGATTAATTAGAAAGATATGTAAGTTGGGAACCGTCATTAGCATGCAAGGCGCGAAACCGAATGCAATATGCATGTAGACGCAGAGAAGATATTTGCGGTTTTGAGCGTAAGGAATTCCTGCTTATAAAATATTTCAGACAGACCTTTAGGTTCACTGACTTTAGAAACTCATCTTAATTTTTTTTATCCACAATAGGGTAGCACTTAGCCTTCATCACACCTGATGTTAAGTGGTGATAAGGCTGAAGGTGGAAGCGCACTACTCCCGGAATCCTCAATCACTGAGGAACTGGCTATCTTATCTCTTACTGCCGGAACACAATAGTGCTGAAAACATCATTCTAATGGCTTCAGACTTAGATAAGATGGTGTAGCTAGCCAGGCGGACTAAGAACAAGTCCTACCACCAACCAAACCGAATACAATATGTACTCCCACTGGGAATCGAACCCGGGACCTCTTGGTCTGAAATCGGTGGTGTGTACCACTAGACCACAGAGGCGGTTAAAATTAAATTAGAAACTTTAGCCCTCATAACTACGAGTACTTGCAATAGAGCTACTGACGCCGACTTCAGCATTTCATGATTAAGTATGCCAAATATAATAATATGTCATTATCATTATCGATATTTAGTCACTTATTGCCAGGCATAAAAGGCTTTTTTGGCATAAAAGGCTAATATGCATTGGACTATGCATGTAGGTAGACGCAGCGAAGGTATTTGCTAATTTGAGCGTAAGGAATTCCAGCTTATAAAATATTTCAGACAGACCTTTAGGTGGGTGTTCACTGACTTTTGAAACTCATCTTAATTAGAAATTTTGCCCTCATAACTACGAGTACTTGCATAGAGCTACTGACGCCCACTTCAACATTTCATGATTATGCCAAATATAATTTGTCATTAACATTATCTATATTTAGTCACTTATTGCCAAGCATAAAAGGCTAGCTTAAAAGAAATGGCTTAATGAGGCTGTTGTTCTGTTCAATATTACTTTCACAATCACAAATATTTTATTTCCTTTTTCCTGTTTATAAGCTTTTCCTACCTAAACACAGACAATAGACTATTAGGCCATAATGTGAAGTATTTATAACACAATGAGCCAAATAATTCGACTAACCTAAGGAATAAAAAGACAGAAAATATAAAGTTCACGTTGGAATTATCGGGATGACGGACGACGAAAAAATTGAAATACTTTGCGAGTAATAAATATAAGCCCTGAAGAGAAAACAAGAGGCCTTCGGATTAATTCTGGATGCCGGGAATGGTATGAAAGACTGTCAACATTAGGGAAGATTAAAAAAACCTTCTAGGGCAGTGAAAAAAACTTAAAGCTGACTGAAATTTGTATCTTTTTGGGATCTGGGTCATAAAAGCAAGACTTTCACTGTACTGCTGTTGCTATTTTTTTTAAATTATAAATAAATAAATATAATAAATATTTTCTTACAATCACACCAATTATCTAAGCCCGTAGTTAATTTCTTAAGAAACTGTGTCTACGTGAACTTGATAACGGATAAATATATACTCATATACTTTCTGTTTGTAAATACATACTTAATATACATAGAAAACACCCAGACCAAGACAAATAGACATGTTCATGCACACAAATATTTGTCCTATTCGGGAATCGAACCCTAGACCTCTGGCGCAGAAGGTAGGTAGTTTACCCCTGCGCCAAATCGGTCGTCAATTAAGAGACAAGCCATAATAAATTTTTGATTAGTAAATTATTGGAAACTGTAATCAAACGCTATCTTCTTGGCCGGTTCATCGAAAACTTATTGTTTTAACAAGATAAGCCCCACCATAAGTGCTTTATTATAAACAATACTGATTGATCATAAACCAAAAAAGTTTGAATTCTTTAGAAAGAAAGAAAGAAATCATTTGTTTGAAGTAAAAACTTCTTTAGCGGCGTTGTGTACTTTTTGTGATGGGTAAAAAATATGTAGTTTAAAAAACTAAAAAAACACACTTTTATAGGAACAGACTTAAAAGTACAAAATAACCGTCTATCCAGTATCTGAAATTAAAAAGCGTGGTGCGCGTTGTCAATATTAAGTACTTGAATGCATGATTTGCAAAGGGCGCACCACGCTTTTTAATTTCAGTTACTGGATAGACGGTTATTTTGTACTTTTAAGTCTGTTCCTATAAAAGTGTGTTTTTATAGTTTTTTAAACTACATATTTATTTTTTACTTTCTAGTTTAACAATTAATGGCAAGCTATGGATGGGGATGGTAATCCATTTCGCAGTCCATTCATGTGTCTGCCCACCCCGTAAACATTATAACTCAAAGGCGTGATTGTATGTATTTAGTTTTAGAAATTCAAGTGGAGTCTATAGTTACCAGATGCGCGAGCCGAACCCTTACCTCCTCCCTGCTCCATCATCATACCCACCACACCACCAAGTGTTGCGAATAGGTCTCATCAGAACGAAACAAATGAGCCCAAACTCGAGGGGTTTCCTAGTGGTCATTAAGGAGTTCCACTGACTTCCTCCCTGCTCCATCATCAGACCCTCACCACAAAGTGTAGCAAATAGATCTCATCACAACGAAGCAAATGAGCCCAAACTTGAGGGGTTTCCTAGTGGTCTTAAGGAGTGCCACTGACTTCCTCCCTGCTCCATTATCAGACTCTCACCACCAAGTGTAGCGAATAGGTCTCATCAGAACGAAACAAATGAGCCCATCTCGAGGAGTTTCCTAGTGGTCATTAAGGAGTGCCACTGACTTCCTCCTTGCTTCATCATCAGACCCACACCACCAAGTGTAGCGAATAGGTCTCGTCTGAACGAAACAAATGAGCCCAAACTCGAGGGGTATTTTTGAGGTCATTAAGAAGTTTCACTGGGTCTTCCCAGCTCCATCATCAGACCTTCACAGCCAAGTGTAACGAATATGTCTTATCAAAACGAAACAAATGAGCCCAAACTCGAGGGGTTTCCTATTGGTCATTAAGGAGTGTCACTGGCTTCCTTCCAACTCCATCATCAGACCCTCACCACCAAGTGTAGCGAATAGGTCTCATCAGAACGAAACAACGGAGCCCAAACTCGAGGGGTTTCTTAGTGGACATTAAGAAATGCCACTGGCTTCCTCCCTGCTCCATCATCAGACCCTCATTATAAGAGTAGCGAATAGGTCTCATCAGAACAAAACAAATAAGCCTAAACTCGAGGGGTTTCCTAGCAGCCATTGAAGAGTTCTATTGCTCACCTCTTGACTCCATCATCAGATCAGCTCGAAGGTAGCAAATTATTGTATTGTCACCGGATTCATATAGACTTGCAAAGTTTCAAATCAATACGACAATTAGAAGTAGGTTAAAATTGAATTCCAAGATTTTCTTACATTGTGACTTAGTTACAAGTGAAGCTAATAAAAGTGTGGTAAAAATGTAAAACTTGCGTCAGGACATCGCGTCAGGACACGTGACCGTCAGATCGAAAGTTCGTAAGACGGACACGTGACGTGATCGAAAAACTGTTACAATATCATCAGAATACGAAAAGTCGTAATTGCTCGGTTAGAAAACGGGCGGCATTGAAGCCAGAAGACCTCGGTTCAAATCCAGTCCGTATTTTTTTCTTTTTTTTTGTCATATTCCTTTTTTTTTGTGAAAAAGTCTAGGGAGCCCTTTTCACTTCTGCCGGCACTCCCGGAGTGCAACCCGTTTTTTTTTTTATATTTTTGAATTGTCAGTTAATTCTGGATTTAACAAAAAAAATCTTTACTAACTGCACCTACTACACTAACTTTCATTTGTTTCGAAGTAACTCGTTCTTTATGAAACCGTAAATTCTCGTACGTGTAGCGTTTAAAACGCCGCCTCAGTTTAGTAAAAACCTTTATATAGGAATAATCAATACCCGATACAAAGCGAATGGCTCCAGTTAGGCCAACAAATACAATTCATTTGGCCCGATACAGGTAGAACATGATTGTGTGTGAATCGGTATGTATATTATTATGGAACATGTTAAGTGAGGCATTGAAACGGGCTCACGTTATTTCTTTTTCAACGAACTGGGTCGAGCCAAGTAGCTAAGAAAATGTCACCTTATATTTCTGTGCTTCATTTTTAAATGATAATTTTCTTATAATATTGTTTGCCTGGAACGTCGTCGAACCGGAGGACGTTCCGTGGGCAGGCCCCCTACAAGGTGGACCGACGACGATCTGACCCATTATTCACGAACCGTCGGAAACGGTTCCGACAGCGCAATGTATGCCCTGTCTCTGTCACTCAATATAGAATAGACAAAGACAAAGCACAGAATTCGAATCCGATTCCGTTTCCGACGGTTCGTGAATCAGGGGGCTGGTCAAGGTCGTAGGAGGGAGATCCTTGGGGGAGGCCTATGCCTAGCAGTGGGCGTCGTACTGAAATGATGATGATGATTGTTTTCCTAAGTACACTGAAAAGGCCCGCCTACCCGCCCTAGGCGGCTGAAGGCAGCAAATAATAAAATGTTATTACCACTAGGTACGTTTTAGTTTTTGGACTAAACGAGCTCAAATGCTACTTTCGACACGACAAAGTGGCATGCAGCGTTTATACAATAAAATTGAATTTATACATGACTAGCTTTCCGCCCGCGGCTTCGCCCGCGTGGACTACATGCCGTATCCCGCGGGAACGTGATATTTTTCCGGGATAAAAAGTAGCCTATGTTACCTTCCAGGCTACAAAGTATCTATGTCCCAAATTTCAGTCAAATCCGTTCAGCCGTTTTGGCGTTATTGAGTAACAAACATACAAACATCCAAACATCTAAACTTTCACATTTATAATATTAGGTATATATAGTAGGATTGTAATTTTATTGTCCAACAGAATATCAGTGCAGCAAGTCCACGCTTGCTACTCATACTGAGTTGGGCGCAATTTTGACATCACACGTCAGTTTTTATTTTCTTTTTCATAATTATTGTGTTAATTTTTAGTTTTTGTTGTACTTGTGGTCTTGATTATTATATTAACAAACATGTTGTTTATGTAGTGTGATGTCAAAGTAAATGGTTTTTCTTTCTTTCAATAATTATTTGATTCGATGTCGTCATCATTATCCATCGCCAACAAACAATGCCGCGCGGTTTAAAAAAAAACCACAGCATAAACAAACGTAGTAGCGACTACGGCGGCTACGGACGGCTACGGACGGCGGCGTAGCGCGTAGCTCCATTGTGTTTGACATACAGTTTCCATGTCCATGTTATTTATAACCCCCGAATGCAAACAGACGCGGCTTGTTACCAATAAGATTTACGTGTGTGTATGTATTCATATTCATATTCATATTCTTTATTGCATGTCACATGTGTAGAGTACGGGTTACAATTTGTACTTATATCTAAAGTTGCATGTAACACCCTGCAAGGGCGTAGCAATTTTAAACCCTATTTTTAAATCTTAAGCAATTTTAGAAGCAGATTTGAGATACATTAAACATTATTATACATTAAGCACAATATAATATCTTATTTTATACACATAAAAGAGCACATTCAAGAAAAAATCAATAAATTATATTGAACATGAATGAAACAATAACAATGTCAAATTTTAATCATGTCTAATTTTAATAATGTCAAATTTTAACAATGTCAAATTTCAATAACGCCAAATTCTAATGATGTCAAATTTCAATAATGTCAAATTTTAATAATGTCAATTTTTAGAAAACAATTACATAATTATTTTATTTAGATATTAAAATTGTTTTTAAATTAAAAATGTATCTGTGACATTGTAAATTTCAAACGGCTGAACATATTCTTTCTTCTTTCAATTGTATAAAGTGAGTTATTTGAATCGGAGTTTACTAGGACGACTATACACGGTAATTTTTTTATCACCCCGGATAATAATTATAATATATAAATATTTAATCAAAATGTATGAAACAGCTGATTTTTTTTTCGCGATTTCAGTTTTGGTCCCATAATAAAAGTTGTTTGTTTTCATGAGTAGAATAATTCGTGAAATTATCCGGCATGATAAAAAAATTACCACGCATAACAATCTGAATGTGTGTCTGAAAACTATTTTATCACTACATGCCTGAGCATGTTATTCAGTGCAAGAGGCAAATGTATATTTCTATCCTACTCTCAAATATAGTACTAAAGGCCAGCATCGTCACGGGGAATACAAAAACATTTCCTCCGGGATATTACGTTCCGCGGCCGCGGCACGCGCAGGATTCCGCGGAATCACGGAAAAATCCCGCGTCCAATCCCGGGAAATTAAACGCTTAGTGCCGGGATAAGAGTGGGAATGAAAACGTTAGTAGGCGTCACGTCTGTTCGTGCTCGCATAATGATGTATAAACAACAGTGTTAAGGTTAAGTTTCAGCTGTTTTAAACTTAAGTTTTGTTTAAATAAATAAAACCTTTGCTTTGGTAAAGAATAACAATGTTATTTAGTTGAAAATGAAGAATTCATTTCAAATTTCATTATTTTCATTCATTTTAATAAAAAAATCATTGTGAATGCAAAAAAAAATATCAAAAAATATAAAATATATAACAAAAATTAATTAAAACATTATCTCTGTCTGTGCAAGGGCAGGGGTTAAACATTTAGCCTATGGGGGACCTTCATGTTTGTACTTTGCGTTTGTTTGCTCTGAGTCTGGCAGAACTTCAAAGCTGTTTTATTTTTTCTTCAAATCTTGGAGAACGGTGCCTGCTTCCATCAACTGAGATATTTTGATTTGACAATAATTAATTAGGTCAGGTGTTAGTTGATTGTAAGTAAAGTTGTTGTATCATAAAAAGGTGTAACATAACGAGATTAACAAGAGCTTAGAGAAAAAAAACAATCCTTAGAGTTTCTTGCCGGTTCTTCTCCAAGGTCTCCCGCTGTAGGGTTTGCGAACCGATGGCGTAGCTTCTATGACGTTCACAAGTATTGTAAATATCAATCTAAATTGAATAAACAAATTTGACTTTGACTTAAAACATTTCTTTGCATACAACATAGTAGGTAAGTACTTAATATAACTTCTACGTTTAAAATACCCGTGTAATTTCCTTTACGAAAAAAGAATTCCAATCTATTTAACAACCTCATTAAATTGTCTCGTGTTCAGATCAAAGAGCGATGAAATGTCAGATTTTGTCATGTAGCGTATAACGTTAAAATGAGGTAACGAAGCTTCCATAACACTATATTGTAAGGCGCATCCATACTTAGAACGAGACTTATGCCCGTTTGCACTAAAGATAAGAATCGCCTAAGTTATTGCCTAATTTGTTTAGGCTACTCCTAGCGAAAAATTTGTTTGCGCTAAACCTTAAGCCATTCCTAACTTTATAACCCCGAATAGGAAGCGCCCAACGAACAAAAACTACTTTGAATGCAATCTGTTAAATCGGATAACATAAAAGATGTAAAAGTTTCACTCGTTCATTCACTTTGTTAGGCTTGTCTTGTCTTAGTAAGGACCTATTTATTTAATTTTATTTAGTGCAAATGAAAATTTTCTGATAGACGTTACTTAAGCTAAGGCGTCGCTTTATAAAGACTGTCCTAAGTTGCGTTGAGTGCAAACGGGTATAAGGTACGTTCGGCATCTTTTCATACTTTAGGTCACACCCTAAACTACAGTTTGCAGTTCGAAGTATGTGTGAACTATCGTCAAGTACTTATTGGGCTTTCAAATGTGAAAGAAAATGGAAAATTATAGTATAAGGATATTCAAACAAACTATTTAATACAATAAAAACTTCTTTCGTCATTTATAAAACATAAATTATTTACGATCTAAACTCCTATATAAACAAACTGGATCGCTTAGCTCGTAAGTTATTTACAACAATTCAAGTTGATTAGTGCCATAAGCTATGGAATACGAAGAGGTTTTTTTACCGTAATTGTTGATTATAAATGGTAAGAGTAAGGTAGCTGAGACCCATATTTTCCCTGTAACGAGGTATTTTTTATGGTCGTTATGAACCTCCTTATAAATGACGGTAGCCTGGTACTTTTTAAACGTAATGAAGACATAAATGCAGCTTTAACACCGTTCTGGTCAGGTTTTACCTTAATTGGATTTTCGCACGTGTTTAAAATGCAGTAGGTACATACCTGAAAAGAACAAAAACATATTATTAGTAAACACAATTAAATAACATTATGCAAAGTCAGTAGGAAATAGAATGTATTTTTTGATTTCTTGTTTGTACTGTTAAGGATACGTTGTATTTTATTTAGCACGGAGACAAATTGCAAAATGTATACCTACTTATAATTTAACCGCCTATAGGGTCTAGTAGTACACGCCACCAGTATCAGACCAAGAGGTCCCGGGTTCGATTCCAAGTGGGAGTACATATTATATTCGGTTTGGTTGGTGGTAGGACTTGTTATAAGTCCGCCTGGCCAGCTACCACCATCTTATCTAAGTCTGACGCCATAACAACGATGTTTTCAGCATTGTTGTGTTCCGGCAGTTTAGAGATAAGATAGCCAGTTCCTCAGTGTTCCGGATTCCGGGAATAGTGCGCTGCCATCTCCCTTTAGCCTAATCTTCACTTAACATTAGGTGAAATGAAGGCTAAGTGCTACTGCTACCACGTTGTGAATAAAAAAAATGCCGAAATTAATGCAATTCGTTTGAAAATAAGTTTTTAGTAAAAATTTCATTTTTATGACAAGTTTTTTTGCTGACTGTACTTAAATATTGTATTGTCATCTAAACCAAACCTGTATACAAAATTTCAGCTCCATCGGACACTGGGAAGCGGGTCAAATTAAACTTGCAAGATTTGTCCCCCACTAACTAACATGGCAAGTTAAGAAAAAGCTTGTAAAAATTGGTAGCAGGATGTATATTTATACTATAAGCAATTGTTATGCTTATAGTATAAAAATACATGAGATATAGATATACATAGATATGTATATTTTTTTTGTAAATGTCGTTGCCTAACTAAGAAACGCTGGGAAGTTTCTTGGGCCTATTCTTCTTGTCAGTTAAAAAAGTCTTGAATGGGCGGTAGGAAAATATTGACGATTCATAAGTAGGTATTTATTTTTTTCATTCATTTCATTTTCATTTCATCATTTCATTTTCACATACTCTAGAATTTAATTGATTGCCTAAGAAAATCATAATTGTATAGATCAGATAACATATAAATAGTAGTGTGGAGCTTATACACCATCTAAAGCGTTAATATCGCGATACAACCTCCACCCAACTCCGCCAATACATTTTCTCATATTATGAAACGTCAAGTTTAAAATAATATGCATCGATCACACTTCGCAGGGCATAAATCTCGTTGAACAATGAAATACAAGTTTCAGGATAGCACATTTATTATTTTCAGGAGTATTGTGGTACGAATGTTGGATGACAAACGATGTCGGACGTGAAAACATCTGGTGAAGGAAACAGAATTTCAGGTGTCGTAGATCAAATAAATACGTATCGAATACGTGAAATATGTTTACCTAGAGGTTCTAATAAATGAACGCTATCGAGGATGAAGTGGGGGACTATGTAAGACATTTCCAGATATTGATATTGCGATTTCGATACGTTTGTCTGGGGATTCGGCGAAATTGGAAAGAAATGTGTTTGAGTGATTAAGGACGCTTAGGGTTAAGATAAGATGATTGATGAATTGATCATCGTTATTTACAAGTAGATAATGCTGGTGTACAACTCCTAGCGAATAACTGACGATCTGCCGGCCTAGCATGACCGGCTTATAACGCACGATATGATATGGTACGGCAAGTTGTCTTGCTTACCCCACTAAGGTGTAAGCAAGACGGCATGCCGTACCATATCATATCGCGCGTTATAAGCCGCTCATGCTAGGCCGGCAGGTCAAGGTCACGGGAAGCCGCTGGATGTGGGCAGCGCGCAGGACCGATAGCTATGAAGCTCCTTGGAGGAGGCCTATGCCTAGCAGTGGGCGTCGTGTGGCTGATGATGATGAACTAAATAATTAGAAATCTCGGTATGAAGGACAAAGTTATCAGTTAGAACTAGGAGTTTTCCATCCTTCATCATCATCTTCTGGCGATCGCGTCAGCTGGCTCTTGCGTCATGCTCGTGAACGGGTGCTGCCAGTAGGGTGGTTCTGCTCCTGTCTACTTGTGTTAAAGGTGTTTGGGATATGGTTTATAATAGTATAATCACAGAATATATAATAGTTGGTATTATATAGTTTTGTGAGCGAGCTGGTGTCTGTCTGTCTCCTGTAATTTTGGTAAGTACTCGTGTTTTACAGTAACAGCAATTATTCTAATAAATGTTTTACTTACTATTTATTCAAAAATTCCTTTTCATTGTATGTCGTTCTACTTCACTCCACTCTGTTACACGACATCTCCTTCATTACTTATTTCTTGGTGATGGACATGAATGTGGATGGATGAAGGGAGAAGACCGCTTAAAAGATGGATAGATTGTGTGCGTAATGATATAAATGAGAAAGGAGTGAAAGATGAGATGACGGGTGACAGAGTGGTGGATTGGAGGATTCAAAACTGCGGAGATTAGCATATCTAAAGTGCGATGTCTGTACGTACGTATATTATTAAAAATCTGTTATTCTGATAGTTTCAATTCGATAATTTGTGTAAAAGAGTTTTTTTAATCTGGAATGTCAACGATTAACATCCATGTAGGTACTGTAACGATGATTAAAAATTTCCCTTAAATATTACACACCAATCATTACGAATATGATCTGCTTCACGATGATAACCGGTTAATTTAAATGCGGTGTTAATTTCTCATTTCCCTGGAGTGACGTAATTTTAAATGTACTGTACTGTACTAGTGACAACCCTATTTGATGCTATTTGGTAACAGCTATAGTATAGCTATACTCAGAATGACGCTATTCTGCTATTCTATAAATAGGAACTAATTTTAAGAGTGAAATTATGACATTTACTCAATCACGCAAAAACAGATTTGGCGCACATAGTAAATGATGTCTATATTAGAACATAGACCATTTTATATCCAGATGACTAGTGCCCCTGAAGCTCAACTTAATACTGAGGTAACTGGAGAGTGCAGTACGAACAATTTTTTGTGACAACAAATTACACAGTGGCTGTCTTCCGTCTCACCTACACTTTAAAAAAATACGTATGGTCATATGAGACAACTGACAGCCACTTCATACAAAATGTCAAATTTGCTGGTGTTCACTTTTTATTCAGGGTGAGAACTCCAGTTACCTCAGTATTAAGTCGAACTTCATGCTAGTGCCTCTAGGAACAAAAGTCATGGTAAGTAAGTACTTCTAATAATTTTCAAAATATTTTAGGGGTCGCTTCAAATACAAGATGTAGCAAGATGATGAGCTTTCATGACATTAAAATTTGTTTGACTCGCGACTGGCACTTGCTCGGGTCTCGCCGCGACCAACGAGTTCGTGAGTTGGCCAAAGAGGTAAAAACCGGACAGGACGTAACCTTCTAATTTAGCCGGACAAGCATCCAAAAAACCTGACGCTGTCCGGCTTCACCCGGACGCCTGCCAACCCTAGCTGTAGCTTATTTGCGTAGTGTATCAAACTACTATTCGTACTGCTTCGTGGTCTACTAAACAACGTAAGTTATTTTAGCAATTAGGCTCAATTTACACCGCCGTGGAATGGAATGGAAGCGACTTTTTGCAACGAAATTGTACATAGCATAATGAGCTTTATGTCAATTGTATAACATACAAATTAGATACGAGCCAAAAAATTCTCGAGAATGCGCGAGGATTCTCCGGAAGACGCGCGACCTTTTTTGGCTCGTATAACTTGTATTTTATACAATTGACATAAAGTTCATTATGCTATGTACGATTTCGTCGCATCCATTCCATTCCGCGGCGGTGTGAATTGAGCCTAATAAGTAGTATGGTAAATATGGACACTACTAACCTCAGTAACGTTCAAACCGTTCCAGTTTGCCAACAATGAGAAATGGGCCAATATCTCGAGCGGTAATGAGCAGGCACCTCATATCTCGCGTTCCCGCGGGCCATCGGGCCATCGGGCCATCGGGCGGGATAACTGACGGGTTCTCATTTTCTGGCCACTAGAGCCGGCCATTATATCGAGCCCATTAGGCCTGGCTCTTTAGGTTAAAGTATGTACATTTTTCAGGTTCAAGTGTAATGTAATTATGTTGGGATAAAGAACTACTTTGGCTCTCTAATCTAATAAAGAAAGTTAAGTTAGCAAACAAAATTACTATTATTTTGTATGTTGTCTGATATCCCCTAGCTGATATCTCGTCTAGCAATAGCAACGACATAATTATTTTGTAAATGCGTTGCTTCTGTTGGGTTTGTCACCAACTCGACACGAGAGACTGGTCACACGTGTGTCCAGTTGGTGAAACTCAAAATTAGTATCACTTATTATTTCGTCATCTGGACACGCCAAGATTTTGACGTGTGTCCAGATGTGGGTGGTTTTTTTCGCCTATTTTTCTTGTCAGTTAAAAGATGTCCATAACAGGTGGTAGGTAAAAAATGTTGCGACGATTCATAGGCATTAATTTTATTTAAGTAATCTATATGAATGAAAAAAATGTTTAACTTTTTTTTGACCCCCTTATTTTAAAACGTGGACTAAAAGTTAGACCCGGTTTAAAACTGATGCTAATTCTGTTTTTCATTTGGGAAATGAAAGTGACAGCACCAGTTTAGTACGAGTTTTAAACCAGGACTATTTAAGTCCACGTTTTGGAATAAGAGGGAATAAGTTTCACAATTATCAAAACCTAATTTTGTTATAAAGACCACCAGTATACATACAAGTATTATTTATTTGTGGCTCGTCTCACACACTTTGACAAGCGAGTTTAAAAACTAAAATTTAGAAACATATATCGATAGAGTTAAGCCGATTAAAACTGAAGCTGTCACTTTCATTCGATAATCAGAAAACAGAGACAGCTTCAGTTTTAAACCAATTCTAACTTTAGACAACGACGTTTTGTTTAATAAAATAAAAAAATGAAAATGAAAATAAAATAACAAACGATAGTATCTTCGATCTTACATGCGAAACCGAACATTATCTTATTAACCACTATAATGATTTCAAATTAAATAAGAAATGAGTATAATACAGGGTAGGATATTTTTAGTCAGTAGGTAGGTACGCAATACGGTATTTTACTGTTTTATTTTTTATTTCTTTAAAATGTTTTTCGAAATATTAGCTACACAAAACAAGTTTTCATTTTGAATTATCTTGAATATTTTCAAAGATATAGGACTTCAAACTTTATAATTAGACAAGGACAGGACGCTATCTTAGTGACGTCAGTGGGTTAGTAGCGTCATAGTCACGCCATAGAAGATTTCGTTTTAGAAAAAGACAGCTATAGTCAAAATCAAACAGACTATAATTCTTTTATTATATAACAGATTCAAATTATTTTTTCACATTTGGTATTCTTAATTGCAATATTTTTTAACGTCATCATTAAATATCTACATTTCAACAACAGTAAAATACCCTATTGTTGTTCCAGACCATGAAACTGAACAATTTTCCCCAGAAACATGGGTCCAGAAATTAAAAAAAATTTTGACCTTCCGTACTGATTGGTGAGTTGGCTGCGTCAGTTTGTATGGTATTGTTATGGGAGATCGTAATTTTTTTGTCAGTTCCGGACCCATATTTTTTGGGAAAGTTGTTTAGTTTCATGGTCTGAACAACATATTAAAGTTTGCGTACTGACTAAAAATGACCCAATATATCAGTGCAGACACTAAAACAAACCCTTTCATTGAGCGAGGCAACAGGAACGTGACTTTCTGACGTCGTAAAATATAACCGTACGTATGACGGAAACATTAAAATGTGGGATAACGACGACGGGTCGGCCGCGGCCCTTCAGCGGAACTTGAGGAATGCCAGGGCTGCCTATTACAGTTTATGATTTTGATGTATGTATGTACTCCTCCTGACGACCGATTTGGCGCAGGGGTAGGCTACCCACCTTCTGCGCCAGTGGTCTCGGGTTCGATTCCCGAACAAGACAAATATTTGTGTGCATGAACATGTCTATTTGTCTTGGTCTGGGTGTTTACTATGTATATTAAGTACGTATTTAACAACAAAAAGTATTTAAGTATATATTTATCCGTTATCAAGTTTTCCATGATACAGTTTCTTAAATCATCATAGAACTATCTTAAAGTACCTATTTAGGTATGTACGAAGCTGTTTTCAAAACATTCGAAAATGTTATTTAAATGTTTACTTACTTTTTTTTGCATTCACAATGCAATTTTTATTATTGAAAAATTGAAAATGAAGTATTTTAGAAAAAATCGACCCGTCTCACAACCACCGCTCTACCACTGAGCTAACGACTCCGTAACGCGTGGTTAGAGCGTCGCCCGTATAGCGAAAAGTCGTGGGTTCGAGTCCCATCAGAGCTGGTTGTGAGTCGGGTCGATTTTTTTATACTTTATTTTCAAATTTTTCGTTCGAAAATGACTTATATTTGTGAAAAATAAATATAATATGAAGCTTGCTTCCGCAAAAACACAAAACTTACACCTTCACTGATTAGACTACTCTACACGACGTGTTTCGCCCCAACTCGGGGCATCTTCAGGAGATGTTAGGTAGACCGTGCGCAATCCAGCACCGAATCTCGGTCCTGAAGTTCGGTGCTGGTTTCGCATGCTTGGGGACGCTATATTTATGTTGATTCTTAAATACATTTATATTTTATATCGCATAAATAATGAAAGCAGAGGTTTATTTAACTGGTTGTGTTTCATATTAATTCTAAATAGATGGCCTGGATTTGATTATTAATATCATACTAAGGGCCTAAACTGAGTAAAGCGGGCGTCCGTCTCCGTCCGTAGACACGCGCGCGGGCCGCGTGGACACGCGCGCGGGCTCCGTGGAACCGCATCACATTACACATAGCGCTATTGACTGAACAAGCCCGTGCGTGCTACCGCTGGCCCGCTGGCGGGCCCCGTCGCGGGGAAACGGGCCACAAGGCGCGGGCGCGGGGCCCACCTCCCCGCGACGGGGCCCGCGACGGAGCACTTTTGTATGGAACCGCGCGGGCGTCCGCGTGACGCTGTTTAGGCCCACACGCATATTGATTGATGTCAAAGGTAATTTCCCAGTTCGGGCGTTTGTGCACTACACTGAATTTTACCGATCCGGCGGTCCGGTTTTTTACGGACCGATATGGCAGCTATGAAAAACATATGGGCGCTTGTGCACCACACTGAATTTTACCGTCCGTCATTTTACTGTTCCCCATTCCGGACCGTTTTTTCCGTTCCGAGATGACGGCAATGAAAAACATATGCGCGCTTGTGCACTACACTGAATTTTACCGTCCGGAAAAAAACGGATGGTTGTATTTTAATCATAAATCACTACATAGTATAAAACAAAGTCGCTTCCCATCTGTCTGTCCCTATATATGCTTAAATCTTTAAAACTACGTAACAGATTTTCATGCGGTTTTCACTAATAGGTAGCGTAGTTCTTCAGGAAGGTTTTAATATATTATAATTTATGAAAGTTTTGTGTAAATTGGTAGAAATATAACGATAATTGTCGAAAGTGCCGGCAAACGGCAAGCCGCCCAGTAGCTTTCAGCAAAAACGCTGCCTAATCCTTTCGATGTTTAAAAAAATAATGCATGTTGGAATATTCCTCTTCTATAGATCTACAAAAAAGTCCGTGTTGGCATATGTCTATCTTTTAAGGATAGCATATTATAGCCATATTTATCTCTTAAAAAATGGTTACGAACAATGCGGTAATTTGGAAAGCTATTTAAATGGATACAGTATTAACCCTTATCAATCTAAATACGTTAGTTGCTTTAAGCATTTCATGCACATTATTTTACTCTTTTACACCATATAATTTAAATGAATATCTTAGGAGTTATCGCAAATAAATTAACGCACGCCAAAATAAATTCCAGCGCCTTTCTCGATTGACGACCGATTTGGCGCAGGAGTAGGCTACTCACCTTCTGCGCCAGTGGTCTCGGGTTCGATTCCCGAACAAGACAAATATTTGTGTGCATGAACATGTCTATTTGTCTTGGTCTGGGTGTTAACTATGTATAATATGTATGTATTTACAAACAAAAAGTATTTAAGTATATAGGTATTTATCCGTTATCAAGTTTTCCATGATACAGTATGGGCTTAGATAATTGGTGTGAATGTAAGAAGTTATTTATTTTTTATTATTATTATTATTTCTCACCAATAACACGTAATATATCTAGCACCAAAAATATGGATTTTGAAATGTTTGTTTGTCTGTCTGTTGTCCGTATTTCACGCAAAAACTACAAAGCGGATTTTGATGAAACTTTTTTTGTTATATAGCTAGCTGTAGACATTCGATAGTAGTTAAAAAATAATTTTTCATCAAGCCTCAATTAATTGTGATTTCGGTAAAATGACCATGTCAGGTACCTTTCACTGATAAGAGGATGAACCCAAAATTCTTTCTGTCTTCTACGTCTTCGTACATAAAGCAATAAAGCAAGTAATTGCTGACGTTCCAAGGAACTCATTATTCCTCTCGTTTAAAACGCGTCCGTAGAGTGTAGTTTCAAAGAGATCACTGCGCTGCCCCGGCCAGTAAAAAACCGGACAAGTGCACAAGCCTATCATCCGTGTTTTTCATGCCACGCCGGTCCGTAAAAACACGGACCGCCGGATCGGTAAAATTCAGTGTAGTGCACAAACGCCCTTCCGTTCGGGCGGAACGGGCGGGCTTCGCGGCGCATTCGCGAGATGTGTGGACGCAACCTTAGATGTAAGACAATTTTATGTTTTTTTTGTTTATATCCCTGTGTTGTTTTGATTATGCACCAAATTTATATTCTATTCTATAATTTCGATAAACAGCTATAAAACCAACTGTTCGGAAAAGATCGACGTTTCTGAACGCAACTCTAATGTCACGTCAAATTGACATTAGCTGTCACTTGAAGTTGACAGGGACACTTGATTGAAATTCTCGTGGCAAAAATGTCGGAATAATTTTGCTGAATTTGTTAAAGGTCGCTCGCGTTGAATGTGCCTGGCATATCGAGTTTGAATCCATCTAAAATTATCTATGTGATCCCGTTTTGTACGACCAAGGTTTTGATGCCATCTCTGGAGTGGCCGGTCGCGGATGCTTTGAAAGATAACCTTTTCTACCACACGCGCTTGTTGTCGAGACACTATATCGTAATAAAAAAAGCTCCCACGTGTGTGTCTTTGTGTATCTATTGTTGAAACGCCCGGTGTCTTGTGAACGCTGTTATTTGTGTTGTGAGTGAGGTCACTAATTGGTAAGGTCTGCAGAAGAAGAAGATACCTGGGGCGCGCGCCCCGTCTCGCCGCAGCCGAGGAGATTTTCGACACCACAGAACCGTATGTGAAATCACCTTACTTAACATTCTATCCGCTGTGTATCGCAGTCCAATTGTTCAGTTACATCCCGGCTGAAACCTAGTTCTTGTCCGGAGTCTACTCATGATAAATCTTCCACTGCGCCATGCCGGCTCCGCGGTATAGGCAGGGGTGTACTGAACATTTCTTGGTAGCAGAGCGTAGCTTGAAGGCCTGAGAGGCCCACGCCAAAACTTTGTATTAATCAGTGCCGTTTGATGACCCAGTCTGGTCCGGACTAGATTAATTTGTACTTGTAAATGGTAATTAACTTGCATTTGAAAAGTAAAGGGCATTCCTTTGTTATTGGTTCCATGTCTTGTAATTAATTGTCATGTATTGAAGTTCCAAAATGTAAACAGATACCTTTCTTTGTTCATAATAATTATTATTTAGTTTTGTCAGCAAACTTGAGTTGTGAATATTGACAAGTTTGTTGCTAAAATAATAGCTAATAAAAGGTCAGCTAATAAGTTTGCACTCAATACTTAGTGAAACTTAAATGATTTGGGACATTGTTTACACATTGAAACTCATTGAAACTTGTGCTTTGAAATAATTGAAATTAACTTGTTGTTGTGTAACAGTATGTTGTGTTGATATCCAAGTGAATTTCAATAGTCAGTGAGTTTTGTTGTTTTCTGATAACCTCCAGATATTTAAGAGTTTGTGTCATTATAAATACTTTGTTGTTGTAATATTGGAATTTTGTGGTTAGTAATAACCTCCAAATATTGGAGATTTTGTGTTATAGTGAATATTTTGAATTTGTTGTTTTTGTTGATAAATTTGTGACGTTACAATGACGGCCTCCTCTGCTAAAGCCAAAATACGTTCTGAGTTACGGTGGTTGGCTTCTGCGGTCGCGTTGTTGGATCGACCGGATAGAACGGAGGCCTTGTTGAACAGATACGTAGATCTGCCCATACGTTTGGCTGTTGTTGATGAGCAGTATGCCTTATTTTTGGAAAGGACTGTTGAGGCCGAGGTGGAAATGCGACAAGAAGTCGGTTTGGATGTGGACCAGTGTTATGATTTTGCGGACAGAATTACCCAGGTAGCTCGACCTTTGCAAGTGGCAAGAGAGAATGAACCGAGCCCGTCCCCGGTCACATCTAAAAGTATGCCCCCTCTCTTTGCTAGATTGGCCCCCTTAGACTTAAGGCGCTTTGCTGGTCGTCTAGAGGACTGGGAGGGCTTTATTAATATTTTTGATAGTCTTGTACATGCCCGGGACGATTTGACCCAGGGCCAGAAGTTAGCTTATTTGTTATCCGTGTTGGAAGGGGAGGCCCTTGAATCGGTTCAACATTTGGCCCCCTCGGATGAAAACTACCCTATTGCTAGGGATTTGATTGCCCGTCGGTACCAGAACGTACGACGTCTGGCGGACAACCATGTTGCCGCCATTTTGAATTTACCCCGCGTTGCCAGCGTGATGCACTTGAGAGTGGCTTTGTTAAATCCGCTGTTGGTGGCATACAACGCATTAAAAAACTTAAAACTCCCAGTGGAGCAGTGGTCGTTTTTGTTACTGCACATTGTCCTGGGAAAGTTGCCGGACTCTGTTAAGGTCCGTTTTGAGCAGCAGTATGGTGGGGATAGTGCGACTTATCTGCCACCCTTCTCGGACCTCTTGACGTTCCTGGAAGGAGAAAGTAGACTGGCAGATAATTCCTCTCTGGCCGGTCCTATGGGACCCGAACGACCTGTGCCACAGAGTAGATCCCCCACCGGACCCCCCCGTAGGGGGCGTATGGCCCCTCGCGCGCCCGGCCGCTATGCCGCCGTCCAGGAGACCGCCCGCTGCTTGTACTGTCGGGAACCGGGTCACAGCACGATCCGTTGTGATAAGTTCCTCGACCAGCGCGTCCAAGGCCGTCGAGCGATCGCGCGACAACGGACATGGTGCTACTCGTGCTTGGGCCTGCACATGCAGCGCGAATGTACCCAAGCGCACCCATGCCGCTTTTGTCAGGGCAACCACCATCCCCTCCTCTGCATGAACAGCCCAGAGGGCGGCGGAGCGCCGCAGCGCGTCGCTGCAGGATCACCGCGTATGGGTGGGGGTCTCGGACCCCCCGCGGTGTTTGCATCCCGCAGCAGTTCTAGTGGCCACCAGAGTGGCCCCAGACGCTCTCCGCCACGTTTGGAGCCTCAAACGGGCGGGGGTCCCAGGGACCCCCCAATGGGAAACCGATCCCCAAGGATGGATATGAGTTATGCGAGCGTTGCCGGAGGTCGTAGAGGCCCCCCGCGACGTTTTGAGCCTCGCACGGGCGGGGGTCCCAGGGACCCCCCAATGGGAAACCGATCCCCAAGGATGGGGATGAGTTATGCGGGCGTTGCCGGAGGTCGTAGAGGCCCCCCGCGACGTTTTGAGCCTGGCACGGGCGGGGGTCCCACGGACCCCCCCATGGGAAATCGGTCCCCAACTAGGGGGTTCGATTTTGCGAGCGATGCGGGAGGTCGTAGAAGCCCCCCGCAACGTGTTGAGCCTCGCACAGCGGGGGGTCCCCGGGACCCCCCCTCTGAAAATCGGTCACCGTGCCCCCGCGACTATGGGGCGACGTACACGGTGGATGATAGGCACCGATTCTCGCCGCCGCTCGCCGAATACCCGCGTTTGGAGCGGCGCCCGCCCCGTCTTCAAGGGGCCGGGAGATATAACCCGCCTGATACCGGGCGAATTGGACGTAGGCAGTATGTGGGAGATTGGGACCCCCTGGATCGCTATGAGCGACCCCCTTACCATGGGGGGACGTCTGGGGACCCCACATACTAGCAATCAACGTGTTTACGGTCGATTGTAGCCACCCCTCCAGAGACCGTTTTGTTGCCCACGGCCTCTGTGCTTGTCAGGGGATTGAATGGCGACCATGTGGAAGTTCGCGCCTTGTTGGATTCCGGTGCTCAGGGGTGTGTTGTGTCATCTTGGTTAGTTAGGCGGTTGGGCCTCAAGGTGCACCCCCACACGGAAGGCGTGAGAGGTGTTGGCGATGTGAAAGTCCCCGGGTTGTTAGGGCATGTTGACTTCACATTTACATCACGTAATAAGTCCACGCCAGGCATTAAGACCTCGGCGATTGTGTTGGACACAGTTGTTGGCCGTCAACCTTCAGTTGACTTGGGACCGAGTATGTTGTCTTTGATGTCTGATTCCCCACTCGCCGATCCAAATTTCTTCCGCCCAGGCCCGATTGATGCTCTCCTTGGAGCCGATGTCCTGGGGCGAGTTTTGTTGACGGGGAAGCGAGTTTTGCAGCCAGATGGCTTGGTAGCTCTGCAGACGACACTCGGTACAGTTGTGATGGGCCCTGCTCGCCGCGTTTTGGATTCCCTTGATGAGGATCGCGGTCTTGTTTTTAATGTGTCTCTCTCCGAAGTGGTGCAGAAGTTTTGGGAGGTTGAGGAACCTCCACCAGCCCCGCGGGTAGACCCAGTAGCGGATGAATGCGAGTTGTATTACCAGAATAACACTGGTCGCCTCCGCTCTGGTCGTTTGATCACCCGTCTCCCCTTTCGTGCCGGCCGACCTCCTCTGGGCGAATCCCGACCGCTAGCGGAACGTAGGCTAGTGGCGATGGAGCGTCGCATGAGCAAGGATCCGGTCTTCCGCCAGAAGTATGTTGAATTCATGCGGGAGTATGAGGAGTTAGGGCACATGTCCGTGAGCGATTTGGATTGGCGCTCCGTTGAGCACTTCTTTCTGCCGCACCACGCCGTTTTGAAATCCGGAAAGATTCGGGTGGTCTTTGACGGTTCGGCTCCCACCTCTACTGGAGCGTCCTTGAACCAGTGTCTGCATGTAGGTCCCAAGCTGCACACGGAGATCTCAGACATTTTGACCAACTTCCGGCGGCACCAAATTGTATTTATGACTGACATCCGGATGATGTTCAGACAAACGGTCATCCATCCCGAGGATAGGAGGTACCAATTGATTTTGTGGAGAGAGAGTCCTAGGGACCCCTTGTTGATTTATGAATTGAATACGAATACGTACGGTTTGGCTTCGAGCCCGTTTGTTGCGATTCGTTCTTTGTTGGAGTTGGCCGAGAAGGAGCGCTTGAGATACCCTCGCGCCTCCGCCATTTTGGCCAGTGACGTCTATGTGGATGACATATGCACGGGCGCCTCATCTGTCTCAGAGGCGATTGTCCTGAGAGACGAACTCACCGCCCTTTTGAAGTCGGGAGGTTACGAGTTGAGGAAATGGATATCCAACTCGCCTGATGTACTGGTAGGTTTGCCCGAAGAGCACCAGCAGGACCCCCACCTATTCGAAAATGTTGATAATCCCCATGTGGTGACCGTCCTTGGCGTACAGTACAAACCGGTCTCTGACACGTTCACTTATTGTGTGGATTTACGACCACCGAAAGTCTGGACCAAGCGTTTAGTATTGTCTACTGTCGCACGTACCTTTGACCCCAATGGGTGGATTTGCCCCGTGCTGTTTATGGCCAAGTGTTTCTTGCAACGGTTATGGGCTTCGGGTGTGTCGTGGGATGAACCCCTCTCGGACGAGTTACTCCGAGATTGGTCGAGCTTCGTTTCATCCCTCCCCGAGATTAATGAAGTGCATTTGCCGAGGCTATTCCTCCCTTCTGAAAATTGTAAAGTTACTCTTCACGGCTTTTCCGATGCCTCCGAACGTGGATTTGCTGCGGCCGTGTACCTCCGCACCGTTACGGTTGACGGAGTTGTTGCTGTGCATCTGGTGATAGCGAAAAGCAAAGTCGCTCCCCTTCGGACTCGTCATACGATCCCGAGGTTGGAATTGTGTGGAGCTGCCCTCCTAATGCGTTTGTTGAACCACGTATGGCTCACATTAGGTCGATCTATTGCGATACAAGAGGTTTATGCTTGGACGGACAGTCAGGTCGTCCTTTGTTGGTTGAAGGCTCCGGCGCACACCTTGGACGTGTTTGTGGCCAATCGAGTGTCGCAGATTTGTAATTCCGACATCGAGTTGATTTGGAGACACGTGCCGGGAACCATGAATCCCGCGGATTGTGCGTCTCGGGGTTGTGTAGCCCCAACCCTAATTAAACACCCCCTCTGGTGGGGCCCACAGTGGTTGATGCGGCCTGAGTCGGAGTGGCCGCCCTCTCCAGCGTTGTCGAACGTAGCCGTTCCTGATATGCGGGCATGCGTCCTGGAGACTAGCCCCGCCGGGGAGAAGGATTTGTTGTTGGATCGGTACAGCTCCTTACAGAAGCTGCTTGGTGTTACCGCTTGGATCAGACGTTTTGTGTACAATTGCAGAAACCCACGCGCGAGGCGTGATTCGTCGGTTCTCACTCCGGACGAGCGTAGGGACGCGCTCTTGTTTTGGGTCCGGAGAGTACAAGCTGATAGTTTTGAGTCCGAGATTGAAATTTTGCGTTTGGGCCGTCGCAAGTTGAAGGGCGCGGTATCGCGATTGAATCCCTTCCTGGACGAGAGTGGGCTTTTGCGAGTCGGCGGAAGACTTCGAAATGCGAACCTGCCGTATGGAGCTCGTCACCCCCTTTTGTTACCTAAGGCCGGACATTTGACTCAACTGATAATAACAGATCGCCATGTGAATGCACAACATGCTGGCTGCAATGCTTTGTTGGCCATTTTGCAGCGTGAATTTTGGATTTTGTCTGCTCGTCGAGCCATTCGCACTGTGGTTTTCCGTTGCCTGCCTTGTTATCGATTGAAGGCCGCGACCATGCAGCCCCAGATGGGTGATTTGCCTGCTGATCGCGTCACGGAATGTAGAGCTTTTGCCGGAGTCGCCACCGACTTCGCCGGTCCCTTTACTGTAAAGGCTTCGAGACTGCGTAATGCTAAAACCTATAAGGCGTACTTGTGCGTGTTTGTGTGTTTGTCCACCAAGGCTGTCCATTTGGAAATTGTCTCGGAATTGTCTACCGAAGCCTTTGTCGCCGCCTTGAGCAGATTTGTTTCCCGTAGAGGACTGCCGTCATTGATACGTTCCGATTGTGGTACTAATTATAAGGGAACGTGTAATTATCTTAAGGAAGTAGTTAAGTTTTTTGTTGATAATAAAATAGACATTGGAACCACCCTCTCCCGGCGTGGGATAATCTGGAAGTTTAGCCCTCCAGCTTGTCCGACCTGGGGAGGAATTTTTGAAGCTTGTGTAAAGGCTGCCAAGACACACTTGCGTCGCGTGATTGGAGAAACTATTCTCACGTTTGAGGAACTTGATACGGTATTTTGTAAAATTGAGGCCGTCCTCAACTCGCGACCCTTGTGCCCGTTGTCTTCGGACCCGAATGACCTGGAAGCGTTGACCCCAGGTCATTTCTTGATCGGACAGCCCCTTTTGGCGTTGCCTGAATATCCGATTCAGGATGTAGGATCCCATCGTTTGTCGCGATACCAACTTTTGAGACAGATGTCCCAAAACTTCTGGGCACGTTGGTCGATGGAGTATTTGCATATCCTACAACAGCGCGTGAAGTGGACAGATAAAACCACCCCACCCCAGACTGGCGACCTCGTGTTGATTAAGGATGCTAACCTGCCGCCCCTATGTTGGCGAAGGGGGCGCATTGTTAAACTCTACCCCGGAACTGACGGAGTTCCTCGTTTTGCTGAGGTTTTGGTTCGAGATTCGGTTTTGAAGAGAGCAGTTAGTGGGCTCTCCCGATTACCCGTAGATTGACGTACCGTTCTTAACGGTCCGGGGCGGGGGGATGTTCGGAAAAGATCGACGTTTCTGAACGCAACTCTAATGTCACGTCAAATTGACATTAGCTGTCACTTGAAGTTGACAGGGACACTTGATTGAAATTCTCGTGGCAAAAATGTCGGAATAATTTTGCTGAATTTGTTAAAGGTCGCTCGCGTTGAATGTGCCTGGCATATCGAGTTTGAATCCATCTAAAATTATCTATGTGATCCCGTTTTGTACGACCAAGGTTTTGATGCCATCTCTGGAGTGGCCGGTCGCGGATGCTTTGAAAGATAACCTTTTCTACCACACGCGCTTGTTGTCGAGACACTATATCGTAATAAAAAAAGCTCCCACGTGTGTGTCTTTGTGTATCTATTGTTGAAACGCCCGGTGTCTTGTGAACGCTGTTATTTGTGTTGTGAGTGAGGTCACTAATTGGTAAGGTCTGCAGAAGAAGAAGATACCTGGGGCGCGCGCCCCGTCTCGCCGCAGCCGAGGAGATTTTCGACACCACAGAACCGTATGTGAAATCACCTTACTTAACATTCTATCCGCTGTGTATCGCAGTCCAATTGTTCAGTTACATCCCGGCTGAAACCTAGTTCTTGTCCGGAGTCTACTCATGATAAATCTTCCACTGCGCCATGCCGGCTCCGCGGTATAGGCAGGGGTGTACTGAACACCAACCGTCACAAACCTAATTCGACAACCCTGTCATCATGTTTTCACGCGGAAGAAAGGATTCCGCTGTAATAAGAATATTACTTATATATTTTTTTAACAGTCATACATCAGATATTAGTGTTCAGAAACTGTTACACAATTTGAGTGTGATGTTATATCTTAGTTTTCATAATAATAATATATTCGTTCACTACTGTGTCGGCACCTTAGTGTAAACGACGTTTTCGAGGTGCCGAGTTAACTTGTTCGGGTAGTAGTTAAGCAAAGACTTAGGTGATTCATAAGTTTTGGTGAAAACAGCCGTAAATAAACCTGCGTAAATAAACCACAATCTTTACGAACAGCTTCACCATCTCAAACTCAGTAAAACCGCTATTCCCGAGCAAAACTGCTGTGTAACTCTTGACCTTGCCGCGAACTTTGGAGGCCCTTCAACTAATAGTAAACGCGTAGTTAACGTGAAACAAGCCTAAACGGGGTAAATACGCCCAAATGATTTATTGGCACTGCTTGCTTTAATGAAGTTAATAATAAGTAGTATATTATTTTAAGTGTTCAGAAGACATGAAATCGCAGTGTTACATATTATTTACTACCTATATTCATAACACATTTTATCTTATACATTGTAATACTTATATAGAGTCCCTATCGTTATTATGCTATATTTATATATCTAAAATATTATATTAAATCCCAGCAAGTTCATTATTCTACTAGCTTCTCTCTAAGTTTATTATACTAGCAAGTTTATTTATACTATTTAAGGTAATATAGCATCGTGAGGCCAGCTTTTTTTTAAATGTTTATTATTAATTTTAAATAATTGTTTATAACATAAGAGATGGCATCCGCGGAAGACCATCGTCTTGGTTAATACCAGGACATAATATGCTGAGCGGAGATCATTTTGATGCATATGCAAATTAGTTCTTTTATAGTGATAAATATGAGAAAATGATTATTTTGTTTGTGTTTCAAATATAGTTTTTTCTTTTTTCCAAAAAAATGTCCCAGCAGAAACACCAAATTTTAATAAAATAACTGAAAAATGCCTCTGTCGAACTTTTGAACGGAATTATACCATTTTGCCAAGCGTACTCATGTTTGAAAAAAGTTTTGGATTTTTATCAAGTATCACATACTAACTAGTTTATATAACTCATTTGGTAAAATAAATTTCGACTGAAAAAAACTCGGTTCAATATATAAACAGGTTTGTATTTGTAGGCATAAATAAATAACTTCCGTGTGAGTTTTTTTTTGGATAATCATTTAAAAGTTTATGGCTCATGCTTTTTATAACCCAGCAAAGTTTCATCGACTGAGGAATGAATGTATGGGTCTCCATACAAAGAATCTGTTCATTGCCTACACTAAAACCCATACCCGAGAAAATACTGAAACGTTGTTTTCAATATTTACCCGAAAAGTAGAATGAGCTTGCCACCTCGAGCCCTCCACATTGCGACCTAATTGACGGAGAGAGCAAAAAGTGAGGGGTTTAGTGGGTATGCCCCCTTTATGATCCCCCATCGATTATCTGACACTGGATGGAGGATCAGGAAGTGGCCAGGTGAGTCCCACTTAACCACCGTCCGCACACCGTACGCGGACGGGGTATGAGTAAACGTATTCCACTCAATACAAAAAAAAACAGTGACAAAAACACGTAGTAACAATTATCTATCAATGAATCACACTAAAATTACCATATTTAAAAACATTAACTTTTTTCTTTTCACTCAGCTTCTCAGCACTTAAGCTTTCAAGTTAAACGAAAACTATTTAGTTTCCAGTGAATCAGTTCTCGTCACAGGATTCTTCAGTAAGTATTTAACTTCGATAAGTTTCCTTTGTCCTACAGAACCATTGGTTAAGTGGATAAGTTCTGGTAACGGCGAATAAAAAGTGCCTGTGTAGCTATAGAAAGAAAATTACTTTTTGTTGCGTCTATCTATTAGATAGAAAATAACAGAAAGCTGGTAGATTGTAGGAGTTTAATTAACTACCTATTCATGCAGATTTCAATTTAATACCTAAGAACAAATCTGTCATATCAATCAAACAACGTACGTCTACAACTTCTACAGTTATAAACTTATTTTTTTCTAGAGACAAAAAGGACTGTAGAAAAATGAAAATATTTTTTTCAATACTTAGGTAAGTAAGTGAAAATACCTAAGTATTGAACGACAGACTCCATAGCTCGGTGGTTAGAGCAGTCGCCCGGAGAGCGAAAGGTCGTGGGTTCGAGTCCCATCGGAGCTGGCTGTGATGTGTGACGGGTCGATTTTTTCTAAATACTGCATTTTAAATTTTTCAATAATAAAAATTACATTGTGAATGCAAAAAAGTAAAAATTTAAACAAGTGAAAATAATACAAAAGAGAGACATTGGTCAATTTTATGGTTAGCATTATATTAAGTACCTAGGACTTAGAATAACTTATTATTTTCTCACGTTTTCGAAGCTAGCCCTATAATAAAAAAAAATGTTCTTATTGATTTACACTTTTATCCCCTAAATGTTTGTACTAATTAAAACTTAGTGGTATAGTTAGAGAAACCACAATAAGTAAATTATTAAATAACTACCTATATTAGTTACAAACTAAAAAGAACACCCACCAGATCTTCACTCCAAGAGCTTTCCAATATAGAGAACAGTTCCTAAGTAACAATAAAAGCAATCCAACCCATCGAAAGTTACCTCATCACGTCGTGAAATGGCCGCCCCCGACAAAATGGCGGACGTCAAAGGTGCCGAAAATAACACGAGCGTACCCACAAAGGGACTATCAATGAGCGAGTAAATTGTTAGTATAGATAGACTTTTTTGCGAATAGTGTAAAGAATGGGTAATAGGCATTGGATACGAAACAACGCAATATAATTAACTAACTTTCCGGCCGCAGCTTCAGCCACGTGGAATACACGACGTTATCCCGGGGGAATGTGATATTTTTCCGGGAGAAAAAGCAGCCTATGTCACTCTCCAGCTCCCATACTATCCCCATACCAAAAATAATTTCGATCCATTGCTCCGTTTCGACATGAAAGACTGACAAACAAACACATATTTACAAAGGATCTGACATGAATAGTCAAATATTATATTCTTTGCTAAATTAAGTCGTACGTACGGGTAAAACCTAAACAACATAACTACCTACTGTAAAATAAAAGCGTGGACAAAAAAATAGCTTTCGTTTCAACATTTTTAATCAAAGTAATTATCATAGATATTTACAAGCGAGTACTAAATAATTATTTACTTATTTATAACGTAATCTAAGCTTCAATTTAGGCCAGACAAAAGGGCTTTCAATCTAATTAAAATGTATTCACGTTAAAAAAAACACACACACACACTGCAAACAAACCGTTCAAAAACATAATAAATAGAGTCGGCAAATATTTACATCACAGACAGACTTCACGCAAATTATTAACTTTTTATTTAGAATAGAAAAACCAATGTTATATTATACTTCGTATAAAGTGTTTGCGCTTCAAAAAATACTACATTTCAAAGGCTTCTGCCTTAAATAGTATTGTTAATTATAAAAAAATAAAACCGCCTTCTAAAAAACCACATCAAAAAAGTAAGAAATAATTCCTCACCAAATAAATAACGTAAGTACTTTGAAGTCGGGCGTGAAACATGTACAATGTTTTGTTGTTTTTGTTAAAACCCGCCCGACTTCAAAGTACTTACGTTATTTATTTGGTGAGGAATTATTTCTTACTTTTTTGATGTGGTTTTTTAGAAGGCGGTTTTATTTTTTTATAAAAATAATTTTTATTTCACTCTTTTTAGTGCATCGTGCAGGCAATTTACGTGTTTTCTGGTAAATAGGTATGTGATCAAACTCAAAACCTCCTTTTTCGAAGTCGGTTAAAATACCTTGAGGTATCCCCTTTCCAACAAAACAAGAATCACCTAAATCGGTTAATAAACAAAGGAGTTATGCCTAAAGATACGTATTAAATTCACATAAAGTGGTAACGAAAACGACAGTATTTTCAAGATTTCCTGAAAACTACTGAACCGATTTCAAAATTTCAAAAAATGGGACCAACTTGGAAACCAACCTGATGTAATAACGTTTGAACCATTTCTATCGGTTCAGCCGTCTTCGAGTAATCGGTGGACATACATAAAAAAAAAAAAAAAAAAAAAAAAAACATACATACAGACGAATAGAGAACCTCCTCCTTTTTGATTTAGAAGTCGGTTAAAGAGTCGAGTCTGTCTTATAATAATGGAACTTGTGTTTTATTTGAAGATTCAGTTGTTTTTAAAGATTCGAGTGCAAGTTCAGCTCAAGAGGACTTGAGTTGTGTATGACTAAGAAAATTCGTGACTGAGTCATTTCAAAAGACCTTAGGATTGAGTCCTACGAGTTAGGCATGTTGACCATTTTTTTATTAAATGCCTGTTTCACAATGTCCGATTAGGAGATATTTTCCAGTTTAACTACTAGGTTTAACTCTAGGCACATTTTGCACCTTGTTCTTTAAAAATTTTGTCAAATTTCTAGAAAATCATTCTTTAAAAAGTGCATATCTCCGTAAATATCTGTCTTAGAAACAAAATTTAAAACGTAAATTATAGCTCTAACTTTTCTGGCTCAATTGCAGCTAAACGAAGACATAAGTGAAAATCGGAAGAAATTGCTGATTTTTGTTATATGGTGGCGGGGGCGGATAGCGAGGAATTGTGCATTTTGCATTTTAAATACCCACTAACCATCCTAGACAACATAACAAAAATTTAGAACTACCAGACCACTTGTAAGATAAAATCCCTCTTAGTCACTGAACTATCGCTTCTATTATTTATAGTGTAGGCAGTGAAGCACTAAACTTGTTCCACGTTTCCGTCAGTCACAAATAACGGTATTATTCCGTAATTAATTACCGAAACCTGCTTAATAAGTTTATAACAGAGAACACCCTTATTAGGGCAGTTTATCGCGAACTTGTATGATTCCGCCAACTAGTTGGTAATAGAGTTTGTTTCCTCCTGTTAACAAACTGAGGAAGTACGTACCCATAGAGTTAACAAAGTAAGTATTATAGAAATGCTTTATTTGTTAGCAAAGGTACTGTTTGCTAATAAAATATATTACTTTGCTCGATAGTTAATAATAACTTTCGAGTCGAAAAACTGAAATAATATCTTTATTCGGGTAACAGGCTCAATTTTTGTCAGTAATAACTACTTAGTTTCAAAGTTAATGAAAGGTGATAAAAAATACGACATTACATTAATTTATCACATCAGTATTTATTTAGTGTAACTGATAATAAAGCAGTAGGTATTTCTTTATTTAGGTTAAATAGACTATTTTATTTATATATTGTGTGGAAATAATATTTTACAAATAACTGAAAACCGACTTTTCTTCGTTCGAAAAACGTTCACTTACTCAGACAGAATCGGTAAGTGAACGATTTTCTGTTAAAAACATGGGTCGAAATACGACAAAAAATTTTGGACTTCCCATACTAAATCGATCACGTGATCAGTATGAGTTGGATGAAAAGTAAAAAAATAGCATAATATTTCGACCCGTATTTCTAGGAGAAAGTTGTTCACTCACCGATTCTGAATCGAACTTAAAAATTTGGCCCGTGGTTCAAAAATAACCCTCTGTATAATAAACTAGCGGCCGCCCGTGATTACATCCGCGTGGTTCCCGTTCCCGTGGGGATATTGGGATAAAAATTATCCTATGTTTTAATCCAGACTATCTACTATCTGTGTGCCAAATTTCAATTAAATCCGTTAAGTAGTTTTTGCGTGAAAGAGTAACAAACATCCATACCTAATCACAAACAAACTTTCGCATTTATAATATTAGTAGGATTGGGTTACATTACAAATAAGAAAAAAATAGATTACTTACATCTAAAATAAAACACAAAAACAATTTTGCAGCGTTTATGTAGTATAGTAACTTTTGTCTATGGAACCAGCACGTACTGTTGTGAATTACAGCAAGATTTACCGTGAAAATAAGGCGAAAATAAAGGAAAAACTTGTTTTCTTTGTTTCGTATTGGAGTTACCGAGCGGTAACGTATATACCTACGTAAATCTTGAGACTGTATTATTGCTAATAATCGTATTGTTGAATTTGCTTTTGAATTATAGTCACTATAGTAAAGGCGGTCTTCGACTTAGTCCTTTTATGCTTCACATACAAAATTCCGTAATTTTTTTTTATTTATAATCTTGTAGAGGAAAGTCTGATAACCACGGACATTTCAATTTCTAAAGGCTAGTTATACTAAGTGCAGACTTCCGCACTTCCCGCTTTGGCTTTTTTATGCTCCACATACAAATAATAAGTACCTTCTTTTAAGTTCTTTATACAAACTGTCCCCATGTATAATCTATAGTTGGGGAAAGTCGGGTAGCCCCGGATGGTGGGTAACCACGGATATTTGAATTTCTAGAGGCTGCAAGTGCACGTTGGCCAAACCTGTTGGTCGAGCACGCTCGCAGGCAGGGCTAGTTTAGGTAGGATTACCGTTGGTTTGTTGGTTTGATAAAGACGTAATGATTTATTATTGTCAAAATACAACAAAATTGGTCCAGTATTCAAAGCAGGAAAGGGCACCGGAATCACAAACGGTGACACTTTCATATTTATAACTAGCTTTCCGCCCGCGGCTTCGCCCGCGTGGACTACACGACGTTATCCCGCGGGAATGTGATATTTTTCCGGGATAAAAAGTAGCCTAAGTTACTCCTTATGCTACAGCTACCTGCCAGTGAAAGTCCCGCCCAAATCGGTCTGGCCGTTTCAGATATTAGCCGGAACAAACAGCATGCAATCCATATGCAATCCAGCACGGCGCGCCGTGCTGGATTGCATACGGTCAAACATGTCCTGAGGATACCACGAATTGGGGCGAAACACGTGTAGAGTAGTGTGATCGGTGTAGGTGCAAGTTTTGTGATTATTTGCGGAAGAAAGCTACATACATTTATTTTTCACAATGGTTAGGGACTTCCGCCAAGTGACGCCTGATTCAATCAAATAATAATAAAAAACAGAAATTCTTGTATAGATAAACGTTTAACTATCGTACTATACAAAACTGACATTTCATCCATGGCTCCATACAAAGAGTATGTAATGACTGACGTTTTAGCCTCTTCGGACTACCTTCTTTTAACCTGCACGCTCGCATTTAGGCACACAGACGTCCTACACATTTTATTAAGTGTCATTTGTGGCCGGCAGTGAATAAAAATTCATCGCGATATTTTTTTAATAATAATAATAATAATAATAAACACTTTATTGCACACAAACAAATGAATACAGAAAGAAAACAATCACAAAAAGAGAAGTATACAAAAGGCGGCCTTATTGCTAAGCAGCAATCTCTTCCAGGCAACCTTGAGTGAAAGAATAAATTAAGATCTAAGGACAAAAGGGGAGTCGGTGCGTTTTTAAAAGACAAGTGTAATACTATAAATACTTAAAAAAATAAAATAAATATATGTATACAAAGTATATGAAAGATAAGGTAAGATAGAATTAGGAAATAAAAAGGATAAAAAATAAATAAATAGCTATAAATCAGTGGAAAGGAAATGATTTCGAGCTCTATCGCTAAAGGACCTTAAGGATTGGGCCTTCCTGATATCCTCAGGTAGAGAGTTCCACAAACGGACAGCGTGTACATAAAAAGAATAAGAGATAAAGTCGGTCGATTTTTTCTATCGATATTATCTGTTTATCTTTATTAGATGTTGGTGATACGAAGTTCACCGGGTTCACTAGTTTATTTAGATCTATACTAAAACTAACAATATTATATAGAGGAAAGATTTGATTGTTTGTTTGTTTGCATCGAATAGGCTCCGAAACTACTGGACCGATTTAGAAAATTCTTTCACCATTAGAGAGGTACATTCTTCCCGATTGACATAGGCTACATTTTATCCCGATATTCCGACGGGAACGGGTACCACGAGTAAAACCGCGAAATATAGAGAAATACCTTCATACCTAAGTACCTACTTAGGTAGGCACTTAACTAAGTATGGTTAGGGGCGGAATTTTCATTTAAATTAAAATATAAGAGAACATCATTAAAAAGTCATCACGATTCATAAATTATAAAATTTTCATTAAGTACACGCAGACTCAGTATGGCGATAAACATTCAACTAACATCAAATCAAAAGTAACTTCCACGTATAACTTTCGTGGATGCCACAAAGCATACTGTTCCAGGCATATCGTTTCTCTTGAGATGCAAATATACCTTCAAAAGCGTCGCGGCTTCCGGCGACCTTCTGTTGGCAGCCCTGACGAGTAACAACTTCCGTCTCGCGTAGGGCTGCCGCGTTTCCGGGACAGTACTTAAGTAGGTCATATTTAATTTTATATAAAATATCATAATTGCAAAATACTTTTTATGAAGTCATTATATCAAGTTGTTGGTTGGTAGATTCCTCAATCTATCAATAAGACATTAATACTAACAAGCTTAAACTTTAAAAGTAAGTAACTTATTTTGCCATTAATTAAAAAATAAGTAAATGACGAAATAACGCTTATTTTACATGAAACTTTACGAATTGAATTCAAATTTTAAGCTTTAAATGAAAACAAACAATGAAACTTCCTCTTCAAACATATAACAACAAAAATTGACAACCCTACCTGTTCCCGTTCAGGCTGTAACGTACACCGCACGTAATGTGCAGCATGTATACAGGATACACGTATACACGTGTGCACGTATACACCCGCACGTACCAGAGACAGCTTTTCAATTTTCTTCTTCAAGCGGAAATAGGTTCGAAAACCATCGCACCGACCCACTGTGCATCACTCAAAGTGTTCACCAATAACCAACCTCAAGTCATGAGTATAAGGTTCATTTTCCGCTGTATTGCATTTTAGTATTTACGTGCAACGATTGGAAGCTTCACGTCCAATATTGAGCTTTAATGGCGCCGTAACAAGATTTAACTTCACAGTGAAAAAAATGAGAAACTCTGTAATGGGTATTTTCAATAATGCACAGACCGATGGAAGCTATTTCGTATATATTTGCATTTTTGTGAGAGAACTCCGGCTAATTTAAATTTGGAATTAAATTCATTTGAATAGTGGATTCGATGCAAATAATTTTTAAAAACATTTCATTTAAATCAGTTTATTTATTAAACTGGCTCTTACCTTATTCAACAAGCTGAAACCTAAAAATTGATGTGTATTAAAGCAAGGTGTATCGCGTCACGACACATCCACAACTACCTATTTTTTCTAGAGGAATTGAAAGCCTAATAAGTTTTTTACAAAATAATTAAATTTAGATGTCGCAAGTGGCCACAGCGGCTGCTAGTAAAACATAAAAACATCAAATCGTCAAGTCAAGTGAAAACGCCAGAAAAGAATTTGAAATGAATCTCATCATAACTTAATACATTTCATTGGATGACTTGCTCAAGCAACGCGCTGAGGGCGTAAACGAGCAATCTGCGGGAGGTAATCGGGCCGTTATTGCGTGTTTTGTCAGTTAAATAACGTTTCACTCAGAGCGATGCCCCCAAATATTGTGCAAATCTAATATGATGGTGGATTTTCTCCCCTAAATTTCAACTGTAAGAAAATGTTAACAAGATTGGCAGGAGCCTGTTAATTCAACCACTGTGTGTTTAAATAAATAAATTATAAAATAAGAATCATTTATTTCGGGCGCAATCCACCCATAAAAAACTACCACAGATCATAAATGTAACAAACAAAAATAATAAAAATACAAAACAATACATTAAAATTTAAAAATTACTATTTTACAAATTAGTAACAAACAATTAGCAACACCACTAACAAAATTATAACTATATTTAAGAAATAATAATTGTCTTTACGAACTAAGTAATAAAGTAACTGTTAAACTATATACTTACAGCAGATTTAATATTTTGACGTTAAAGAAAACACAAATACAACGGACTAATTAATATCTTCTTACCAAACCAACAATAATTTCAACAAGCATCCCAACTTCAATCTAATAAGAAAAACATGTCCCAGGACTGTTCTCTGCGGAACTCCATTACGGGCGTACATTTATCAATAAGCGCGGCACTTAGCTAATTAGCCCCGACCAGCTTACCTGCGTCTGTCCCGAGTAATCCAGGAGACGTAACGATCCTCCGTACGGGAATAAATAAGAAGGATGTACTAAACATAATTATAATAAGTTTAGGCTAAGTTTGATATAATGAGGGTATAAAACGCTGATGTGAGAACTAAACACATTTTCTCGAATGAAATAAGTAGATCAAAGGGTTTCATAACTTTATGATTTCTGGAAATTCTGGTTTATAAATAGAGCTCTAATAGCTCTTTGCACGAGATTATCGTCTAGTATTATTTTTACGTTGTTTAATAATCCAAATATAAAGGACAAATAAAGAGGAAAGACTTGTATGTATGTATGTAATGAATAAACTCACAAACTACCGGACCGATTTTAAACATTCTTTCACTTTAAGAATGTTACATTATGCCTGATTAACATAGGCTATATTTTATTATCCTGATATTCTCACTGTAGTCTGTATCTAATGAATAAACTCACAAACTACCGGACCGATTTCAAACATTCTTTCACTTTTAGAATGCTACATTATCCTTGATTAACATAGGCTATATTTTATCCAGATATTCCCACGGAAACGGGTACCACGCGGATAAAACCGCGAGAATCCGCGTCCAAATATAAAGTACGAAATAGTATATTGTTTTGGTATACTCACTTGTGTAGTTTTGAAGAACGCTTTCACAAATACTTTAGTTAGGCAATCGATTGATTTGGAAATCTCCCTGAATTTTTCAATTACGCAAAAATGATGACCAGCAAAAGAATGGGACAGAAACTCTTAAAATTTCGTAATAAGCAAGATCGGTCCTAACGTAAGATCCTCCCCGGTCTCTCATACCCGGTTGGGATTATTGCTGGCGGGCACATTTTAGGGTTATTGCTTAATATGAGTCGGGCCATTCTCGACCCTTACCTGCCGATTCGATATTTTGATAAGTTCGGCGTATCATGTCTTAATTTGAGATTGGATTTGGGTTTTTAGAGAGATAACGTCAAAGTAAATTGTAACAACACAATTATTTCTATGGTAAACACTAGCAGATAGAGTAGTTTTTTTGTTGCGTCGCAATGGTCATAAAAGTGTATGTAGTGTATATATCGCAGGCGGATGAATTCAATTGAATTACTTACATTGAATTTTTTATATATCTTAGAAACTTTTATTAACCTATTCGTGGTCATAGGTCTCCGTGACTTTCTGACAAATTTAAACCCACATTAAAAATGTGTGGAATCGATTCTACTCTTAACTCTGAACAAACTAATCTCTCAGTTTCGCTAAAAGTATTAACACGTTGTATATTAGCGAGAAGGTGGATGCGGAAATTACTTTTTGGAATATTAATAAATGATTAAGTACATTTTATTTCAAGTCTCTTTTTCTTCGTTAATACATTATAAACCGACTCGTCAAATTATTCTAGCAGAAGATATTTATTTTAACTATCGCCTTCCGTCTACTATTCCCAAGACCCCAATATTCATAAACATCAGTTCTAAAACACAGCTCCCCAAGACAGCAATACACAAAAATATACGACCCTCCCTTCCCTTAGAAATAGGGATGACCCTTGACCCAAAACATCGGCACTGATAGATTTACTCGGTAGACAAGTCGTTATAAAGTGAGTGACTATGAAACACTGTGATTTATTATTTAATTTTAAGCCGTTAGTTTTTCAAGATTATGCGTCAAAATAAAGGCTAACCGCAGCTTGACAGCTAATAGTCTAAGGGCTTTACTTAAGTTTAGTCCATAGATGTAACTAAGTAAGGCAAAATGAGTTATATAAATTTTTACTTTTTTGCATTGCACAATGCAATTTTTATGGTTTAAAAATGGAAAATGAAGTATTTAGAAAAAATCGACCCGTCTCACAACCATCGGAGCTGGTTGTGAGACGGGTCGATTTTTTCTAAATACCGTAAACTGCTGCAACTTTGCACGAAATTTATGGTTTTTTGAAAATATCTCTTCAAGTATTTATTATCTGTGTCCATGTTTACATTAGCGGTCTAATTGGAGATCTATGCCATACATCTTAAGGTTCATAACGCCAAAACTGCTGTTAAATTGATCACCAGAAACCGTCAAAGTTGTAGGCAAAATTGTGATGAAAAGCCTCAACTTTGCCTAGAAGATTATTAGCAAAAATACGAGCCGCATTTAAAAACTGATCTTAATTATAGAGCTATAAAGAATGTGTTACCATAAAGATGTGCATGGGTTACCACATAGAACCATCAATTTAGTGTTCTGGCAAGCAGGCAAAGTTGGCCACAAGCAGGCACAGTTTGAGCAGTATCAGTAAATATTTTCATAGTAAGTTTTAAACATGGTTAGGGTTGCTCCAAATAGAAAAACACAAAATGTAAAAGACTAAGTAAGTATATTCAATAAAAACAATTAAAGTTTTTTTGTACCATCATGTGGAATACTCTTTTAACCAAAACAAACGTTATAATAGGGTCAATCAAACAAATCTGACAGGAATAAACTAGTTTTCTTTATTTAAGTTTTAATAAGTCAAATTAAAATCACAAAACAAAAGTAACAAATAATAGTATATTAATATACCTTATATGCCACTATGGACACCAACAAAAGATGTATAATTCTATATAATATAAATTACTTTTGCAAAAAGTGAAATAAAATGGTAAGTATAACAAAACCTACACGGACCAAGTAGGAGGTTTAATAAAAAAGACTAGTGTACGCAGTGACAAAAATCGCCGGGCATGTATGAAATGAAAAGATTGATGGATGTGAATGAAGCGAAAGAATTGTGCAAGGATCGTAGCAGTTGGCGATCCATAGTCTCTGCCTACCCCGTGGGAAATAGGCGTAAGTATATCTATGTAATAGATGTAAATATATCTTTTTTTTAAATAACTAAACAAAACATACCTACTGTATATGTACTGCTAAAATCAAAACCCTCCAAACGCTTCACTGTAGTTGAATAACTAGTGACAACCCTAGGACTAGGCAAACTTGAGTCACTAAGTGACCGAGAAGCCTTCACAACATTGCCTACCATCGTTCTAGTCGTAAATGATCACATTTACAAGAATAACCATTATAAACATGAGAAAGAGCACATTTGCTTAATAAGCTGAAATTCTCGATTTTTCCAATGAAAAACAAAAAGTTTTGCACTGACTTAAAAAACGTGCACACTTCTTGTGACCGTTGAAAGGTGCCAGACAAAAAAGTGACGGTGTTGCCACAACGAATAATAATGAAATGGGTTGCCATTAAAACGAAGGTTTTTCTCCCATTATCAAAAGTAAAAAATAGATGGCGGTGGTGAAGTTATGTTAGTTTTAATAGATTAGGCAAAGTTGAAGCTAAGGGGCAAAATTGCAGCAGTTTACGGTACTTCATTTTCCATTTTTCAAGGCAAAATGAGTAAACGCTATTCATTAGCTTATTGTGCCTTACGTCATTTTTATTTTTATCTTTTATTTCACATAATATATACAATGATTAATTTAATTAATATTACAATAAAAATTTTGCACAATAGTATCGATATCTTTCTACATCAACGAATTAGAGTATCAATTATTTTATTTGTGGTATATCCTATTCGGCTGACATGATGAGATGAGATGATATCCTATTATATTTCGTCGTTTCATTCTTTGATATAATATTTACAGAGTAGTCCCTTTAACCTACAGGCAACTTCGCATGTCTTTAGAGATTTAAAAAAAAAAAGTTCACTTATCTGTCATTTACTGTTCTGTGGTCAGTTTGACGCCATTTTTCTCATTCCTTTTTCATGCGAGGCAACGAGCGCACGCGTCTATTTTAAATGCCGAAACGCAGCGCACAGGAAAATGTTGAACGAGTCCAACGTTTATATTCTTCAGAGAATGAAGATAATGCCACAGGTACGTTTATAGTGCTTTATCAATTCCTATTCGAATATTTGTGCATACAAGTTATTAACAAGCTACACAATAGTTAACTAAATTTATCAGATATTAAGATACAATTAATACTTATTTGTTTCTTGTTGTTCACTGGTGAACATGAACAAGTGATTTCACTAGATGAGTTTAGTTAGGTACATAAAATCAAACTAAATCGAGATTGACTGCGAGTCAATCGCGATGTCGTAATTAGCTGCGAGCTAATTATGGGTCATATTTATGACATGAAGTAGAATCTACCCGCGTTCTAGGATAGACGCATGTTATCTACACTTTATTTAGTTACATAAAATCAAACTAAACCGAGATTGACTGCGAGTCAATCGCGATATCGTAAATGGCTGCGAGCTAATTATGGGTCATATATTATGACATGAAGTAGAATCTACCAGCGTTCTAGGATAGACGCATGTTATCTACACTTTATTTAGTTACATAAAATCAAACTTAATCGAGATTGACTGCGAGTCAATTGCGATATCGTAATTAGCTGCGAGCTAATTATGGGTCATATATCATGACATGAAGTAGAATCTACCCGCGTTCTAAGATAGACGCATGTTATTTACAGTTTATTTAGTTACATAAAATCAAACTAAATCGAGATTGACTGCGAGTCAATCGCGATATATCGTAATTAGCTGCGACCTAATTATAGGTCATATATTATGACATGAAGTAGAATCTACCTGCGTCCTAGGATAGACGCACGTTATCTTCAGTTTATTTAGGTAGTTAGTCAAAATCAAACTAAATCGATATTGACTGCGGGTCAATCGCGATATCGTAATTAGCTGCGGGCTAATTATGGGACATATATTATGACATGAAGGAGAATCTACCTGCGTTCTAGGATAGGCGCACGTTATCTACAGTTCATTAAGTTACATAAAACTAAACTAAGTCGCAATTGACTGGGGGTCAACCACGATATCGTAATTAGCTGCGGGCTAATGATGGGTCACATATTATGACATAAAGTAGAATCTACCTGCATACTAGGAAAGATGCACGTTATCTATAGTTTATTGTCTGCGGGACAATATAAATTATTAGGCCATAATAACTTATTAAATTGTTCTTTGAATTTTATCTTTTACATTCTACCCTCATGTTGTTTTTTTTTTGGCAAAAAAGAGTACGTTTGTTTTGGATACAATAAATATCATACAAAACGATGCGGGACTTTATCGAACAATCTTTGGCAATATCCATCCAACAAACCTTGGATGCCGCAGTATCGCAAACGGCTCACTCAAGAAATTACATCGATAACTTTCGATCCACAATAATATTGTCAGCGTTGAGGGCGTCTACGTCCGATACGCCTGATTTTGGAGATGCCATTCAGCTTAGCTAATTTATGGACACCTTTATGAAAAATAGGTCTACCAAAAGATCAGAAAGAGAACTTGACAAAGGTACTTGATACCAAATAATTGTTGAATGTTGCACGCACCTAAATTAAACGCAGCGATTGCTGCCGCAGTTTCTGACGTCGTCGTCGGGAGGGGACGCTACAAAATGTTTCTTGGTTTTCAACAACAACTTGATATGGGTACCTCGGCAATAGGTAAATAGAGCAATGGACACACTGCTCTCCTCAGACGATAAGATACAATCTCTTTAGTATCTTAGCCACGACTGTCGCATTTTGGTATTGATTTACACCATTTCCTAACGAAAGATTACATCTAGTTTAGAAAATAACTTCCTGCACGTCCTACAAGACTCCGATAGATATGACTCTTTATTGGGTAATACATCATCCGAAAATATAAAAGCCAGTAAGGCAATCGAACGACTAGGTTCACAGATTTGGAAAACATTCACAATTCAGAAACCTTCTGCAGTCCAGTCCACAGTCATTCGTCCTGCCCATCAGGGAAACCGGTCAGGACCTCCTCAGTACCCGTGAAACAGGGGGGCGGCGGGGAGGTCAAACCACAGGACAGGACAGAGGCTAGCGCCGCCACCGCGACGAACCTACCCTCAGCCTGCTTCGTCTCATGCGAAGAACTACAATCAACCCAGGCCCCGTGCACTGCCACAATAACAAAGGTACACGCTGGCAGAATTCAATACTTCTATGATTGTTGGTTTCATATAACATACAACAAAACTGTACTATCATGGATCCAAAACGGATATTATATACCCTTTTGTACGGAAGTGACAGTCTGTCGTGCTTTAATCTAAATTTACCCCCGAAGAAAGTCACGAGATGGTCCAAGCTATAAATTAATTAATTGAATTGGAGCAATTTCACATTGTTCCCCGGTAATTGACCAGTTCATATCAAGAACTTTCCTTGCACCCAAGTCTAATGGTGGTAAACGCTTTGTCTTAAATCTTAAATCATTAAATAAATTTATTGAGAAGAAAAACTATTTTAGAATGGAAGACTATAGAACATCTCCTTAACTTATACCACAAGGTAGTTTTGTAGCACCGATTGACCTCAAAGAGGCGTATTTATGACTTCCAATATGTAAGGAAGACCGAATAATATTTAAGATTTCATTTTCAAGCTCCAAATTCAAACTTAGCTATCGACGAATTTACTGACTTGACTTACGGCCTATCCGTAGCATCAGCATCCAGGGTTTTTACCAAAATCATGAGAGAGGTTATATGTCCTATCTTAGAAGCCAAGATCATAAATCAGTAAATTTATTTCGACGATGCTTAATAAATAAATTCTTTATTTATCAGACAATACTGTGGCCCATAGAAGGTTAGTAAAAAGAATCTTAACATAAGGCATCGGGGACACTTCCGTACGACTACGTACGGTACGACTCCTAAATTGTTACAATGTTTAGGTTTTGTTGTAAACCGCGAAAAAAGTGTGTTAACGCCTTCTCAAGTCTGTACTTTCCAAGGCTTTTTATAATTATGATACGCAACATTTCTCGCTGTAAAACGCAGAAACATTGCACAAATGATCAGAAATTATTTAAAATTACCGAAACGTACAATAAGAATCTTTGCTAATTTTATTGGTGTTCTAATTTCGGTCTGTCTAGCAGCTAAATACGGATTTAACTTTAAGAACGCCAGAAGTTTTTGGCATTGCAGCGCCATAACGGTAAATGCAAAGCAAAAATTTAATTTTAAGAAGACTAAAACTGGTGGCGCAATAACTTTTTTACAACATTCTGTCCTATGAAAGCTTTTACAAAGGAAGACGACATTGTGCAATATTACTGCGCATGGATAATACTACAGTAGTATGCTACATTAACCGTCAAGGTAGATGGAATAAAATTTTTACACGCTTAAAGAAGTTGACACGATGTAGGTAGATTCATCGCCATTTGGCTACACGCGTCATAAGTAAACACAAAAAATAACGGCTCAGATATCGAGCCAAGTAAAAGCAACCCCGATACTGAATGGGAGCTATCTGACGAAGCTTACGTTGATATTAAATCACCGTCCCGCGCCGTACCGTTTCACTGTTCTTAAACCATTAAACAGTAACATCGGCTCACATGAGTGTATTTAACGAGTTCTAAAAGGCGCTTACAAACTTAAACCAAGTCGCCCTAAATATACCTCTACTTGGGACCCACAACTTGTTCTCAACCACATACCTAATTGATACCCAAATTTAGTACTGAGCCTAGACAAGAACACTTTGTACAATGCACAGGGTACAAACTTTCACGCTTATAAAACTAGAAAATGTATTCATTTCTCAAGACGGTGTTAAGATAGCCATAACCGACATTGATAAAACTTCGGTCCCGGGCCGCGAACAACCCATGCTGTGCTTGCCATTCTTTCACGAGAAAATAAATATATGCCCTGCTTCAGTCCTCGTCGATCATATATATTTTTCAAAAAATATGAGGACTTCGAACGCAGACAAACTGTTGTTAAAATACAAAAAACTCCACAAGCGCACCAGCTCGCAGTCTTTAAGCCGCTGGGTTAAATAAGCTGTTGGGAGCTTGGGAGAGAGTGGCGATAGCACACGATACGCCTCCATCTCGACCGTGCTTGCTCACGACTCAGTGTTTGTAGACGAGATAAGAAAAACAGCTGGTTGGACAAGTACCTACATCGACACAGCCTTTGCTCGGTTCTATAACCGGCCTATTGAAAGCGAAGATGTCTTCGCGAGAACCGTAACGTTCCCTACTAATGATTAGTTACTTTTTTTTATTGCTGATTTATGATTAGGTATTTAATTTGTACGGAGAAAACTTAATATTATTTAAGGGTTGATTGTTTACATTCTGCTTATGAACAAATACATAATATGTTTAATTGAGATGGTTATTTATTCTTATAAAAACAACCCATCAACACTTCTTCTCGAACAAAACTTAAATCTCTAAACATCTACTCTGTAAATATTATATCAAAGAATGAAACGACGAAATATAATAGATGATCAAACGAACTACTGTGAAGTTCGATCGCTATTATATGAGTCGTTTCATTCGAAGATATAGCAACCCGCCCAGCCCGGTAAACCTCAGCTGCAGGCGGAGGTTTACAAACCCACTAGTTAAGCTTTGTTCTAGAACACCGCTATTACTCTGAACTTGCTCTAAACGAAATGAGAAAAATGGCGTCAAACTGACCACAGAACAGTAAATGACAGATAAGTGAACTTTTTTTTTTTAAATCTCTAAAGACATGCGAAGTTGCCTGTAGGTTAAAGGGACTACTCTGTAAATATTATATCTTCGAATGAAACGACTCATATAATAGCGATCGAACTTCACAGTAGTTCGTTTGATCATCTATTTATTGCCTTACTTAGACGATAAAAATCAGAACTAATTGACATCGATGGTTACTTAACTGGCAATATCGACATTTCTGGCATCGAGGACTAAACCAAACATCCCTATTTAGAAATAGGCCAGTGTGTTTCACTTGTTGATTTTATTGGGAACCATTTGCAGTATTTTCGCTAGAGTATTCGCCCGCTGTTTATGCTGACCGTGCGCGTAAACCCATCGGTATGGTCAGCAAATTTATTATATTAAAATGTTCTATTTTATCACAGTAGACTGGTTTAGAATCGAACCTTTTTTGAGGAAAATCCTGATAGTGTTTTACAAAACCGTCGAACTTAAACCTCGAATGTTACTGTGTACCTTATGTTCGAATGAACAGATGAATGAAATGGGCTATAAATGGAGTTAATAATAATGTGATTAAGCTGGATTATTGTTCAAACGCAACACCGGAAAGACCAGAAGAATTGAAAATTTGAACACTTTTGGATTGGACAACCCAATGGTTTGACTATTATCGAAAATCTACGAATGCTAAATAGCTTTTACAATCATTATGCTGCTATATGTATTTAATTAATTAATTTAGACCATGTGGAGCAAGAGAGTTGCGAGTGGCTTCTATTAGTGTCAACCCACACGTGCCACAACCACACCACATCGCAGCCACAGATTACTAAATAGTTACTATGTAACAGATAGTTCACTCCGCTAAGTCATTTAAATAAATAGCAACTCTAACTATAACGCAATAAAGTAGAATTAAGTTTGTACGGCGCAAATTACGAACGGCAACTTGTTTTATCTCTTTCTATCGCATATATTCTAGCTCTTTTGCGGACCTAATTTCTATGGATTTACAACGCCGGCGTTGCCGCCGCGTTTTCGAGCCGACACGGGGAGTTAAATAGGCCTGTCGCAGCGACAAAATGTGGTACGTGTGAATTGACTATTCATTTCCAATACAAAATGCACAGCGCCCACGTGGTGCGGTTGTGGTTGTGGTTCGTGTGGGTTGAGCCTTATGACACAAATTGTTGCCATAAAAAATAAAAATAACAATATTTACACACACCAAATCCTCTGGCATCATATAAATAAAATTCTAATTGGTAAAAAGATTACAAATTGTTCGGAGAGTCACGTTACAGGGGAGTGTAAATTGCAAAACAAAGAGCATTTTCCCGCCATCTTCGAGGATCGCGCCATTTTTTACTGGCAGCCATTTGGACGAGCTTTATGAAATACGACCGCTTTGTTTGTCGGGAAAAATGTTATAGGTTGTTTAGTTCCTTTCACTATTATTATAATAATGAGGATAAAGTGTGCACTTTGATGCTGTCTTATTAGAAAATACTTTTACAAGACAAAATAACACTAGAGAATCTTGCAGTTGCCATGGAGATTGCAACATTAAAAAAAATAAGTGTACTATAAAGAGTGACAACGGTGTCGATACAGGTTGTTTGGTTAAATTAAATTAAATTTTCTTTAAAGTTGACTATATAAAGTGTGTCAATACATGTTCAGTTCAGCCCCCCTAGACAAGTGGCTTTCTATTGTCGAATTCGCCAGTCGAATAGAAAGAAAGTGTATGGGATTGACATTATAGCTGTCACGTGACATTTCAATCGCTGGCAGGTATGAGTTCGTAATTCGAATATTATAACATGACATGAGTGTGTGACCTTTACAGTGCCACAAACTTTGCTGTGCCGGTGGCCAAAATGTGAAACTAACGTGATTTTTTTTAATGTCATTTTGCTGTCAAGTTGATGACCAACCGTAGCGCTGCTGGCGGCTGAAGTTCTTAGAAGTCAGCCGGCCTAGCATGAGCGGCATATAACGCGCGATATGATATGGTACGGCATGCCGTCTTGCTTACACCTTAGTGGGGTAAGCAAGACAACTTGCCGTACCATATCATATCGCGCGTTATAAGCCGCTCATGCAAAAAAAGAAAAACGTACGTAGCGCCGCTGTCACCGGCACAGAAAAGGTTGTGGCTCTGTACGTCTATTGCAGATTAGCAGACGATTTACTCAGTGCCTCGGAGTCAACTTTTTTGGTGGCTAATAAACCGACTGTAGATAGATAAGTAATATTCTAGTACTAGTGGCCGCCTGCGACTTCGTACTCGTACGTGTGAACTCAATTTTATATCTACTTAGCAACTTTTTTTTTATCCACAACCCTGTAGCTCTTAGCCTTCATCACACATGTAAGCCTAGCATGACCACCCAAAACGTGATATGTATCGCATGATACAGCGACTTATCGACATTCAAACGTCAAAACCCATACCCCCTTACTTATAACAAAACGTGGACCAAAATAGTCCTGGTATAAACTGGTACTAAACTGGTGCTGTCACTTTCATTTTCCAAATGACAGACAGAATTAGCATGAATTTTAAACCAGTAGGTCTAGCACAACTTGCGCGCGACTCGAGTGAGAAAGAGTCGCGGGCACTTTCGACTAATCAGATCGCTCGTAGATAGTGCGCGTGACTTAAAGCGACGTTCTGATTGGTTGGAAGGAGCGTGACAAAGAGTCGCGCTATGTTGTGCTAGCCCTACTGGTCTAACTTTAGTCCACGTTTTGTAATAAGGGGGTTTGTCTTTTGACAGTTAAACCGGATAACTTATAATAATTAATTATGATATTCTCATATCGAATTTTGTTGGTAATGCTAGGGGGGCTGATGCCGCTGATGTTAAATGGTGATAAGGCTGAAGGTGGAAGCGCACTACTCCCGGAACCCTCAATCACTGAACTCAACTTTCATCAAAATTGGTTCCTTGGTTGGATTGTACCTTTCTAACGGTACCTGACTGCACCAAGATTCGTTACATAAGTCAAAGACTTGACCAAAATCATCATCCCCCCTACCAATGAATCTAACGGACGGACGAGCGACGGAGGTATTTAAGGCTAGGATTCCCTAAAATAGGGTATTTTAAAGAATGGATTACTCGCAGATCACAAACTTAAAATTTGGAAAAAATATTTGTTATTTTACAGTTATTACTGCTTCCGGCAGTTTTTTCGATTAGTGATATTTTACTGTAAGTATATCAAATAAAATCCCAAACATCCGTCTAATCGTTATCCAAATGTCCTATTACTTGCAGTATACTAGGTTTTAGTTAATGAAAAATATACGAAAATAATTGTCTTTGAATAACCGAGGGATTCTGGCCGTCATAAGTAAAAAAAAAATATTATTTCTTTTTGAATACTTACAATTTTAAGGCGAGGAATCCCGACCGAAATAGGCACGCTAACGCTTGCTCGGCCGCGCTCTATACACTTCGCGCGGACCCAGCGGCAGCCGGCAGTGAACTGTGAACTCGCGAGCGCCCCGCGAATCGAAAATCACTTAAAATTCAATTAAAAATTAAATAATAAGAAAATTTAATTTATAACGGCCGGAATCCCTCGACTATTCAAAGACAATTATTTTCATATGTTTTTCATTAACTAAAACCAATTATACTGCAAGTAATATGATATTTGAATTATTATTAGATGGATGTTTGGGATTTTATTTGACACAGTAAAATATCACCAATCGAAAAAAAAAACGGCCGGAAGCACTAGATAAATAACTGTAAAATAACATATATTTTTTCCAAACTTTAAGTACTTGTGATTTGCGAGTAATCCATAATTTAAAATACCCTATTTTGGGGAATGGGCGCCTTAAGTGACTGCCGCTGCGTCCGCGCGAAGTGTATCGCGCGCGGCCGAACAGCGAGCAAGCGTTAGCGTGCCTACTTCGGACGGGAATCATAGCCTTAAGAGCCCCGTTGTACCGGATAATGTAGGTCGTGGCTTCCCCCATAACCCCCCATTTGCGGGACACGACTAGTGCTTTAGCCGAATAAATAATTCAGCGCCAGGCGCAGCGCGTTTCATTCTAGATAAATAATTACAGGGTATGATGAAATCGTCGCGTGTACATTTATTCTCACTAATTCCCCTCTTTGTGACACGGGGCCAGAAAGGTTTAAAAAAAACATTTTATTTTAAGCAGTAAGTATTATTGTTGACTAAAATGATAATGACACTTAGGCGCCGATTACTAAATAGTTACTATGTAAACTTAGGTGTGTAAGCATTATTGTGATTATACATCCTACTAATATCCTATCCTATCCTACTAATATTATAAATGTGAAAGTTTGGATGTTTGGATGTTTGGATGTTTAGATGTTTGGATGTTTGTTACTCAATCACGCCAAAACGGCTGAACGGATTTGGCTGAAATTTGGGACATAGATACTTTATAGTCTGGAGAGGAACATAGGCTACTTTTTATCCCGGAAAAATATCACACTCCCGCGGGATAACGTCGTGTAGTTCACGCGGGCGAAGCCGCGAGCGGAAAGCTAGTTATAAATGTGAAAGCTTTGACGTTTTGATGTTTGAATTTTTGTTACTCAATCACGCCAAAACGGCTGAACGGATTTGGCTGAAATTTGGGACACAGATACTTTGTAGCCCGGAGAGGAACGTAGTCTAGTTTTTAACCCGGAAAAATATCACATCCCCGCGGGATAACGTCGTGTAGCCCACGCGGGCGAACCCGCGGGCGGAAAACTAGTCCTACTGATTGGCTATAAAATCCACATCAATAAATTTATAAAATTATGTATAATAACAATAATACTGACACGCCTTATCATTTTAGTCAACAATAATTTTATTAATAAGTAGGTACTTACTGATTAAAATAAAATGATAAGATTTCTAAAACCTATTTTTTTAAACCTTTCTCGCCGTGTCACAAAAAAGGGGAATCAGTACCCCGAGTGTAAGTTTTTATGTCAAGCAAACGCAAACTATTTCGAGTACGTATTTATGTCAATTTGTATGAAAACTGCATAAGCGCGCTACTCGCCGCTAGAGGCGCTGATACAGTTTTCATACAAATTGACATAAATACGCACTCACGATAGTTTGCGTTTTTTGACATAAAAACTTACACTACGGGCACAGTACCCCTAGTGTAAGTTTTTATGTCAAAAAACGCAAACTATCGTGAGTCCGTATTTATGTCAATTTGTATGAAAACTGTATCAGCGCCTCTAGCGGCGAGTAGCGCGCTTATGCAGTTTTCATACAAATTGACATAAATACGTACTCGCGATAGTTTGCGTTTGCTTGACATAAAAACTTACACTAGGGGTACAGTGAGAATAAATGTACTTACACGCGACGTTTTGTCGTGCCACATCTAAGAGAGAAAAAAATCGCAGGCAAGCTCTGGTAAAAGTCAATTAAATAATTTACTATGACAACAATACTTATAAGGTAAAAGCTATAAAAATATTGTTCATTTTCATTAAGGGTTGTCGAAATTAGTCGAAATAGGCAGATGATGAAACAATAATTATCGCAGAAAGAATAAATTTGCATGATCTAAATTGTGATGGCCAACAAACAGCTTACACTGCTGGTATTTATTAATAAGCTTGGGAACGAAATGTATTTATTAATTTATCATAATTTATTATTTACCTAATAGTGATGGAAACTGACCCTAATATGCTATTTTAGGGTCATTTTTCAATTTGACGACTCTGTATGAAATAGAACAGGGAACAAAAAATTTACCTTGATAAGTTTCGTTTGAGCTTACTGTTGCTATACTTATGTATATAAAAAAATACATGTTACCTATTTGATTCCTTCTAGTTGATAAATAAAAAATAAAATAGGAAAAACTATTTTTAATTTTTTTGCATTTTTTGCGAACTGTACCTACCTTATTAGAGTGAAATATAATCAATTGAAAAATAATTAATTAACAGAAATACTTACTTTTTTTATTTATAAACTGGGCAGGCATTCCCAATAGATAAGTTCAATATTATTTTTAAATAGGTACAAATATAATTTTTACAGAATAAAACCACTTTTATATGGATTTACGCGCATTACACGCGTTTTTTGCACACATAAAAGGCTGTGTAATTGGTAAGTCATTTATACTTAGTTGTGTTTTCAAAACACAGTTTTTTCCGACGTTTCGTTATTAAATATACGGTGTATAATGTTATGCGTACATGCATAAAAAAAAACTAAAAAGTAGTACTGAAGGCTGTTTAATTAATAATAATAAAAGTATTACTAAACTAAATAAACCGTAATCACTATTAAATATTTAAAAAAAAATGTAGGAAGGGTACACAACACATTCTTCAGTGCGCGAAGAGTATGTAAATTGTCTTCCATTTCCGCTCTAGCATGTAGTTGCAGACTAGTCAACTATGAAAAGTTGACTCTCTGTGATCCATGCGGATTCGAACCTGGAACTGTTGAGTCAGTTCCGGCGGGTAAGCGCGCGCGGCCGAGTAGACAGCGAGAGACACGACGAAATAGCGGGCTGTATAATAAATAAGTGTGACGTCATATCGTGACGTCACGATGTGGATTTATTGCTTTTTTAATTCGTTCAATGTAGGAAGTCTAATAGTCTTATGATGTTTTGACGATATATTTTAACATGCTTTCAAGAGAGCCCTCTAATGTTTTGCCAGTAGCTTGGATAGCATTTAAACAATTGTGGCGACATCTAGACGACGCGCACATAACTACTAGGCGCGCCGCCGAATAGTACGGAGAACCTGCATCGCGCTTACGGAGTTTATACTAGCACTTAGCCCAATATAGAATTTCCGATACACGACCATCGAACTGTTGTCCCCACGCTAACAACACCTAGCACGGAAGGAAGACACAACATCCGTCTTCCTTTCACACCATCATACTTCACATAAACATAAGTTTGAGCCTACGCGGACGAAGTCACGGGCTAGCACTAGTCAGTGATAAACAGCGGAATGCAATTTAAATTTAGTAAACAACGCTTATTACTAACTTAGTACACGTCACATACCTAACGTGACGCGAAGTCACTTCACGTCTATAATATCCCATGTTATTACATTAGCACAAATTCTCCTTGTCATGTATATTAAAAGGGTCGAGTTACTGTAGACAACATATTGTCGCACTATACTGATATTATTATAGAGTAATAGATAACTTCAAATAGATTTTAAATAAATTCATATGAAAATTTCATTGTTTAAATTGTATGAACATTCTTCACTTAAAAAAATCTTCAATTAAATCAGTTCTATAAAAAAACCTATGTCATAATATTTGTGATATATTTTTATTTTACCTGAAGAAAAAAAGTACTTAGGCAGAACAAGACTCAAGTCAAGTGAGTGCGATGCGATGCGACTATCGCAAGTACAAAATAATAAAAAAATGCAGCCAAACTACAAATGAACGGTCTTATTAATAAACAAAGTTGGGTAGTTCTGGCCACAGAATAAGAAATTGTTAAACAAAGGTTAACGAAATAAACTATTTTATTTATTTATTTATTATTTTAAACAAAGAGTAAGTTTACACCTGGTTTAACCAAAAATATTGCTTAGCAATATTATTCCTTGCGTTTGACGTTCATAAGCAAACTTTTTGGTTAATAACTAGGTGTACACTTACTCTTCATTTATTAATACCTAAGGGGTTAAACACTTTCTCACATTAATTTCGCGTCCGGTCTTAACTCGTTAATGATAACAAATGGTTATTTACAATAACACATTAATTAAGCAAGTTGACACGGGCCCAAAAATGCCAAGGTCCTAACGGGCCCAGCTGCACTTGACAGTAGAAAATGCCCCGGACCGTTTTTGTCAAAATAAAGGAAAGAGGGAAATAGTCCTTACTCTCTGGCCCTCCCCGGAAAGTTTCCGCCAACTGGCACTGTTTAAGAGTGCCATTTTTTCTCCTTTAAAATTCAGTTCGGAAACTGTTTAAAGTTCTCCACTTGTGCGGTGTCAATGCGAGCGAGGTTTTACGGGAATTTAGAAAAAAGTTAAGTTATGAGAAATTCTCTCGTTCTTGTTCGAGTTACCATCATTGAAGTCAAAACTTTAGAGTTTGCTTGCTCCTATTCGTAGATGCTTGAATTGAAACGCAACTTTCAATTCATTCTTATTGTAATGGAAAAAATAAATGTAACATTCTTTCTATAGAGGTTCTTTACAAAAAACCAGGTACTTAAGTTGCCTTTTCCATGGTTTCACCAATCTGCTTACTAAAGCTTGTTTTAGAGTAAACAGCATGGCGTCTCTTTCCTAACATTGACTTTAAAGTTAAGTTAGTTATATTATAGTTATATTTGAGCGAATCACAAGTAGCGTTTTTTATGCAAACGCAGTAACATACCCTATTTCCTACCTGGATAATGGTAGTACAGCATTTTTTTTTCCAAAACATCTATGGCCACTATCGGCATGTCCATATGTTTTCCTTTTTTTTAAAAATTCATTATTAAAAGAGATAAGTAATAGACTTTCAGATTCATAAAAAAAAAGAAATTTTCAGCTGTTTTCAAACATCCAGAAAACAAGGAAAACACAGGAACGCGGCCAAATACTTTCTTTAATCTATACAAATAAAGAAAATTGGAGTGTCTGTTTGTTATATTAAAATAACCGCTTGTTATTACATGCATATGAGTATATATACGGTACATATACCAAAATAACATTTTTTACAATTTTTGTCTGTCTGTCTGTCGGTCTGTCTGTCGGTCTGTCTGTCGGTCTGTCTGTCGGTCTGTCTGTCGGTCTGTCTGTCGGTCTGTCTGTCTGTCTGTCTGTTTGTTCCGGCTAATCTCTGAAACGGCTGGACCGATTTTGACGGGACTTTCACTGGCATGTAGCTGATGTAATAAGGAGTAACTTAGGCTACTTTTTATCCCGATATTCCCACGGGAACCACGCAGGTGAAACCGCGGGCGGCCGCTAGTTTTTAATAAAAACTGAATTAAATCGGTCAAAATTTTGGAAAATAAATCAGGTTATTAGGATCATCAGGACAATAGCTATTTGCTGTTTGAACTGCAGATGTCTTTATCGCGCAATGTGAGGGGGAGCAATAGATAGAGTGAGAGAGCAATACATTTTATAAATACGTAGTTTTTAATTCTCTTAGTCTAAGGTTGAGTAGCTTCTATTGAGTATTCGGGTGTGACTATAATAGTTTTAATCGTTCATTAGCTTCAATAAAATAAAATAAACTTAAACTTAACCCCTTTGTCCCGTTCCACAAGAAACGTTGGTAAACGCAACTAATTACGGCGGCGCGGTAACTTCGCCGCTGAAGCCATAATTAATTAAAGTTTTAAGGGCGATAATCGGTTGGCTGTCGCACGGCTGATAGCCGCGACCGACCTGTCCCCGAATATTCGGGAAGAAAACATATTAAAATTAATTACGGACTTACGGTAATTACATTGATTGATTGATGAAGATTTGGAAAAAAATAATTACTGAATTTCACCTTTACATTACAGTTTTATGAGAGTTTTAGGGATTTTTGTAATAAAATTACGTTTTGATGTATTAATTTATGTGCTAAAAGAAGCCTTAAGTTCCTCCTTTTTATGAATTTACGGTAGTTACTTACATATTTCATACAAAACGAAATATTAAGAAAAATTCTACATTTTAATTTTAAGATTATACAATACAATTAAAAATATACATATTACAAGAATCACACAATCCTACTTCCTACTAATATTATAAATGCGAAAGTTTGTGAGTATAGATGTATGGATGTTTGTTACTCTTTCACGCAAAAACTACTGAACGGATCTGGATGAAATTTGCAAAAGAGATAGATTAGAGGCTGGAAAAACACATAGGATACTTTTATCCCGATATTCCCACGGGACCGAGATCCACACGGGTGAAACCGCGGGCGGCCGCTAGTATGGACATAATTTAGCTCGCGGATAGAAACGGGTAAAGCGTGGGATTCCGACACGCGATACGGCTATTAAGAAACATATAATCTGATAGCCATCGTTAAAAGGATTCGTAATAAATATAATTCAACTTTACCAACCTATCTCAAATATATTTCTAATTTGTGAATGTACTCACAGGTCAAGCTTCTACATTTGTAAGCCTTCTATATAAATAATGTTGATTTAACTATAGCAATCACAAACGGTCAAGTTCATCAAGTCTAATTAAAAGAGAAAAAATAATTATTTATTGCCTGTGCATATAATAATGTGTTGAATAATATTAATAAAAATTATTTTTATAAAAAAATAAAACCGCCTTCTAAAAAACCACATCAAAAAAGTAAGAAATAATTCCTCACCAAATAAATAACGTAAGTACTTTGAAGTCGGGCGTGAAACATGTACAATGTTTTGTTGTTTTTGTTAAAACCCGCCCGACTTCAAAGTACTTACGTTATTTATTTGGTGAGGAATTATTTCTTACTTTTTTGATGTGGTTTTTTAGAAGTCGGTTTTATTTTTTTATAAAAATAATTTTTATTTCACTCTTTTTAGTGCATCGTGCAGGCAATTTACGTGTTTTCTGGTAAATAGGTATGTGATCAAACTCAAAACCTCCTTTTTCGAAGTCGGTTAAAATACCTTGAGGTATCCCCTTTCCAACAAAACAATAATCATCTAAATCGGTTTATAAACAAAGGAGTTATGCCTAAAGATACGTATTAAATTCACATAAAGTGGTAACGAAAACGACAGTATTTTCAAGATTTCCTGAAAACAACTGAACCGATTTCAAAATTTCAAAAAATGGGACCAACTTAGAAACCAACCTGATGTAATAACGTTTGAACCATTTCAATCGGTTCAGCCGTCTTCGAGTAATCGGTGGACATACACAGAAAAAAAATAAAAATACATACATACAGACGAATAGAGAACCTCCTCCTTTTTGATTTAGAAGTCGGTTAAAAATTAGGCATACCTACCTACTAAATAGCAGAACTTGAAATATCATAAGCTCTACGTGATATTTAAAATTATTTTAGTACTTAAGAGCTTTTGCTCTCTGCGTTTTCAGTGGTGCCACTAAAAAGCGCGAAAGATAAAAACAATGTGCATCGGCTGTTAGTTAAACGACGACACGTTCAATTTATTTCATAATTATTCTGTGTAATACAACGTGTTAATGAATAAGCGCAAAACCTCTTAGGTGGTGATTGTGCTCATGAATATGAACAACATTTACTATAGGGGCCAACTCTGCAACTCAACAAAAAAATCTGCTGTTTCAAAAGATGAGTTAGCCAGTTCCTCAATCATTGAGGATTCCGGGAGTAGTGCGTTCCCAACCTTCAGCCTTGTCACCACTTATCATCAGGAATGATGAAGGCTAAGTGCTACCCCGTTGTGTAAAACGGTACAGGACCGGAAAGAATGGCTTTTATGGGTGTCAGAGACTCAGAGGCCAAGATCTACTTTTGAGTCACTGCGCCGCGCCGTAGAAAGTAAGTGAGAAAATTAATCACTGATATAGCAAAATCATGTCTAATGAAGCACCTAAACCTTTTAGTATGCTCGATAAAATATTTGCGTAACACAACCTTTTAGAGTATCGAACTAATATTGTTATTTCAAGGTTGCCAAACCCAGGTAACAAAGGGGGAAGGTGGAGACGGGGATCAAAGCTAGCTAGTTTAATCTGCAAATCCTTTAATGGCTTCTACGGAGGCTTCGGCTTAATCAGGCAAAGTGCCATTTTGGTATTGAGCCCTTCAGACGATACGATCAGATAGCCTTAAATTACCTTAATACTAGACGAAGAAAAAGAAACATAATAGTACTAATAGCTTAAATCTTAAACTTTTATCTAAAACTATATTACTTAACATATTATGAATTATCTCATTTAAATAACAATCAGACCAGCCATTCTTGTTTCATTCCAACCATCCATTCCATCGTTACATCAACAAAACGCTTTCAGTAAAAGCCACCGTCTTGTACTGGCTGGCTGCCTGCCTGCATGCCGGCGGACTACCGGCCGAAGATAGTATGTGAGCCCCTTAACACATTTTGGACCCTCTTCTAATACCTCTAATCTAAGGCATCTTTATCGTGAAGTGCATAAAATTAATGCATTAAGTTTATTTTAATTTTTAGTTTTTTGCATTCACAATGCAATTTTTATTACTGAAAAATGGAAAATGAAGTATTTAGAAGCATTAAGTTTTCTTGAATAATGTGAAAATATTTGCTTTACTTAAAATTTCATAGTAACATGAAAGAAAATTTACCAAATAAGAAAATCACTATTAGTTGTTAAGTTACTTAGACATAACAAAATATTATGCCCCTATGAATCGTCAACATTTTCTTACAACAATTTTTCAACATTTTCTTCTCAATCAAGACTTTTTTAACTGACAAGAAGTGACGATTGAATTCGAGTCTTCTCATCTACGCAATTATCGTGCTGTCTAAAGTGCTCATCAAGATATTGCGCGCAATATTAGATCATGGTGATATTGCCACTGAGATAACGATATGATAAGACAAATGACTGATCCTACCAATCAAGAGGCGATGGCTCCTCATCCCCGCTTTGTATTCGCCATTTCTGTAGGTCAGGATTCCAGCCATATTGACTCCGCTCGCGACATACGGCCAGACTTAATAACCTATCCACAGATAGGGATAGGTGCAATCCAGATTAGTTGCTAGGCAACACCCTGGCAACTGTCGTTAATTCTATGTTAATATCAAGCGTTGCCTAGCAACTAATCTGGATCGCACCTATCCCTATCTGTGGATAGGTTATTAATGCTGGCCGTTAGTCTGCACAATGATGGTCTTTTAATTTCCTTGAATGCATAGTGGCTAGGCCATCTTTTCTTGCTTCTTCTTATAAAGTAACACGTCCAGAAGAGGCGATGTTGCCCTCGCTTTACTTATAAGCACTAAGTATGGGCCTTTAAGGATTTTAATTGCCCTTATGCCCTCCAAGCTAGCCTAAGCAAGCTACAGTCTGTGTATGCCATTGATGCCCTGTAAAGTTCCGAAAACATGCGAGTGTTTTCAAAACATAGTATACGATCCCGTGTAGTTTTTCTTTGGTTATATTAGAAGACTACCTCAAGATAACAAGGAGTGTAGCGTCTATATTACCAGACAGTGACCAATGCATTGTTCTTTAGAAGCCTCGACATACCTGTGGACAATAGAAAAACACATTTAATAAAGATTATCATAACATGGTAGTTGACTAACGGATGTAGAACTTAAGCAATGCTCAGAGATCTATTGAAATACTTGCAACACGAATTTTAATAGAATGACTTGTTGTACCAGGCTACAGGCTGGAATACCTTTTGGAGGCTTCTAGAAATCTCTTTCTCAATAAAAACATTACTTTGGTCCGTTCCTTTGACCCATTTTCTATTTTAGAGTGGAAGGCAAGCATAAGAAAAGAGCGTTGTAACTAGGAACAATCTAATTAAATTCCTGCACGCTTTTAAAGTTCAAAATGCGAGTTTCATTTGGTACAACCGAACCTCGGTACGAATTAACAACATGCAGAAAACGCCGACGAGACGCTATGTCGTCGCCGCGACAAACATGTCCGCGACAAACACTAATAATTATAAAGTTGCGGGATGAGTTGGGACATAAGTTAAGTTTGTTATTTGTATACTATGCGTGTGTTGCTTGCTTTGGACTCTTGTAAACATCATTGTCATCATCATGTCAACGTAAACATACATGGTAAATATTGAAGACTATCGTAATTTTAAATAAAATTACAAAAACTTTTGCCAGTCAAATATAGTAGTTTGACCGTTACCGCTGTGCCGCTCATTACGTAAATAGTCGCGTGTAGGCGGAGACTGGAGAGCGGTACAGCGCTATTGGTCACACTATAAGCGCGTTACTTTATTTTAAGGCGCTACTCGGAAAAAGAATGGACTTTTTGATTTAAAACTATAGGACGGTTACAGTTGTTACAAATCTGGTAATAAGATATAATATTTCTTCATACCTTTATCTAGAATCGTATAGTTTCAAAAACACGATTTTATGATTTTGCCTCGACACTTTTTCTTTTCAAAAAGACCTCTAAAAATACGAAAATTCAAGATTATTCTTAAATGGGGTTACTTTCACTATTGGAAATTGGTTTAATTAGTGGACACCAATAATATTTAGGATCGTATAGAAGCATTTTTTTTATAATCGCTGTAGTTTTTTAATTCGAAGTGATTTTGTTTTTTTTTTGCCTAATCTGCAAAATCGGTCTCTCTCCCGCGCGCGTCGTCTTCTCATTGCTATCTTGCTTCAGCATAATTTTTCCGAGTATCGATCGCCTTAACCGCTTCTGTGGTCTAGTGGTTATCAACGCCGGTGTGATAGGAGAAGAAGGGGAAGATAGAGGTCACGTGTACGATTCCAAGTGGGGATAGAAGTAAGATATTTTTTTCATTCGTTCTTGTTTTTTATTTACTTAGCGCGTCAAACATTTGCCTTATAAACTAAATGCGTTTATGCACGGTGGGTAAGCTCCACAAGGATCTAAAGATTAGTTACATTAAACCAATCGAGCACTGTTTGAAGTTTAAAGTGCTGTTTAAAATGGCTGGTACAGCCGATAATACAATTAATCCATGCTGCCATTTTCTCCACGATAATAAACCAAAGTGGCCGGTACTGGAGGTTTTCTCCGGGAGATATTTCTCAAAGGCAAGCGAGCTAAGTGGTGGATCGGGCAGCACTTGTCAAAATGTTCAGATACTGTTATGATGAAGTGTACGAGTTGAAGGGTTGGGGCTTTGAAACGAGCGGATTGGGAACGGAACTTGTACTGCCCACAAGACAAGCGGAAGTTCTAGCTCAAAAATAATTAAATAAAATTATTTTAATTACTTTTCAACCTTTTTTAAATTATTTAAATTTTTACTTTTTTGCATTCACAATGCAATTTTTATCATAGAAAAATGGAAAATAAAGTATTTAGAAAAAACTATAACTATAACGACTCCGTAGCTCAGTGGTTAGAGCAGTCGCCCGGATAGCGAAAGGTCGTGGGTTCGAGTCCCATCGGAGCTGGTTGTGAGACGGGTCGATTTTTTCTAAATACTTTTTAAAATTTAAAAATTTTTGCATTCACAATGTAATTTTTATTACTTATTGAAAAATGGAAAATGAAGTGTTTTGAAAATATTTTTCAAAATACTTCATTTTCCACTTGTCAACCTATTCAAATTAAATATTTATTTATTTATTCACATGACATAATAAGCATGTACTTATGAATATTCGACTTGAATAACCTTAAGCATTCAACAGATTTTAGTTTCTCTTCTCGACACTTTTATTAAAAGTAACTACTTTATTTAACTTTTGAGTATGTCATCCATGTTTAAACTTCTTACAATCAACAGAATTGCATACTGCGCTCCTGCGCCTCGACAAACGCTTGTTCAGTGTGTTGCTTTGCTACTAATTGATAGTACCTACTTGCATACTGTGCAATCCCGTGGTTAAACCGCCTTCGTGACATATAGATCTATATAATAATTAATTGTTTTCTTATTGCCTTACCAGTTACTCGCGGTTTTCGTGGCCGCACAGTATAAATGGCCAGCAGTTTATTCGCCTCCATCTAAGGTCCGAGATAGGAGTTATCAGCCAGCTCATAATTATATCAAATGACGGCATTTGTCAAACTTTATCGGAATTCATGAGCTTGAGGCGAAGACTTAGTAACTAGTTCATAAAGACGAACTTATTTTTTAAACGGACCAATGAAAAGATGAATTATGTATTAATATGAATACGAGCAAAACCTCGGTGATTGTGCACATGAATATGAACAACTTTTACTATGCAACTCAACAAAAACAACAACTCAAGCTGTTCCATACATTCTGGTCGAGTAGGTATTGACAATTTGTATGAAACAGCTGATTTTTTTGTTGAGTTGCAGAGTTGGCCCCATAGTAGAAGTTGTTCATATTCATGAGCACAATCACCGCCAGAGGTTTTGCGCTTATTCATTAACACGTTGTAGAAAACTAAAATAACTTATTTTTAATCTTAAATAACTTATTTTTTATGCAAATCCAAACACTTTCAAAAGTGAGCTTAGACCTATTGCTTCGCCACGACAGGACAAACTAACAAATACTTTCACATTTATAATATTATTTAAGTATAGAAGTAAGTTGGGGAGGTCTAGGCCCAGCAGTGGGTGTCATCGTACGGCTGAGATGATGATGATAGAAGTAAGAATGTAGTATAGGTACTAGTTAATTAATGAGGTGTTTCTAATTTCAACGACTCGTCGGTCGTCTCGTCCGTTTTCTTGCTACCGATGGTGAAAATCCTAGTAGATTTTTTATTTTTATTAAAACTTTATTTTAGAAAAATGGAAAATAAAGTATTTAGAAAAAATCGACCCGTCTCACACTCACACTCACACACTCACACTCAGTTTCTAAATACTTTATTTTCCATTTTTCTATGATAAAAATTGCATTGTGAATGCAAAAAAGTAAAAATTTAAATAACTTTATTTTAAAAAAACAATTTACAATTTTCAATTACATTTCCTCGCAAAACCTAATGATAGGTTTGTCTGCGAGTTAGTTATTAACGGTCTTAGCTTAAGGCGCTACTCGGAAAAATATGGACTTTTTGATTTAAAACTATAGGACGGTTACAGTTGTTACAAATCTGGTAATAAGATATATATTTCTTCATACCTTTATCTAGAATCGTATAGTTTCAAAAACACGATTTTATGATTTTGCCTCGACACTTTTATTTTCGAAAAGACCTCTAAAAAATACGAAAAGTGAAGATTATTCTTAAATGGGGTTACTTACACTATTGGAAATTGGTTTAATTAGTGGACACCAATAATATTGACGATCGTATAGAAGCATTTTTTTTTAAATCGCTGTAGTTTTTTAATACGAAGTGATTTTGTGTTTTTTTTGACTAATCTGCAAAATCGGTCTCGCTCCCGCGCGCGTCGTTTTCTCATTGCTATCTCGCTTCAGCACATTTTTTCCGAGTATCGCCTTAAGCCTCGTAGCTAAAACTACCATTCGTAAACATAACTTAGTTTTTCAAAACAGGAATCATTCTTAAGACGTACATACCTCCTTCAACGGACGACGTTATAAGAATTGTGTTTATAAACGTGAAGTCTAGAAAAATTATTTTTATAAAAAATAAAACCGCCTTCTAAAAAACCACATCAAAAAAGTAAGAAATAATTCCTCACCAAATAAATAACGTAAGTACTTTGAAGTCGGGCGTGAAACATGTACAATTTTTTGTTGTTTTTGTTAAAACCCGCCCGACTTCAAAGTACTTACGTTATTTATTTGGTGAGGAATTATTTCTTACTTTTTTGATGTGGTTTTTTAGAAGGCGGTTTTATTTTTTTATAAAAATAATTTTTATTTCACTCTTTTTAGTGCATCGTGCAGGCAATTTCCGTGTTTTCTGGTAAATAGGTATGTGATCAAACTGAAAACCTCCTTTTTCGAAGTCGGTTAAAATACCTTGAGGTATCCCCTTTTTAACAAAACAAGAATCATCTAAATCGCGGTTTATAAACAAAGGAGTTATGCCTAAAGATAAGTATTAAATTCACATAAAGTGGTAACGAAAACGACAGTATTTTCAAGATTTCCTGAAAACTACTGAACCGATTTCAAAATTTCAAAAAATGGGACCAACTTGGAAACCAACCTGATGTAATAACGTTTGAACCATTTCAATCGGTTCAGCCGTCTTCGAAAAACATACATACAGACGAATAGAGAACCTCCTCCTTTTTGATTTAGAAGTCGGTTAAAAACGAACGTAACCATACTAAGTACCTATGCCAAATAACTGTTTGCAAGCCGAACTAAAACCAATTGTGTTACAAAGGAAAAGAACATAGGCGAATGTAATAGTCATTTTACGTACTTTGCGCCTGTGACAAATAATACGGCAATAGTTTGGATTGTGTATGAAACAGTACAAAAAATACAAGGAGTTTTGTTTGATCGCAGAGAATTTAACAACGGCGCTCTATTTACTTCAAATGAAGTAAATACTTATTATTTACTGAGCATTAAGATTCTTTATTCCTGTATTCGGTATTGTTATGTTTTTTAGTGTTTGGTTCTCAATAATTCACGTAGCTCTACCTTTACTTAATGACAAGTGGCTCCTAGCGGTTTTACCCGCGTGGTATTCGTTCCCGTGGGAATATCGGGATAAAATATAGCCTATGTCACTCGGGAAGAATGTAGCTTTCTACTGGTGAAAGAATTTTCAAAATAGGTCCAGTAATTTTTGAGTTTATTTACAAACAAAAAAAAACAAAAATATAGAAAAATAAATCTTAAGCTTTCTATTTTTGAGATGTAAAAGTTTATGAAATTAATTGCCTAAAGGTAAGCACGATTACGCTAAACTCCAGCTTTATAGAGTACTAGCGGCCGCCCGCGATTTCACCCGCGTGGTTCCCGTTCCCGTGGGAATATCGGGATAAAAAGTACATATAAACCTTCCTCTTGAATCACTCTATCTATTAAAAAAAACGCATTAAAATCCGTTGCGTAGTTTCAAAGATTTAAGCATACAAAGGGACATAGGGACAGAAAAAGCGACTTTGTTTTATACTATGTAGTGAAGTTTATTAACTAGGTTTAACAAGAAGTTTGCTTAGGAATATGACGCTTTGAACCGTCAAACGTAAGGAGTAATATTGCTCAGCAATATTTTTGGTTAAACCTAGGTGTAAATTTACTCTGTTTAATCCAATTACGTTTGCAGACAACTACAATTGAGTGATCAAGCAAGCTAGACAAGATGATTTTTCTTCCCAACAACCGTATTTAGAGGAACAAAAACGCTAATAAAGAAAGCCCCGTCCAGAATGCAGACTGGACATTAATCAAGGACAATTAAATGCTGAGAGCAGTGATAAATGGCGGCAGGGTGACGGGTTCGATTTCGGTGCGGGATTGCGTTGCTACAAGGGAACTTTGATCATTTCGGTGGGTGCTGTGTACTATGTAGCTATATTTATTTTTGTTGTTGTTAGTTGTTAAGGCCCGTGGTATCGCCAACGACCTTGGGCATAGAAAAGTGGCCTAATTTTCCCGCCCGCTACCCGCACCAAAACAGCTTCAACACAAGTTTCGTCAAAACTATGTATTATTTTATTTAAAACGAAAAATGCTCAGTTTAAAGTTAAACAAGTTAGCAATATTTTCCTGAAAGAAACGTGAAAATATCACTTGTAGTTTAGAAGCAGTAGCGTATTTCAAGTTGAAAACAGCTTCATTTCAATGTTTTTTTTTAAATAGTATCTCAAAGACTATGTTTTTTTTAAATGCTCAGATTGAAGTTTATATATCAATATTTAATATATATAAATTCTGGACTCATCAGTAGGCTAATTTATGAGTTTTAGGGCCTCAAAAATGATCGTTTCACGACTACATGCACCTTAAGTTTACACCTAGTTTAACCAAAAAGTTTGCTTAGGAATATGACTCTTTGAAACGTCAAACGCAAGGAGTAATATTGTTAAGCAATATTTTTGGTTAAACCAGGTGTAAAGCTACTCTTTGTTTATTAATAAGGCCGTAAAAGTATAAATTGTTAAATTATTTTGTTCACTGATTATTATTTATTATTACTCTTAGCCCGTGGCGCAGTTGGTGAGGGGCCATTGGTCTTGGCTAGGCGTTAACACCCACCAATCCGCATTGGGCCTGCGACATGGCCTGTTCTCTTTATCCAGCCATAAAGAAGGCCTAACCCTAGCAGTAGGGACATTAAGTAACTGATGATGATGAAGATTTAGAAAAATATTTATTATTTATTATTATAATTTAAAGGGGGGACGCCAGTGAAGCCGGACGGGGGATCGTCACCTAGGTCGGGACCATTTCACCCAGTTCCCCAAGAAGAAGATATTTAGTTTGCATGGATGCTGGTTGCATTTCTTGCAAATTAGAAACTCTATGGTTGCCTTTCGGCGACTTAGCTTGGGACATGCCTATTTTATCATTGGTGTTTTTTTATAAATATCACAAAATTGTTATTACTTACTTATTTTAAAATCTGATACGTCGGCTGAGAACAAAATAAATTAAATTCCATGTGTCCGAATATTTTTTATAAATTTTTCATAGAGATAGCTTGTTGTAAATTTTCTATTGTTAGATTCTATAAAGTACTGGAATCCAGTAGGGCTAGCACAACTTGAGCGCGACTCGAGTGAGAAAGAGTCGCGGGCACTTTCAACCAATCAGATCGCTCGTAGATAGCGGGCGTGACTTAAGGCGACATGCTGATTGGTTGAAAGGAGCGCGACAAAGAGTCGCGCTAAGTTGTGCTAGACCTACAGGAGAGCCAATGCGAATATATCTACGCCGATAAAACATATTTGGGCGCAGTAGTCTAGACGAGCAAGCCCTTAATATCTGGGAGTCGCAATAATTAAGTGGTAAGTGCTTGTTTTAACGAGTAAAGTTATTCAATTTATTAAGGTAAGCACTAGAGAGCAGACCTAAAATGTTTAACTCAAAAATTCCAGGTTTAAACATTAATGTGTTATTGAATTTAACAGCTTTCACTGGCTAACCCCATTGAAAAGGATTGCAAATCGACCCAATGTAGCTAGACACAGTTCTAATCAATTCTATAGATTTAACATTTTATTCAAGACTAGCTTTCCGCCCGCGGCTTCGCCGGCGTGGTCTACAAGACGTTATCTCGCGGGAATGTGATATTTTTTCGGGATAAAAAGCTAAATAAATAGCCTATGTTCCTCTCCAGACTACGAAGTATCTGTGTCCCAAATTTCAGCCAAATCCGTTCAGCCGTTTTGGCGTGATTGAGCAACAAAGATCCAAACATCTAAACTTTTACATCCTACTTCCTACTAATATTATAAATGTGAAAGTTTAGATGTTTGGATGTTTAGATGTCCAAACATCTGTTTCATCATCAAAATTCTGTTTGTTACTCAATCACGCCAAAACGGCTGAACGGATTTGGCTGAAATTTGAGACATAGATACTTTGTAGCCTGGAGAGGAACATAGGCTACTTTTTATCCCGGAAAAGTATCAAATTCCGGCGGGATAACGTCGTGTAGTCCACGCGGGCGAAGCCGCGGGCGGAAAGCTAGTTTATAATATGAGTAGGACTAATTAGATAAATTAAATAAAGGCTGAGAAAGTACTTTCACTGGGATGATTTACCTACCTACCACCAACTGTGTTGAGTTGGTAGCAGACTCGTCCCGTATACCTACGTCCGTATCCGATATCCGCGCACGTTTCTCGCCATTTTACAACAAGAGTGTCGTTAGGGCGTTTGTGCACTACCACTGAATTTTACCGATCCGGAAAAAACGGATGCTTGTATTTAATTAATTACTAATTTAAATGATTAATTATTAAAATACAAGCATCCGATTTTTTCCGGATCGGTAAAATTCAGTGGTAGTGCACAAACGCCCTTATTGTTGCATTCTGTTTCCGCCACCAGAAAAGCATTTCGCGGCACAAATAGCGACCACGAAATTCATATACGTTTCTCGAGTCGTGACTTTTAACATTGAATCAGTATTTTCTTTGACAATGACGTTTATTTTCAACTACTTACTTTACTTTACTTTGAATGGGTTTGCTCTTGATCCAAATCAAGCCCATGGGCTAAAACATGATCTACGATGGAGCGAGCAAGCCCAGAAGGTCAAGAGAAAACAATCTTTCCGTGTTCTGTGGTGCCTATCACAGAACATGGAAAGTAAAAAAAAACTTTCCGTGTTCTGTGGTGCCTTGCCTATATTCACCCTTGCTTTGAAGGTGGTCGGGTTATAAAGTACTCGGGAATACAGACGCAGGGAGGGAGTTCCACTCCTTTGCTGAGCTCAATATAAAAGATGTTGAGTAGCGCTTGGTGCTACATTTGGGAATATCAACCAAGAAAGGGACCCGCTGTGCGTCTGTATGTTATTTATTCATTTTACCTTTATTGCAAGAGTTACAAATGGCGGACTTAATGCTAGTGAGCATTCTCTAACAGTCAACCGGAAAGGATGTCAATGAGAGAAAAATAGGCGGCAATAATAATAATAAAAAAACAGCAAAGTAAAGAAATACAATATGTATCAAACACAATATACTTACTTATATTAAATACATAAATATATAATCATCATCATCATCATCATGTCAGCCGAACGACGCCCACTGCTGGGCATAGGCCTCCCCCAAGGATCTCCACAACGATCGGTCCTGCGCTGCCCGCATCCAGCGGCTTCCCGCGACCTTGACCAGATCGTCGGTCCACCTTGTAGGGGGCCTGCCCACGGAACGTCGTCCGGCACGCGGTCGCCATTCAAGAACCTTTCCGCCCCAACGGCCATCGGTTCTCCGCGCTATGTGTCCCGCCCACTGCCACTTCAATGATGCAATCCTTCGAGCGATGTCGGTTGTTTTAGTTCTCCTGCGGATTTCATCATTTCTGATTCGATCGAGCAGGGAAATACCAAGCATCGCTCTCTCCATTGCTCGCTGGGTGACTTTGAGCCTTCTTATGAGACCCATAGTAAAAGACCACGTCTCACTTCCATAGGTCATTACTGGCAACACACACTGGTCAAAGACTTTCGTCTTGAGACATTGAGGTATTTCGGACGCGAATATATGTCGGAGCTTCCCAAACGCTGCCCATCCGAGCTGGATTCGACGAGAGATCTCTTTCTCAAAGTTGGACTTACCTAACTGGACCGTCTGTCCTAGGTAAACATAGTGGTCAACAACTTCGAGTGTAATGTTCCCAACATTAACTGGAGCGGGTGCAACATGGGCATTGGACATGATTTTCGTCTTGTCCATGTTCATCTTAAGACCCACTCTTTGCGAAGCATTACCGAGATCTTCGAGCATTGTGTTCAGGTCTTCCAAGGTCTCAGCCATAAGAACTACATCATCGGCAAACCGTAGATGTGTTAGGTACTCGCCATTGATGTTGATGCCGCATCCTTTCCAGTCCAGCAGCTTAAAAATATCCTCCAACGCAGCTGTGAACAGTTTGGGAGAGATGACATCTCCCTGTCTCACACCTCGCTGTAGTTGGATAGGATTAGAGCTCTGGTTCTGTAATCGGACCGACATGGTGGCGTTTTGGTATAGGTACCTCAGCACCTCGATATACCTGTAGTCTATTTGGCACCTCTGGAGAGACTGCACCACGGCCCAGGTCTCGATCGAATCAAAGGCTTTCTCATAGTCCACGAACGCCAAGCAAAGTGGCAGGTTATACTCTTCGGTCTTCTGTATAACTTGCCGCAGCGTATGAATGTGGTCTATGGTACTGTAGCCTTTCCGGAACCCGGCTTGTTCGGGAGGTTGGAAGTCGTCGAACCTGCGAGCGAGACGATTCGTAATGACTCTCGAAAACAACTTATAGATATGGCTCAGAAGCGAGATGGGTCTATAATTCTTCAAGAGAGTTTTATCACCCTTCTTGAAAAACAGCATCACATCGTTTCTGCCCCATGCCTTTGGCGTTTTGCCCTCGAGGATGACAGAGTTGAAGAGCTTCTGGAGGACCTTAAGTATCGGCTTACCGCCCGCTCTTAGAAGTTCTGTTGTGATTCCGTCATCACCCGCCGCCTTGTTGTTTCTGAGCTGCTTGAGAGCCATTCTAATCTCGTACAGGCTGACGTCCGGGATATCTTCGGTATAGTGTCGGGTAAGCTTGGCTCTAGGGTCTTTAGCCTTGCTTTCAACAGGTGTTTGCGTGGAATATAGCTGTCCATAGAAACTCTCAATCTCCCTCAGGATTTCAGGTGTTGACGAAACGATGCTACCTTCCCCAGTTTTCAGCCTCGTCAATTGACTTTGCCCGATAGACAGATCTCTCGCGAACACTTTGGAGCCTTTGTTCCGCTCAATGGCTTCTTTAATACGCTCGGTATTAAATTGGCGAAGGTCGCGCGTCAAGGACTTAGATATCTGTCTATTGAGCTGCCGATAACGATGGGCATCCGCTGAGTTCTGCAGCTTCATTTCGTGTCTCTGATCCATGAGTAGGAGAGTCTGACTGGAGAGTTTCTTCAATTTGGGACGGTGGGTTTTATAGTACTTAGACCCTACCGTGCGGACAGTGTCCACCACCATGTTGTATAGATCGTCCACGTCTATGCTGTTCTCAAGGGCTTCGAAGCGGTTTTGAAGCTCGAGCTGAAAGCACTCGGGGTTTTGAATTTGAGCTGGTATTGGTCGGAGCGAGGATTTTATCAGTCGCGATCTTTCGAGCTTGACATCGATATTCAATGTGCCTCTTACCATACGGTGATCGCTTCCTGTCTTAACAGCGTTGATCACACTGACATCATTGAATATGTGCTTCTTCGTCGACATGATAAAATCGATCTCGTTTTTGACTTTACCGTCCGGACTGATCCAGGTCCATTTGCGGCTTACGGGCTTCCTAAAGAAGGAGTTCATCATATAGAGGTTCTCCCTCTCCATAAAGTCTGCCAGCATCTGGCCTCTATCGTTCCGTTGCCCAAATCCAAATTGCCCCACTCTCAGCTCATCACCGCAACGTTGCCCCAACTTTGCATTGAAATCCCCCATCACAACCGTGTAGTGGGTTTTATAGCTATGCATGGCTTTAGAGATCTCCTCATACATAGCCTCCACTTCGTCATCGTCGTGTGTCGAGGTCGGAGCGTAGACCTGGATAACATTCAGCGAATATCGTTTCGATAATCTGAGTATCAGGTACGCTACCCTGCTCGACACACTTCCGATGGTGATCACGTTGTTGACAAGGGATTTATGGACGATGAACCCGACACCACCAATGGACTGTTGGTCGCCCTCCCGGTGGTAAAGTAAGTTACCGGATTGCAGGGTTATCGAGTCCTCCCCCTCTCTTCGGACTTCAGATAACCCAATGATATCCCAATGTAACTTACTTATTGCCTCTTCCAACTCTACGAGCTTCGCGTCGAGCCTCAATGTGCGCGTGTTGTAGGTTGCCAGGTCGAGTCGTCGGTGTTGGTAGCCGGAGCCTACCCGGAGATTCTTAGCACCCCCTGCCCCGCCGTTACCATAGCCGCTACCGTAGCTAGGAATAGCGGGGCCGCCGGGGACTGGGGGCCGATTTGTTGGTTGTGTTGTCATTGGGGGGGGTTGTGCCATAATCGCCACGCTTGGCAGGCGGGTTGGCGATCGCAGTATTGGCCTTTTGTAACTGGAGACGCTGCTGCCCATCTCCTGATGGCAGTTTTCCCTTAGTCGCCTCTTACGACACCCACGGGAAGAGAGGGGGTAGTGCTATTCTATTTATGTGCCGGCACTACACGACACATTATTATATAATAATAAATACATATTATACAATATATAAAAATATTATAAGTACTGTCAACACATGATTTCCGATGGAAGAAGGACTAACTTTCAACTTTCAACTACTTACGACTTAATAAGCTGTTACAAGAATCTGATGGCGTTCGTGAACTATTAATTTGCAATCTAATGAAAACGGTGAGTCTGAAATGATTAGGAACTTGCTCAGTTTTAACAGCTGTGAGTAGGTATATGCACTGCTGGATTAGCAAGCTAGATAAACGATATGCTAGCTCCATGGATGCAATAGGAGGGCACATAATAATATAAGCGCAGTAATTTTTTTTAATAAACTTCCAAAGTCCATCCAAGCCGAATCGAACGCTAACACCTTTACCAAAAAACTAAAAGAGTATTTGCTGGATAACAGTTTTTATAATCTAAAAGAGTTTTTGGAAAAATATTAAGAGTTGTTTTTAGATGTCCTGCCAGTTATTTTTAATTAATATGTTTCTTTATTTTTATTTTTATTGTTATTCTCTTCTTAACTTATCAGACCTACTATAGTTGCTGTGCCCTTGCAGGGTCGTGTTTGTTTCTTTTATTTTTAATAACGTCTACTGTACAAACATGGTATGCAATAAAGAACTTGAGAACTTGAGGGCTTGCAATAAATCATCACCTTGGTATTCGCAATCACAACGCTTATCTTGCGCTTTACGCTCTCTGTGCAGTAGGCCTATTTTGCTGCGTGTATTTGTTGTGTTGCGAAACTAAATAATTTTCTAATTCTATGTTCCTTCCTTCATTACACCTGATGTTAAGTGGTGATAAGGCTGAAGGTGGAAGTGCATTACCTACCTACTCCCGGAATCCTCAATCATTGAGGAACTGGCTATCTTATCTCTAACTGCCGGAACACAATAATGATGAAAAAATCATTGTTCTGGCGTCAGTCTTAGATAAGACGGTGGTAGCTAGCCAGGCGGACTAAGAACAAGTCCTACCACCAAACCAACAAACCCAATACAATTTCTACTCCCACAGTTAATCGAACCCAGGACCTCTGCGTCTGATACGGGTGTGTCCACTAGACCACAGGAACGGTTAAGAACTTCTGTGAAACTGATATGTATAAAATGTTGGTAACCCATCCCATACACGGAATAGCTCGAGGTTGCATATCCTCACTCACTTTATCTGAATAGAAATAAGTACTACAAAGTTGACTTTTTAACTTTGTAGTCTCCACAATTTTAACTAAACAGCTCTGTAACGGGTATATCCTACGGCATTTGTTCTCAACGGATGAAAAGGGATGTCAGAACTTCTTATTAGCTTTAACGTGGTGCTAAAAAGTGTTTTATTAATACAAATTGCAATACAAATTGCTTTAACAACATACAGTTTAAAATCACTTGCCTAAAAATACAGCTTTGTAAGCTGTTGTCAACACATGTATGATTTATATTCCATATTTTTTGGATGCACCGTTGAGCAATATAGCGATGCCGGTCGAAAATGTGACAAGGATAACACGTTTTAAACTTTCACGTCTTGTCTTCTTGAAGATGCAACTCTATAAAATTTTCCTTTAAATTATTTAAAACCGAAAACAACTGACTACCGAAACTAAGCAATAGTTAAAGATGTATACCACTCAATGGTTCCTGCCTCCTGGAGGCAAGTATTTTTACCCGCCCCAATGGTTCCTTGCCTCCTGGAGGCAAGCTGACAGCTAATTAAAATACTTTAATTAATTATGTCAAATCACTCTCTGTTCCTATCCAACTTATACCAATCTTAATCTAGACACCTTATTTTAATCGTAGAACAAGAAATTAGTCCAATTTAATAAAAATTTGGCGGATTATATTCGATTGAAGTTCGCCGACTTGCTTGCCTCCAGGAGGCAAGGAACCATTGCGTGGTTTAGGCAATGTTAGCTAAGTATGGAAAAATAAAATATAAAAATATAATTAAATATATTGTACTAAATATGTTGTAATACATTAATATATACTTGTTATGCCCTCAATACCCATAAAAAGTATATATTTAAAATTTATCTACTAACAAAAAAGAAGTCGATACGAAATCGATCCATACTTTTGTAGCCCGTAAGGGTGATTCTTTACTTACATTTTTATATCTTTAATTAAACAATATTTTTCAAAAAGAGAGTTATCTTTTTTTTACTTTTATCTAATAACAACATTGTAAACTATTATTTAAACACAAATTGGTCTGTAATAATTGTTTATTTATTAGTATTTATTGCATCAAATCACTCTCTGTTCCTATCCAACTTATACCAATCTTAATCTAGACACCTTATTTTAATCGTAGAACAAGAAATTAGTCCAATTTAATAAAAATTTGGCGGATTATATTCGATTGAAGTTCGCCGACTTGCTTGCCTCCAGGAGGCAAGGAACCATTGCGTGGTTTAGGCAATGTTAGCTAAGTATGGAAAAATAAAATATAAAAATATAATTAAATATATTGTACTAAATATGTTGTAATACATTAATATATACTTGTTATGCCCTCAATACCCATAAAAAGTATATATTTAAAATTTATCTACTAACAAAAAAGAAGTCGATACGAAATCGATCCATACTTTTGTAGCCCGTAAGGGTGATTCTTTACTTACATTTTTATATCTTTAATTAAACAATATTTTTCAAAAAGAGAGTTATCTTTTTTTTACTTTTATCTAATAACAACATTGTAAACTATTATTTAAACACAAATTGGTCTGTAATAATTGTTTATTTATTAGTATTTATTGCATGTTTTAAAAAGAAATCGGTAAAACATTTCCTTTTCTGCAACTTCAACTCGCTGTTTCTAATTAAATCGTAATAAAAATCCATCTACAAATCATACAATCTTATTGCAAATTTAACTAGCATTATAAATCAATAATTAGTTTTTATTAAATCCTTCTAGTTTTTGAGTAAAACTTAATTTAAAGCCGAGCGAGCGAAGCGGAGCGGAGCGGAGCTGTGCTGAGGAACCATTGCCCCGTAAGCATATTTAAGCGTGCATAACCATTGAGTGGTTAAAGGTAGTGGTAACGTGCAGTTATAATAAATGATCATTCGAAAAATAAAACAATGAAACTCGCGTCCAAAAAAAAGTTAATCGTAGAATTTATCCCGTACAATTTTAAATATTTAAGGCGAGGAATCCCGACCGAAATAGGCACGTTAACGCTTGCTCGGCCGCGCTCTATACACTTCGCGCGGACCCAGCGGCAGCCGGCAGTGAACTGTGAACTCGCGAGCGCCCCGCGAATCGAAAATAACTTAAAATTCAATTAAAAATTAAATATTTAAAAAATTAAATTTATGACGGCCGGAATCCCTCGGCTATTCAAAGACAATTATTTGTATATATTTTTCAATAACTAAAACCAAGTATACTGCAAGTAATACGATATTTGAATTATTATTAGACGGATGTTTGGGATTTTATTTGACACAGTAAAATATCACCAATCAAAAAAAAACGGCCGGAAGCACTAGGTAAATAACTGTAAAATAACATATATTTTTTTCAAGTTTTAAGTACTTGTGATTTGCGAGTAATCCATAATCTAAAATACCCTATTTTGGGGAATCGGCGCCTTAAATATAAGATTAAGAAGCCCACAATTTAATAAATCGCGAATAATTGAACAGTAGCGGAGCGTGAAATATTCGCGTAATAAATCGCTCACAATGTCGCCCGACAATAAAGTAGGATCTCGATAATCACGGCGATGGTTAACGAGATATCTCGGTGCGTGGCCCCGGTGTCGGCTACAAGCGAGCATTAATCTAGATATACCTATCTACAGGGTGTTAGGGGCACCGTTGCAAAAACTTTAACCATGGCTTCAGACCATCATGCTTAACTAGGTACAGCAAAATAATTTTTTGTCGGAAATGAAAAAAAAAAAACCTCTCATACAAATTTAGCAACTAATCGGGACATTTTTTATAGAGAGTCGAAATATTTTTTTCATTTCCGACAAAAAATCTTGCTGTGCGTTGTTCAGCATAATGGCCTGAAGCCATGGTTAAAGTTTTGCAAAGGTGCCCCTAACACCCTGTATATGTCGCAGTAAGATAGACAAAGCCGTGATATAGCCGTTATATCCCTAGGGATATAATTATAAATAAATAAAATAAATAAATAACTTTTTACAATCACACCAATTACCTAAGCCCATGTTAATTTCATTGAGAAACAGTGTCATGGAAAACTTGATAACGGATAAATATATACATAAATACTTTTTTGTTTGTAAATACATACTTAATATACATAAAAAATACCCAGACCAAGACAAATAGACATGTTCATGCACACAAATATTTGTCTTGTTCGGGAATCGAACCCGAGAGACCTCTGGCGCAGAAGGCAGGTAGCCTACCCCTGCGCCAAATCGGTCGTCAAGATAGTTATATGAAAGTGATTCATTACTATCTTACGGTAGGTACATAATTATATTTCAAGGACTATAACTATATCACGCGGCTTTATCTATCTTACTGCGACATATATAAAACTGACTGACTGACAGACAACGCACAGCCGAAACTACTGAGAGCAAGAAGCTGAAGTTTGTCATGCATGTGCTTTGAAAAGTTTAGGTTTAGGGGAGCACTAAAAGAGGATTTTTAGAAACTCTTCCTTTAGGGGGGTAAAAAAGGGGGTCCATGTAGAGGAAGTCGCTAGCGGAGCGCTAGTAAATTAATATTACACTAGCGGATTCTCGCGGTTTCACCCGCGTGGTACCCGTTCCCGTGGGAATATCGGGATAAAATATAGCCCATGACACTCGGGAAGAATGTAGCTTTCTAACGGTGAAAGAATTTTCTAAATCGGTCCAGTAGTTTCGGAGCCTATTCGATGCAAACAAACGAAACAATCAAATCTTTCCTCTTTATAATATTAGGTTAGACACCATCACCCGAGAAGCCTGTGGCGCAGTGGTTGGCACCCTCGGCCTATGATCGTTGAGGTAAAGCAACTTTCGCAATGGTCAAAACGGGATGGGTGACCAAAGCTTTTCCCTCGCGCTTCTCCGTGCTTCGGAAGGTACGTTAAAACCATTGGTCCCGGGTGCATTTGTAGTCGCATTATTACCCATCAATCCGCACTGGGCCGCGTGGTGGGTCATGGGTAGGGCATGCAGAACCGGGTCCGGTTCTAGATTTTGCATACCCGGTTCTAGAGGTAGTCGGAACCGGGTCACCCGGTTCTATCCGGTTCCAAGCGACCAAATCAAATTTTTTATTAAAAAAATGTATAAGTAAATGATAATTGAGAGTTTGGTAACATAGGAGTTATAATGAGACATGAATAAAAACCAAGTTAGTATTGGTGTCAAATCAACGTTTTATAACTATTATATATGTGGTCGTCCAATTCAAAAGGGACCATATTGCGGCCGGCGCATACGTCTTTATTGTCGTTGTTTTGTATTCGAACAACAGCAATAAAGGTGTAAATGCCGAGCGCCACAAGGTCCCTTTAGATTTGGACGAACAAATTTAATCAAATAAAACTAACTCTTGAAACTATTATTAAAATAATCAACAAAAACTTACTCTTCACACTATTAAATAATCAACAAAAACTAGCTCTTGAAACAATTTAAATAATTTGGTTTGATTGTTAGGGTTCCGTAGCCGAATGGCAAAAAACGGAATCTTCATGTCTGTCTGTCCGTCCGTCCGTATGTCACAGTTACTTTATTTCAAAACTATAAAAACTACACAGTTGAAACTTGGTAGGTAGATGTATTCTGTGAACCACTTTACGATTTTAAGACAAAAAAAAAAACTTAAGGGGGCCTTCCTATACATGGAACTAAAACTGAAAAATATTTTTTTTTATCAAATATATTCGTTTGGGGTGTCTATAGATAGGTCTTTAAAATTGACATGCAGGTTTCTCAAATCAACTTTTTGAAAGATAGAGCCTTCCAAAGTGCAAGAGTAAAATGTGTGTTTTTAAAAATGTAGTATAATTATCTCAAAAAGTGCTTACTTATATCTCCTTCAAACCAATTTGCGTTGAAAGTTTTTATTAAAATCTACAGCATATATTTTTTCTAGATTTTTCACTGTTTTATTTCAAAAGTTAGAGTCAGTTAGTTAGTTAGTCAAAAGTTAGTTAGTTACCCCTCTAACTTTTGAAATAAAAGTGTGAAAAATCTAGAAAAATATATGCTGTAGATTATAATAAAAACTTTCAACGAAAATTGGTTTGAACGAGATATAGTAAGCACTTTTTGAGATATACTATATTTAAAAAACAGCAAATGTAACTTTGTCATTCATACAAACACTATGAAAAACAAAATTATATTTTGCTGACGAAAAATTATAGTAGAATTTTGGCTAGGTATAGATAGACAATCGGTACAATAAGTGGGTACGGAACCCTTCATGTGCGAGTCCAACTCGCACTTGGCCGATTTTTTGGTTTGCAGTTGACAGAAAATTAGGAAATAATAGTTCTTACTTAAATAATAGATCTTAAAACAAAACACGAGATCCTGAGATCCATTGGATGGAATATGTAAAAAATAAACAATAGTCAGAAAAAAATAGTTATTTACAGCTTTGGTAAACTGTTTTTCTTGGTAATATCGCGCGACTTTGCCAGCTCGCTAAACATCAAAGGTTCCACGACACTTCAACGCGCGTAATTTAAATTAGCAATTAATGCAAAATTATAGTAATCTTATCAGAACCGGGCCAACCCGGTTCCATCGCTCAGAACCGGTTCCACAGACTTATTGAAATACCCGGGTATACCCGGGTACTTCAGAACCGGGTGTACCCGGGTGCATGCCCTAGTCATGGGCTTATGGCCCATTCTCCTTATCCATCCATAAGGAAGGCCAGTGCCCCAGCACTGGGAACATTAAATGGCTGATGATGATGATGACACACCATCACTTACATTACTTTATTTGTTTGTCTGTATGTTCCGTTTTCACGTCAAAACGGCTGAACTGATTTTGATGAAATTTGGAATGGAGACAGTTTAAGACTCTGAAGGACATAGGCTGCTTTTTACCGCGGGAATAAGGCTCATCCACATGGGAATTAACTTTTAGCGCGGGCAAAGCTGTGTAATGTAATTAGTAGGTATTTAAGGTGTCAGTTTGAGTTTCTGGGAAGGATTATGTTAATAATAGAGACAGTTTGAGGCCCTGGAAAGGACATTTATAAGTTACTTATAACAGCGGGAAAAAATCTCTGTCCTATGGAAACATTCACTTTTAGCGCGGGCAAAGCTATGGAATGGAATTTGTATTTACGGTGATAGTTTGAGTTCCTGGGAAGTATTCTATTTAGAATTGAGACAATTTGAGGCCCGGGGAAGGACATAATTACTTTTTACCGCGGGAAAAAGGAAAACACAAAGTTTATATTTAATTAAATACGAGAGTAAACATACGTTACCACACAAACTATGGCCAACATGAATGAAGCAATAAATGATATGACTATGGCTATTTATGTATAAATAGCTATATAGAAATCTACTTGTTTGTGTATAGTTACATCGAGTTTCTCGACAACAAGCAACTCCAAGGGCTTAAGAGCTATCAATTGTGAAGAAATGGAAGATTAGTGTTCTTATCGAAGATTATATTTCCCAACAAAAGCTTACAATAGCTGGTTATTCCACTTTGCTGAGAAAATGATTTAGATTATTACTAATCTAATATAATACAGATAGGTATTAAGTAGTAGATTAGGTAGAATGCATTACAAAACCATTTGTCCCTATTGGAAATCTGATTTTTAGTGTATACGGTTCATTGTCATTGCATTGCATTTTTCCAACAAAATGGTAATAAAATGAATGGGCATTCTTCTATCAGCCCTAACAACATGACCAGCATTATATCACGCGATATGATATGGAATGTCATGCTGCCTGCCTAACATGGCCATCATTATATCACGCGATATGATATAGCACGTCATGCTGTCTTGCTTACACCTTAGTGCGGTAAGCATAAAAGCCGCTCATGCTAGGCCAGCTGTATTGCTTACCCCACTAAGTTGCAAGCATGACAGAGGCTCTGTATCACGCGTCAATAGGCGATAAAGGGCGGCAGTGCTCAGTATGTAAAACCGCTTATTAACACTATGACGTCACACCCTAATTATCGAACGCTAGCATTAAGACCACACCCAACTTAATACAAAGACTTGGGTCTTAATGGAACAGCGTTCAGCGTGTCCCCTCGACGGCAGATAAGCGTGGCCTAATGCAGTTTAAAAAACCTGATCGCTATTACCCTTTAGGCGTATTTGGTCCAAATCGCAATTGGTCCAATGTTCAAAAAAATTTCCAATTCGCACTTAGTCCAATTCGCAGTTTGTCCAATTCGCAGTTCGTCCAATTCGCAGTTTGTCCAATTCGCATTTGGTCCAATTCGCGGTTAGGCCAAGATGGATAATGTTTCCCAAGTTATAGAACGGAATCTATAACGTGGCTAAGGTCCCGCCCGGTAGGTAAAAAGTGTATATTTATATAACATATTATAATTATTTATCATACGTTTGATCAAATATGCGTGGTGATATTTCTTTCTATCTTATCACAATACACTTTATATTGGACCAATCGCGAATTGGACCAAACGCGAATTAGACCAAACGCGAATTGGACCAACAACGAATTGGCCCAAGTGCGAATTAGGCCAACTGCGAATTGGACCAACTGAGAATTGGACCAACCGCGAATAATGTGAATTGGACCAAATTCGCCTTTTATCCTAATTTATTTTAGCCTAAAGGGCTATTACAAGGCGAACAACTATAACAAGAACAACACTTAATCAAGAAATGTGACAAACCAACAATAATATTCTTCTCTCCTAATTACTTTTTAAATCACACCGGCACGGCACATTTGTGTCCATCATTTCCTTATAAAAATATCCCAGACGGGATTTATTTTATTCGTCATGTACTAAAACTATTCTTATGATACCAATATTTCACAACACAAAATAAAACGTAATAACCGCTTATATTTATTTTATTTATTCATTTATTATCCACAACAAGGTAGCACTTAGCCTTCATCACACCTGATGCTGAAGGTGGAAAAGCGCACTACTCTCGGAATTTTCAATCACTGAGGAACTGGCTAATCTGTAACTGCCGGAACACAATAATGCTAAAAACATCATTGTTATGGCGTCAGACTTAGATAAGATGGTGGTAGATGGTGATAAGATTCTTAGCCAGGCGGGCTAAGAATAATTCCTACCACCAACCAAACCGAATACAATGTGTACCCTTACTGGGAATCGAACCCGGGACCTCTAGGTCTGAAATCGGTGGTGTCCATCCACTAGACCACAGAGGCGGTCAATTGTATAAATTATAATTGTCTGTAGTAATTGTATTTAATATCTAGTATTGACATCACATTCGTCTCCCGAGATCACCTCGACAACAAGTCTCAGTATGTAAGGTTAAAAAGCTACAAATAATGAAAATACCCTTACTTTAAATACCCACCTAGATAAAATATAAGTGTTACAAGAATGTGACAAGCCATTTTTCCTCAGCTGAGAATATAACACAACACCTACATCAACCGACCCTCTGGTCTAGTGGTTCATACCACAGATACGAGACCCAGCGGTCGCGGGTTTGTTTCCTAGTGGAGGTATTTATTGTATTCGGTCTGGTTGGTGGTAGGACTTGTTTTAAGTCCGCCTGTTTAGCTACCACCATCTTCTCTAAGTCTGACGCCATAACAATGATGTTTTTTGTTTTTTATAATCCACAACGGGGTACCTAGCACTTAGCCTTCATCACACCTGATGTTAAGTGGTGATAAGGCTGAAGGTGGAAGCGCACTACTCCCGGAATCCTCAATCACTGAGGCACTGGCTATCTTATCTCTAACTGCCGGAACACAATAATGCTAAAAAAACATCATTGTTATAGCGTCAGACTTAGATGTTATTGTGTTCTGAAAATTAGAGATAAGATTCCGGGATAATAGTACGCTTCAGCCTTATCACCACTTAACATCAGGTGTGATGAAGGCAAAGTGCTACCGGCTGTGTATAAAAATAAAAACATCGCCGACCCATTCTGCTTTGTACGCCGTTTTAATTTATACTCCCATTTAAACTTGGATGCTGGAGCAAACCCTTATAATATGTACTAGGCAAAGGTGAGAATATTCATAGTCTAAACCTCATTAAACCCAGGTCGCTCCGTGTTAATTACTTCACGAGTAAAAAAACAACACTTCTCCGTGTAATTGGCTTTTCAAGGTGTTTTTTTCCAGAGCTGTTACGTGGAGGGTTATTTTAAACCTTAGGTGCCGCTGAACAACCTTTTGCTTTGAAGGAGTAACAAAATATTAACTTATTAAATCGGGAGTAGATGAATAATAAAAAAATAAATCCGCCTTCAAAAAAATCAAATAAAAAAGTAAGAAATAATAGTTGTTTTTGTTAAAATCCGCCCGACTTCAAAGTACTTACGTTATTTATTTGTTGAGGAATTATTTTTTACTTTTTTGATTTGATTTTTTTGAAGGCGGTTTTATTTTTTTATAAAAATAATTTTTATTTCACTCTTTTTAGTGCATCGTGCAGGCAATTTACTTGTATTCTGGTAAATAGGTATGTGATCATTTTGAAGTCGGTTAAAATACCTTGAGGTATCCCCTTTTTAACAAAACAAGAATCATCTAAATCGGTTTATAAACAAAGGAGTTATGCCTAAAGATACGTATTAAATTCACATAAAGTGGCAACGAAAAAGTATTTTCAAGATTACCTGAAAACTACTAAACCGATTTCAAAATTTCAAAAAATGGGACCAACTTGGAAACCAATATGATGTAATAACGTTTCAATCATTTCAATCGGTCCATCCGTCTTCGAGTAATCGGTGGACATACACAAAAAAAAACATACATACCGACGAATAGAGAACCTCCTCCTTTTTGATTCAGAAGTCGGTTAAAAAGGCATGCTAAAGATTAGAATTACAAAAATACCTACAAAGTTACACATCTGGGCATGACATAAATTTTACTAAAATAAATACTGCTATAAAATTTAGCTTAGATCTACAAAGCCTTTAACAAAATAACAAAAAGAATAACATGAAAGTCAAAAGCATTTTCGCAAAGTTTGTCACACAAAATGAAAATGAGAACACCAAAACTGTTTATTTAGTAAAACAACATCATTAAATAAAAAATACAGTGGCATACGTGATAACTCAACTCGAGCACCGACATAAATGCAGGAGCAGCGGCAAAATAAACACGTCCTTTCGTTAACATGACTATTTACCAAATGCGACGCTACATCTCCAAGCACAAGCAGTGTTGCCTTGCCTTGCCAACGCAGTTTAAATGTAGTGCGCTAGCTAAATTTAGTTTTGAAAAGGCGCTAAAGAAATAAAAAAGTTGTCTCTACGAAAAAAATATTTACTAAAATAATAATATAAAAAATAACGCTTATTTCTACGGATTTGTTATATTCTATGGCTTCTCCGTTCCGTTCCACATTTACGTAGTGTCGCGTCGATTATTTGTGTGCAAATCATAAATCTAAAGGACAGATAGGAATTTTTCAATGCCATTCAAAAGATGTATGTTTTAAAAATAAGATTTATGTACCAACTATATTTTTGTAGTAATGTGCAGAATGACTAGATATTTAAAAAAGTGCTAGTTAGGCGTCGAAAGCGCTAAGTTACCAACAGTGGCAGTACCTAAGTGGTGGGGGTAGGGTGGGGATAATAATTAACCAAGTCCTATATTTATGTCCTGTAAAACAACGGGTCGACGTTTTCGTATGAGACGGACTTTTTGCTCGCTTTGTGACGTTTTTGCGGGTTTCAAACGAAAATATAAATAAATATTGGGTAATTTACTTTGAATGGGTAGAGCAAATTAGCGAAGCTATAGATATTTTTTAGAGCTTGGTTAAAAGTTATACCCAGTATTTCGTGATAAAGAAAAATATTTTGCATTTGTTAATACAAAATTTTATGAAATTTATTATAGTAGATCACTAGCGGATCCTCGCTGTTTAACCCGAGTGGTACCCGTTCCCGTGGGAATATAGGGATAAAATATAGCCTTAGTCACTCGGGAAGAATGTGGTATTCTAATCGTCCAAGAATTTTCTAAATCGGTCCAGTAGTTACGGAGCCTATTCGATGCAAACAAACAAACAATCAAATCTTTACTTTTTATAATATACTAGCGGATCCTCGCGGTTTCACTCGCGTGGTACCTGTTCCCGTGGGAATATCGGGATAAAATATAGCCTATTTCACTCGGGAAAAATGTAGCATTCTAATGGTCAAAGAATTTTCTAAATCCGTCCAGTACTTAGTTTCGGAGCCTATTCGATGCAAACAAACAAAATAACTTTCCTCTTTATAATATTAGTATAGATAAAAGCGATAGTATTTTTTATAGTCCGTATATTCAAAAGCCTTCAAAACACCAGTACATAAATCTGCAAAACTTTTAAAGATATCGGTAAAGTCTAGAAGCGTCGCCGTCGGGCCGTCTAAGTTGAAGTTCTCGAATCGCACACAACTTGGCAACTTCGCTGATACGGCAGCCCCATTTCAAATGCCAAGTGATTGGCGTCGTTCAACGGATCACGGAATCACCGAAATATCTTTTCGATTACGTTCCATACTATTTATCTACTTATACTTAGAAAATGAAGTATTTAAAAAAAAATCGACCCGTCTCACAACCAGCTCCGATGGGACTCGAACCCACGACCTTTCACTATCCGGGCGACTGCTCTAACCATTGAGCTAGGGAGTCGTTAACGACTCCGTAGCTTAGTAGCGAAGCGACATCGAAGCTGGTTGTGGGTCGGGTCGATTTTTTCTAAATACTTCATTTTCCATTTTTCAATAAGTAATAAAAATTGCATTGTGAATGCAAAAAAGTAAAAGTTTTAATAACTTGCAATAGCAATAATTTCATCTTTAGCGATTGAGAAATATCTGGAAAGGTATTTCTTTAGTGTGTGAGGGTAAGTAATGTCTTCACATTAAGGAAATTAACGCTGGCTATTCAGCGCGTGAGAAGTAATGGATTAATTCGAGGCTTCTCGTAACGACTCCGTAGCTCAGAGGTTAGAGCAGACGCCCGGATAGCGAAAGGTCGTGGGTTCGAGCCCCATCGGAGCTGGTTGTGATTGTGAGACGGGTCAATTTTTTATAAAATACTTACACTTAGTTTAAAAAGGCACATTACGTTGTCTGTACGCTTAGGTCTTTCAAACTACTCTTCATCATGTCAGCCGAACGACGCCCACTGCTGGGCATAGGCCTCCCTCAAGGATCTCCACAACGATCTGTCTTGCGCTGCCTGCATCCAGCGGGTACACTCTTAACAGATTTTAATTCTGTTTTCATCAATAGTGATAAAATCATAATCAACCATTTAGTGTCCCCACTGCTGGGGCACTGGCCTTCCTTATGGATGGATAAGGAGAATGGGCCATGACCCACAAAGCGGGCTCAATGCGAGTTGGTGGGTATTAACGACTGCAAATGCAGCCAGGACCAATAGGCCAGTCATCTAAAACATTCTAGGTCCCTAAAAATCGCCAGTAGTTGATATTTTACGAACAACTTTTACTATGGGGCCCCCCAACCACAAGATCGCGAAAAAATCATCAGCTCTTCCATACAAAAGTACAGCATCGACTCGACTCGACTGAAATGTATGGAACAGCTGATTTTTTTCGCGATTCCGTATTTGGCCCCATAGTAAAAATTTATCTTATTGATGAACACTATCATCCCCTAAAATCTTTGTACTAATGAAAATTTAGTGGTGAATTAATTAGAAAACGGGATTCCATCATCAACTACCTACTTATACTTAAATCGATATAACGTATCAAAGAGAAAGTCATAATTAAGGGATGTTGTTATTTCATACAATCCCACCCTAGAGAGCAGTTCAAGTGTTCCAGGAAGAATTCCCGATAAAGGGAGTTCACGGCTTTGAGATGTCATTACAAATAGGGTTGACAAAAGTAAGGCAAGTGGAAAATGCTACTGACTAAAAATACGTTTCTTTTGTCATCATCATTATCAGCCTATTATCGTTCGTAGTTCGACTTAAGGCCCCCATATTCGGTACGATGCATCGTTACGATCAATCTGAAGTTAAATCGAAACGATCGATCGCAACAAAAATACCGCACATACATTGAAACAATTGGTCGATACGATCGGTCTGAAGCGACAGATCGTACAGATCAAGCGATATCGTCTTTGAATAAGTAAATCGTTCACAATCTTGACATACACTGTATTCAAAAGTATATGTGTATCATATTTATTTGAATAAATATATATTTTTTTCTTTTTTTTTTGTCTTCTGTCGATTCGTCGTTTCGATCGATCTGAAGCGACGGATAGTACATATCAGTTGTACCGTATATGGGGCCCTTTAGGGCTCTTAAAATGAATTGACACGTCCCGCGGCTACTCTCATCAATCTCTTAACTAGCCGAATTGCGACAATCGTCGCTTCATCCTCATCATCATCATCATGTCAGCCGAACGACGCCCACTGCTGAGCTTAATCAAATATAATAAAATAATCTGAACCAAGCTAAATGTGATGTTTTAAATATATCAAACAAACCCAACAATTTCATTTACGACCACTTCCTTCATTCTTAATATCGAATGAACAAATTATATCTAAGTACCTTTATTGTGATATCTTCGATTAAATCGAAAAGTGTAGTATTTTTTTGCCAACCCTGATAAAGGACCAATTAGATTTTACTCATTAACGGGATAGAAATCCTTTTGTCATGGTTTCCGTCAACAACTCAACAAAGTTGGAATTGATCTTTCGTCTCGATGTTTCTTTGCAAAAGATATTATCATTGAATGACATTAAATACGCCGATACTCGTATTTTCACATACATAATAAAAAAACTGAAGCATAGGAAAATTTGTGATAAAAAAGATCACCAGCCCTCTAAGTAGCTTTCTTATCTGTGGCAAGAGTTGCATCCCACTTCTGATTTCGTAGCGGGTGGGCTGCATGGTTTCGTTGTCAGGATGGTTGTGACGAGGGATCCTCGAAATAATAGTCTCTTCTTCAATAACAAACGTCGGTTTCAGCTATTTACAGGGCTGGTGGCCGGGAATGGGGCTTGTTGTGGCAGGCTACAAAGTATCTGTGTCCCAAATTTCAGCCAAATCCGTTCAGCCATTTTGGCGTGATTGAGTAACAAACATCCAAACATCTAAACTTTCACATTTATAATATTAGTAGGATTTGATATGAGAGATGAGATTCGATTTTTTGTTTGTGAAGGATTATCACAAACTGGATCTATCTCAAAAACTACTAAACTGATTTGAAAACTTCTTTCACCAGTAGAAAACTATATCATTACCGAGAGACATAGGCTATATATTTCATCCCGATATTCCTACGGGATCAGGTACCACGCAAGTTAAACCGCGGGAAGCCACTATTTTTTTTATAATTACAGAATCGAACCGAAATCAAGATTCTGAAGCAGTAAATTACGTAGTAATAAGTATTTTCAGTGCATAAGCAAGCGCGAAATCTCTCGTAATTTATAAAACCTTTATTTACTAGAATGTGTAAGTAACGTTTAAATTAAAAGCATACTTACTTACATCTACTTTAACGCATATAAATATAAATAAACTAGCTGACCCAGCGCGACTTCGTTCCCATGGCCCGACCCCCTACTCCACCCTACCCTACCCGTACTCTACCCTACCCTACCCTACCCCTACCATATCCCTACCCTACCCCTACCCTACCCCCACCCTACCCCTACCCTACTCCTACTCTACCCTACTCCTACCCTACCCTACCTCTACCCTACCCCTACCCCTACTCCTACCCCTACCCTACCCCTACCATACCCCTACCCTACCCTACCCCTACCCTACCCCTACTACCCTACCCCTACCTAACTTCTACTCTACCCCTACTTACCCCTCCTTAAAACCTTCCTTGGACTTCCACGAACATTTCAAGACCAAAATTAGCCAAATCGGTCCAGCCGTTCACGCGTGATGTCGCATGTCGTGACCAAGGGAAATAGGGATTCATTTTTATATATATAGATGTAGGTATAAGTAAGAGCAGTAGAATTTAGCAATAATAATGAAGATTGAGATAAAGTTATTGAAATACTAGCTGACCCGGCAAACGTTGTTTTGCCATATTAATTATAGTGGACCCGGTAGACTTCGTATCACCAACATCTATTATAGATAGACAGATGAAAATAAATATTTGCGAAGAAGTTTTATACACTGTTTTTTATACAGTAGGTAATCCAAAGCGGCTAAAACGAAACGTCAGTGATTACAATACTCTTTGACATACCTCTTTGGAAGCGGCTATGGAAGAATGACAGTTTTGTATAGTACGACAGTTTATCGATTTTCTATACAAAATAATCATTTTTATTTTATAATTTTCCAGAATAAAAAGTAGCCTATGTTACTCTCCAGCTCCCAAACTATCCCCATACCAAAAATCGAGTTGATCCGTTGCTCCGTTTTGACATGAAAGACGGACAAACAAACAAACAAACAAACAAACACACTTTCACATTTATAATATTAGTATGGATAGTATGGATTCTGGCAAACAGAATCTGTGTACACAAGTCTAATGCTTTAAATATCAAATTAATAGTCTCTCCCATGAATGTCATGATTCCACAGACTGAATTAATATTAGTTTAAAATTAGGATTTTAAAAAATATTTACGAAAATTAAGTTTTTTTATCTACAACGTGGTTTAGCCTTCATCACACCTGATCTTAAGTGGTAATAAGTACTCCCGGAATCCTCAATCACAATACACAATAAAATGCTGTAACAATCATTGTTATGGCGTCAGACTTAGATAAGATGATTGTAGCTAGCCAGCCGGACTTGGCTTGGCAGGACAGGACAAGTCCTACCACCAACCAAACCGTATACAATATGTAGGTACCTGCACTGGGAATCGAACCCGGGACCTCTGCCTCTGAAACCAGTGGTGGGAACCACAGTCTAGTGTATTTCTGATTATTAGTCTCCGATTATTACCTGTTTAATTATTTAAAATAAATTAATAAAACTTGTCATATCTCATTTAGATAATGGATATACAATAAAAGATAATAGGGACTCCCCAAGTCCCGTGTGGTCCCATCTTCATTGTATTACTAATCGTTAAATAACAACCTTGAACCTCACTGATGGTTATTAGGACGTTCTTCACCATTTGCTTCCCACTTGAATCACCTTAGCTGCGGCCACATTAGTAAATGGTCATTATAGATAGCGCATCGTTCGACTTGTTCAGATAAACCCGAATGTCCTCCGTGATACCTTTAACAGTATGGCCAATCAATACATGTGTTAAGTAAATCGACATAAAAAATAAACATACCTAACTTACTAGCATTCCACCCGAGGCTTTGCCAGCATGAACTACACGATGTTTTTCCGTGGGAATAACTAGACCATATTACTATATTACCTACTGTGCAAAATTTCATCTAGGACCGTTTAGCTGTTTCGCCGTGATTTAGCAATAAAAATAACTCTCGTATTTATAATATTGTTAATATTGTTCTTGTCCTAGGTATATTAAAATCGAAGTTCTATCGCGACGACGACGACGCATCACGAATATTCGCACAGTGAGTGTATTCATAGCAGTACAATACAACCAACAGAGTGTGTAAACAACGTGGTGTGGTGTGAGACTAAAACGAGTCTGTTTTCTTAATCAACTAGCGTATGACGTCATTGTGTGTCTTATAACTATTATGAAAAACGGGATTTTTACCATGTTTATTTAGTGTTACTCCGTGATCATGGCGTGTGCAACTGCGCCGAAATATCGGGAACTCGAAAAACAAAATAAACATGGTAAAAATCCCGTTTTTCATAATAGTTATAGTGATAATGACCATGTAAGTTTAAAATCTTATTGTGTGTCTTGTTTATTTTTTTACCGTATTTGCAACGTAAGACCGCAAATTTTAGTAAACTAAATACAAATAAACTACAATCTGGGAAAGGCTGGCTTGACAGGCACTCGGTGTTGACATCGGTCAAACATAGCTACATTTCTACGAAAATGTATGATCAAAGGGGAAAGTTAGTAAATATGTAAACGTTTTCTGACAGTTTCGTATGTAACGCTAACCATTTCTATTTATCTAAATTTAATAGTTTTCGTGCTTTACCCTAGGCCAAGTTGAGTTGATAGTCTGATTTATGATAAGGTGTACGATCAAGTTTAATTGGTCTACTGAGACCCATGTTTTCCTTGTTTATAAAGGTTGTCTCAAAACCCGTCCTTCCTGATCAGAAGGTCTAAGTAGCTAAATGTCCAACAGCGCGAAACGTCTGATGAGCAGTAAGTCTAATTAGCAGAATGTCTATGTAGCAAAACGTCCAACTATCAATCGGTCTGTATAGCAGAACATCTATTTAGCAAATCGTCACATTATCAAAATGTCTGGATACTCAGGCACAAAATTCAACACACAAATTTCATCGGAGGGAAACGGACTCGGAATTATAATATACCTACTGCACGCTTTGGTGCAAAACTGTAAGTGCAGTAGGTAATTAAAATTAAAATAAATAAATATGTACGTACGTACAGACTTGTAGATACCTACAGATTCTTTGGTCTATGTAGCTTAAATCATATCTTTTTGATGGTGGCTGACAATTTATTGTGAAGAATGCTATTTGATTAGCATTACATAAAGCTCTTAGAAAAGAAGCGCTTTGGCAAGATCGCAAATACAAGAATATGTTATTTGAAGGAAATAAAAGAAGGAAGATCGATTTAATGTTTAGTGCCAAATACAAGAGAGCTACAAAAGTTTGAGGGCCAAAAAGATAGTCCCTTTGAATTTTTGATACACCTTGGTCATATCAAAAGAATAAGTAAATAAATGCAGGGGAATTTGTGCGCCTAATATCCTAATAATATTTATGGCGCTACTAGCTTTTTAATCCAAATTTTGTTTTTCTCAAATAAATGACTTTTCCTTTTTATCATGAGTGTACACATTTCTCAAATGACTTTTTGCTAAATAGATGTTCTGATATACAGACCATTTGATAGTTGGACGTTTTGCTACATAGACATTCTGCTAATTAGACTTACTGCTCATCAGACGTTTCGCTCTGTTGGACATTTAGCTACTTAGACCTTCTGATCAGGAAGGAAACCCGTATAGGAATTTGATTTCCGAAATATTCATGATGGCGGCAATGATATTTTATATGTAGATACGTTATCTGAACTAAAAAGTGGCGACGAAAAAGTAAGGTAATTGCCCGAAGTTTACTCAGTCACACACAGACCCTTGTCGTGGCAACGCGCTGTACCAATTTTTCGATTACGCCTCAAATAATAAACTTAATGCCTTCTTGTGTTTAGAGAAGTTGCAAAATCTATGCCGGATCTTTAAAAGACAAGAAAATTGATTCATTTCATACGTAATTATTAATATTATAAATTTAAATTAAAAATTAAATAATTAGTGATGACTTTTGCGCTGTTGCCAGTTCGACATGCGTGAGCGAGTAAGCTTGTAAAGTTTTGTGAACGCATGAAAAAGACAGAAAACTGACACATAAGACAGTGCTTGCAAATAATTGTTTATCTCTTTTTAACCGACTTCTAAATCAAAAAGGAGGAGGTTCTCTATTCGTCTGTATGTATGTTTTTTTTTTTTTTTTTTTTTTGTGTATGTCCACCGATTACTCGAAGACGGCTGAACCGATTGAAATGGTTCAAACGTTATTACATCAGGTTGGGTTCCAAGTTGGTCCCATTTTTTGAAATTTTGAAATCGGTTTAGTAGTTTTCAGGAAATCTTGAAAATACTGTCGTTTTCGTTACCACTTTATGTGAATTTAATACGTATCTTTAGGCATAACTCCTTTGTTTATAAACCGATTTAGATGATTCTTGTTTTGTTAAAAAGGGGATACATCAAGGTATTTTAACCGACTTCGAAAAAGGAGGTTTTGAGTTTGATCACATACCTATTTACCAGAAAACACGTAAATTGCCTGCACGATGCACTAAAAAGAGTGAAATAAAAATTATTTTTATAAAAAAATAAAACCGCCTTCTTAAAAACCACATCAAAAAAGTAAGAAATAATTCCTCACCAAATAAATAACGTAAGAACTTTGAAGTCGGGCGGGTTTTAACAAAAACAACAAAAAATTGTACGTGTTTCACGCCCGACTTCAAAGTACTTACGTTATTTATTTGGTGAGGAATTATTTCTTACTTTTTTGATGTGGTTTTTTGACAGTGGGGGTTTGTGTAAATAGTCTCTGACTAACATTATTTTTGGTGAAAAAGAGATAGATATGCGGAAATGCTTGTTGTTAGGAAGAGATAAATATATTTTGACTACTTGTGCTTGTTTTTTGATTCTTGTACGTCGTGAAAAACAAATTCGCCATTTTAAAATGCAATTTATTCGAGTGTAACGTGTCTATTAATAAAACGTCATTGGATGGCGGGTTGAAATTTGACATACGTCATCTTGACACATGTAAAATTAATCGTGGAGCGTTTCACAATAAAACAGCGCATAGAAGTTATACAAATATTTAACGAAAATTCACGATCAATTACAAACACTCGTCGAAAGGGCGAAAAATCTCGTAATTTCAAGAAGAGGTGATGTCAAATGGCCATCGAGATCTTGCCATCTGATGCCACTGGATTTCTTTCTTTGGGGCTACGTCAAAGATAAAGTCTACAACAACGATCAACAAAAACATAGACAAAATATTCGCCGAGTTATTGGTGAAATAAGTAGAGAAATGTGTGAAATTAGCAGCGAAATGTGTGAAAGTGTCATGAAAAACTTACACACAGCAAATATGCCCGTGGCGGCCATTTAGCAGATATTCTATTCAGATAAAATTGTACAGTCTCTTCTTTAAAATAAAAATAAAACTACGAAGAAATTCCAATCCATTCGCGTTTTATTGAGACAAATCAGCCTATACCTACTTTTGGGACACCCGTTATAAGACAAACGGCCCTATGGTTGAGTTTAGCTCGAAATGCAAAACTAAATGCTATATACAGGAGAAATGTTTGACCAGTGCACAAATTTTTAGGATCAACTCAGAATCGGCAAGTGAACAACTTTCTCCTAGAATATAATATGACAAAAACTTTTGGACTTTCCATACTAAGTCGATCACGTGATCAGTCCGATTTGTATGAAGAGTCAAACAATTTTTGTCATATTTCGACCTATGTTTCTAGGAGACAGTTGTTCACATACCGATTCAGAGTCGATCTTAAAAATTTGTGCACTAATTAAAAATTTACCCTGTATAACTATTTCAAGTTTTTATGTCAAAAAACGCAAACTATTTCGATTCCGTATTTATGTCAATTTGTATGAAAACTGTATTAGCGCCTCTAGCGGCGAGTAGCGCGCTTATATATTAGTTTTCATACAAATTGACATAAATACGCAATCGAAACAGTTTGCGTTTGCTTGACATAAAAACTTACACTAGGGGTACAGGTTTACTGCACTACACTGCTGGAACTTGAGTAACCAATTGTTTCCTTGTTTTTCGAGTTAAAATCTAGGGTGCCAATAATAAAACATTAAGGCAGTTGTCCCACCTACGCCTACGGCGAGGCAGCGATTTTCTCGCTCAAGAAACGTACAATAGATATACATTTTGTGTAAACAAAAGAGAGGCATATATTAATAGTTTCTATGCGACACAAGTCAGTCAAAGTCAAAACTTGTTTATTCAATTTAGATTATTATTTACAATACCTACTTGTGAACGTCATAGAAGCTACGCCATCGGTTCGCAAACCCTACGACAGGAGACCTTGGAGAAAACCGGCAGAAACTCCACGGGTTGTTTTTTTCTCCCTGTTTTATTTCATACAGTCGTCAAATTGAAAAAAACTTAACAAAGGTAATAAATTAAATAAATAAATTTATGCATTTTGAATATTATGCCTTTTAAGTATTATGACATTTAAAAGTTATGCCTTTAAATAATTATGCTTATTGAAATTATGCCTTTCGAAATTCGGGCAAAAAAAGTATGCGTTATGAAATTATGCCTTTAAGAGTTATGCATTTCGATGATTATGCCTTTCAACATGATGCGTTTCATGTTTATGGCGAAAAATGTTATGCGTTTCATTAGGTAACCCCTTTAACCTTACTAAATTGATATAAAATGATAAACGACGGCATTTAATAAACTTCTAATCATCCCGGTGGTTCTTGCGTGGAGCGCGGTGAACCACAGGAAGTTCGTGGCACTTCCTCGGGAATTATTCAAGTTTAGGGAAAAGAATGGGCGTATATGCCGTGAACGTAAATTTAAGGTGGTCCAAAACGAAAACGTTTCAGTTACAGAACAACAAAACAAATAACAGAATTATTTGCATGGGTATATGAAAAATGTGACGCATAAATAAAAAGAATAAGACATTAATTGTCGATCCAAGCATGCAGTGGGATACCAGTTCCTCTCACTCTCCGGGCATGACAAAGTGGAGAAAAAAGGGCGGGGCTAATGAAGTTTCGTTTTTCGTTGGATTAAACTAGGCCTACAAGACTAGGCCTAAAAGATTAGGTTCGATTTTTCCGGGAGCTAGTTGGAAGGCAAATCGATTTTCACTAGTATTTAAAATAAAAGTTCAATAACACACAACAAATGCCTAACAAGTTCCTAATACATAAATTATACATAGCTTTCAGGCGGGATTTAAAATCTCAAAAAATTACCTTCTACTGTTATGCATAGCATACACCATACACACCGCTTCATGTTATAATGTTATACTCATACAAATACAAGAAAAGCTCTTCCTTCTTATAGTCGCTCAACACTGTCATTTACCCGGGTTTATAAAATAAACGCAATTGCTTGAGATCGTACAAGGTAGATTTCGCGTGCGCATTTCTCCTATTTTTCTCCAAAAAACACTTCACAACAGGCTTAACTCTTACATACGCACCAGATTAATGTGCAAGATGATCGTGATACATAAATTTCCCTAACCCACAGAATTAGCATACATTTGCGAGAGAACGAGGCACCTCGTTGGCGTCAATATGATTACGTTCCAAATATGCCAGTAAATACTTGAAGAATCAAAAAAGAGCGCTGATGGCCTATTGAATTTGTTGACCTATTTATCTGCCGGAAAAAATGGTGTACGTTACATGTAAATTAATAATTTGGCACTGATTGAGCTCAATAAAATCTAATCAAAGTACTTCTCAGAAAAAAAAACAATAACTTCGAAATTTTGCAAATAAACACAAGTATAAACATGAAAACCGATATGATTCTATGTATCTGTAGTTGACACAATATGCTGTGTCTGTAAACAATGCTTTTAAGTGTAATGCTAGTACTAATAATTCAATAATTGATAATGTATTCTTAGTTAGGAACTCTCAATAACAAGTAGAACAGAGGTAGAGATAGAGAGAGAATATAAATTATAGACATGCTTTGCTTGTTACTGCCTCACATCTCTAAAAGGAGCCTACTACTTGGTTCTATAAGAAAAAGTAAACAGGAGCCATTTTTAATAATTCGACTGATATATGTGGTGTGAAAGATTGCCCCTTTTTAATAACCACATTAAAATGAACAATAGGTCTAATAAGCGGGAAACAGGACGAAATAACGGAGCTGCTGGAATTTTTCATTAAAAAAAGCGGGAGAATGAATGCCTTTGCATAACGCTCGCTTCTTGTTCAGTTCAAAAATATACGGTGACGGTTCAGTCAGATTACAACCGCCTCTTAATTTAGATTTAGGTTAAGAAATAAAAATAAGTTTTTAATAAAAATTTCATTTTTATGTCAAGCTTTTTTGCTGACTTTAATATTGTATTGTCATCTAAACCAAAGCTGTGTACAAAATTTCAGCTCCATCGGACGCTGGGAAGTGGGTCAAATGAAGCTTGCAAGATTTGACCCGAACGGACATACATGCATACATATACTGCAAGTTAAATAAAAGCTTTTAAAAATAAGTTTTTTGTAAGAATTTCATTTTCATGACAACCTTTTTTGCTGACTGTACTTTAATATTGTATTGCCATCTGAACCAAACCTGTATACAACATTTCAGCTCCATCGGTCACTGGGAAGTGGGTCAAATTAAGCTTGCAAGATTTGTCCCCCATTAACTAACTAACATGGCAAGTTATTAAAAAGCTTGTAAAATAGGCACATTTATGCATTTAAGATTCAATATCTAGTATTAAGTCAAGGTTGCGACAAGCTCTTGTGAATGTTTAAGGCTCGTTTACGCCGAAGCAACACTGTGCGACATTGCGGCACATGCCACAAGGCCACATGCTACAAAATTAAGACTGTCGCAGCTTGTATCCAAACACGATGGATTCCATGCGATATTTTTGACATAGGCTGCCGCATGCCGCAAATGTTAGATTATGTAGCATACCACAATACAACGTGTTAATGGATTAACCCAAAACCAGAAAGTAGTTTGCTCAGAATCGTATTGCGAATCGATCGCACTATATTTCAATATAGGTTATATTTTTTCATTTTTATTGGCCCATGTCTAAATTATTTATAATGCATGAGCGCTCGACGCGGACGCGGAGCGCTGCGGGGGACGCGGCGGGGGCGGTGGGGCGGCCAGACGTAGACTTTAAAATTTCATAGATTGGGCACCACCAAACTACCGTTGAATAACTTTTAAAATATAAATATTTTTGACTCAGTTTATATTTTAATTATATCATTGCATTTTTGTTTAATTGGGGTGTATCAGGTTTCGGGTTAATTCATTAACACGTTGTATAACGTACGCCACAATATGTAGCATGCGGCAATGTCGTAAATGTAATCTTGTCTACGGCGTAAATGAGCCTTTAAGAAGCTACGCCATCGGTTCGCAAGCCCTACGGCGGGCGGGAGCAAGATACCCGTCAAGGGCTTTTTTCTTATTCCTCAAATTACTACTAAATCATAGCAGAATTCAACGAAATACAATCTAGGGTTTTTACTAAAATAAGCCTTTTCTTGTCATTAATTTGGCCTGTCTGTTCCACTGCTTACAAGGATAAATTATCCCAAGACGTAATTTCAGTCGCGAAATTTCTTGCAATGGATGAGAAATTAAGAGAAAACGTTGATACAACGGATTTAAGTTTTTGCATGGATTCTTTGATTTAATTATAGAAACTTAATACACATCAGATAATGCTTTCCTTAATGTATTATCGAATATATTAACACTAACAATACGGCACACAGCGTTGATTACTAACAGAATGGAACTTGGCACATTGCAACAGACTCAAAAGTAGATAAGTACTAGGATTTTGAACTAAGAAAGAAAGTTGTCTAGCCCACCAACACCTTTGAAGAAATGTCAAAATCTCAGAACCCAGGGCATGTCACGCGTCTATCTTAGAGCAATCTTCATCCAAATATTAATTATTATTTAATGATTTTAATTTTACACACTAAGCGTCGATACTATTAGACTTTGGTAAATTTAACGACACGTAAATTAAACAATTTAGTGAAGAAAACCATTAGCAGACTACTTCTCTAATTAGTGGCTTATAAAAGTTATTGCTATGTGGAGGCTGCATCATTCAGTGAGCCACAGCAGCCGAAAATGAAGTGTTTGGTGAGTCAATTTCTATTCCTCTAAAGAGAAAATACTGTCCTATTTGTAGAGTTTGAGATATATTACTCCTCTCTTCTACTTTGCTGTGCCCTTACAGGGTCCACAACGAACTGTACTATTATTAAGATCTTTTATACATTGTGGAATAGCAATAAATGAATATATGAATATGAAGGTTATTATTATTATCTTTACAGAGCCGAATAACATGTTCTTGTCCAACAGTTCTTCATTGACGAATTATATCATTTAATCTTTCTCTTCCGACATTTCTTTTAAATTTTTGATGTTTCCAATAATAAGAAATTAATTAGTGTACGAAATATTAATAATATCAATTCTGTTACAATGAAACCAAATTTCCACAAATCATGTATCAATAAAAGTTCCATTAAAGTTATTATTTCCAGATATCCAATATCAATGTTATTTATTTGGGTAAATAGTGTTGTGTTCCAAAACGTAACTTTTCATTTGATGTCAAGTGTACAGTGCAAATAACGGGGCTCGTTTAGTTAAACCTGAATTTTATTGCGAGAGTGCTAGCGACAACTTTAATAGTGGATAGTAAACGTTTGAATCAACTAACAATGAAACAAGACCATTCCGAAATACAGCATTAACACAAGCTGTTCACGTTTAATTAGATTCAGACGTTTTAGTAATGTAATGACGATAAATTAATAAACTACTGTAAATAAATAATTACAAAGTAGTTATAAAACCTTATGATATGAGTCCTTGTTCCTAAAAATTGAGGCCTTGAAATAACCAACTTTAGCTTAGCGATTCATCGGACCATTCCCTAATTCGGTGAACAATACAAGAAGGTGTATCTCGGTAGACTGTCCAAAATTGGACGTTTTTAGCGAAATCACCACACTTGGCTACCATACACTTCTGCTTTTGCCCTTGTAGCCAGATCTTACGATACCCAAGTTAGCAATTATAGGCTGTAACTGATGGAGTTTCTTGTATTCATAAACAGTACCTATTTAAAAAAAAAACTGTTTTCTTTTCCAGGTATTAGCCACCGTAGTTTTAGCTGTAGCTAATGCAGTGCCTAGGCCTTTAGGGCTTGTTGGTGGTGGGGTAGGCCTCGGAGCTGGTATGGGTATGGGAGGTGGGGGCGTAGGAAGAGTGATGGGTGCTGGAGGCGTAGGGGGAGGAATAGGAGGAGGAATAGGAGGTGGAATAGCGGGCGGAGTAGGGGGCGGAATAGGGGGTGCAATAGGGGCTGGGATAGGAGCTGGGATGGGAGCCGGAATAGGAGCCGGAATAGGAGCCGGAATAGGCGGTGGATTAACAGGAGGTGTCGGAGGAGTAGGAACCGGTTTATTGACGGGCAACCAGTACGCCTCAGGGGGAGAGTTTGGGAACGCCGGCTTCATGGGGCGCAACAAAAGATTTGCCAACGAAGGGTCCCAGCCTGTAGGCCTGCTGTATCCATACCAGAGGGGCGATGAAGTCATTGACATCAATCAGGTATTATTATTATTATTTGATATTTTAAGTTTTTTATCTCTCATTTCTGAGGCTAAAATCATGTCCATGCGGGCTTTTGACCAAGCATGTCATGTTTCAATGTTTGGTAATATATAAATATATATATATATTGGGCGCTAGTGAAAGTTATCCTTTATGTTCTTAGTCAGCTGACAAAAATTTACGCACGATCCTACAAGTGTTTATTATAACTGCTTTTTGTAATTGTTGAAATGAAAGTGGGTGCATGTCAAGAATTTTCAGATTTGAGTGTAGTGTTTTGGGTATAACTCCGGTACTTGAGATTATTATAGGTATTGTTCTGACAGAATTTACTTTCCATTGAGTTTTTAACTCTATTGATAGGTCTGTATATTTGGCAATTTTTTCTGTATAGGTGTTGGTGAGATTATGCGTATTTGGGATCGCTACATCAATCAGAGTTACAGTGTTAGTTGTTTTGTTGTGGAATGTAATGTCTGGTCTATTATAGTGCAGAGTCTTGTCGGTTATTATTGTCCTGTCCCAATAGAGTTTGTATTGTGGTGTGTCGAGTACTGTTTGAGGTGTATATTTGTAGTATGCTGTTTTTTCCTTAATAAGCTTGTATTGAAATGCTAGATGTTGATGAATTATTGCAGCGACTTGATCATGGCGATGTTTGTAATCAGTTTGGGCTATCGATAGGCATGCTCCTGTAATATGCTGAATTGTCTCGGAATTGCGGTGACACCTACGACATAGATCTGAATTTAAGGTACGGTCTTTTATTATATGCTTTCGGTAATTTCTAGTTTCTATGACTTGATCTTGTATAGCTATCATGAAACCTTCTGTTTCTGGGAAAAGTTCACCTTTTTTAAGCCAAGCGTTTGAAGCAGCTTTATCAGTATCTGGGTGGTCGAGGTCTTTTCGATGCCTGCCATGGAGTGCTTTAATGTTCCAATCCTGTATCTTCTGAGTTGCGCTCAGCAGTTTTTCGTTCCTTTGTGTATTAGTGTCTTTGAGATTTAAGGGAGTAAACCTATTGTCAGCTTGGGTAATGGCCTTGTGTAGTGGTGATCTTTCAGATTGATGATAGAAAAAATTTCGAAGTGTGGTAATCTGTTTATTGTGTAGGTTAGTTATATCAATTATGCCTCTGCCTCCCTCGTGTTTGGGCAAGGTGAGTCTTTGAGTGCATGATCTGGGATGATGTTTTCTGTAGTTAGTCATAAACGTGTTCACAATGCGTTGATGTTTAAGTAAATCTGTTTTTGACCAGTTAACTATTCCGAAAGAAAATGTGAAAATTGGTATTGCAAAGGTATTTATAGCTTTAATTGTATTGCGCGCATTAAGGTGTGAGTTAAGTATTTTGTGTAATCTAGATTTAAATTTATTTAAAATTGTTTGTTTTGCTTCCTTTTGGTGGATTTGCTGTGATTGTAGAAAGCCAAGATATTTGTAACCTTCGTGACTGTCAATATAATCTATTGTAGCTCCATTATGTAACTGATATGTATTAAATTCTATCTTTCCTCTCTTGATGGACTGCATTTTACATTTATCAATCCCAAAACTCATCTTGATGTCTTCAGAAAACATTTCAGTTATATTCGCTAACTTCTTCAAATCGGCAAGGCTTCTTCCGAATAATTTGATGTCGTCCATGTAAAGTAGGTGGGTGAGGCAAATTGATGAGTCCCTTTCCTTAATGATGAATCCACCATTACTACTGTTCAACAAAGCAGAAAGTGGATTGATAGCCAGGCAAAACCATAAAGGGCTTAATGAATCTCCTTGAAAAATACCTCTACAGATTTTAATGGGGCCAGTCTGTGTGTGATCTTGTAACTTTAGTATAGTTTCCCAGTTTTGCATAGTGTTAGAAAGAAAATGTACTAGTGTTGGATTTATGTTGTAGTGATTAAGAATATGAATTAACCAGGAATGTGGGACAGAATCAAAAGCTTTCTGGTAATCTATGTACATGGTGTGTATGTCTAGTTTATTGCGTATTGCTATTTTTGAGACGACTGAATCTATTATCAACTGCTCTTTACAGCCTTGGCTATTTTTGCGACATCCTTTTTGTTGTTCTGCTAGTATATTGTTTGTTTCAACATGTGTGTATATAATTTTTGTAATACAAGAAGTAATTATTTTGTAAATAGTCTGTAAACAAGTGATGGGCCTATATTTGGCAGGGTTTTGTAAGTCTGTTCTATCTTTGGGTAGCATGTATGTCAAACCTTGTGTTATGTATTTTGGCATTGTTTCCGGTGATTGAATGAATCTGTTGATGTGTGTATGTAAGAGTGAATGTATATGAGTGAATTTTTTATACCAGTAATTGTGTATTTTGTCTGATCCACTCGCTTTCCAGTTTTTTGTTTTGGATATTACGGCTTGGAGCAAATCAAAGCTGATACAGTCAAATGCCATTACAGGTACATTTGCATTTTCAGCTTTGTCTGCTTGTATCCAATTAGCATTATTGTGTTGTACTGACTGTGACCATATGTTGGACCAATAATTGTGTATCTGTTCCGGTGCGGGGGCAGTAGTTACTTCGTTGCTATTTGCTGTTTCTTGTGTTAGATTCCTGTAAAATGTTTTTTCATTAGTCTCAAAGTTTCTGTTTTGCGTTTTCCTCAGTGTTGTCAATTTATATCTTCGAAGCCGGCTTGAGAGTGCACTTAGTTTCTGTTTAAGAGTATCTAAAAATTCAGAGAGTACACTGTTTTCTGATTCATGACGAGAGTGTATTTTGTATTGCAGTTTTATGTTACTGATATGTTTAAGTAGTGCGGGGCTATTGTTTCCACTTATGAATGCCGTTAATCTTCCTATTTTAATTCTAAGGTCTTGAATTTTTCTTTCTAATCGTTCTTGCCATGCCGGTTTTTGTATTGTTTGTTTTACGGTCAAGCAATCCGTTTTGATCTTTGAACCATTACTTACAGCTGCTGTGAAGGCTGCACAGTAAATTGCGGTTTGGGTGGTATCAAAGTCGGAGTCTTCTTGCAGGTGGGAAGGTAACACGTCAGTATTGATAAAATCTACTATGGATGTTAGTTTTCTAGAGTACTTTTGTTTAGGTATGTATGGTCTTGATGTTGGATCTATGTTCTGGAAACTTTCGATTGCTGCTCGGTAAGTGTTATGAATTTTCTCTTTTTCTTCTACTGTTAGTAGTGAGAGTGACCTGGTATTAGTGTTATTATTAGATGTTATGGTATGACTATTCTGTGTTGCTTGAGTGATGTGAGTTTGTGGGTTTGTGCTAACGAGGCTTTCAGTGTTTATTGTGTTTGACTGAGTATCAAATGTATTTGGTATACTTTCTAAAATGCTAGAAGCATCGTTTGCTACGTCTTCCCTTATCTGGTTTGCTCTTTCTTCACTGATATACTTGTTATTTATTATCAGCCTCAGTTGATCTGATACTCTCTGTTCTGTTACAAATGCAAATTCCGGAAAATGTGATATAAAAGATATATGCAGAGGTTTTCGGTATGCTGTTCTGTTATTTTCCAAATTTGTTATGATGTAGTAGTTCTTTAATATACATTCGTTCATATCATTAGTCCAGTGAATTCTTGTTGTTCTGGTATTTAAGTTCTGTGATTGTGTGGTTGAAGTGGGTTCGTAATTAGTGGTTGTGTTCGATGTTTCTAAAGTGGATAGGTATGATTCTACTTCTCGTCTAATGTCTTGCATGATTTGGTCCGAAAGAAGTTTGTTTCTTACTATCGCTCTGCGTTGATCACCTAATCGTTGTCTTGACGCATTGAATTGTGGGAATTGAAACGTAAATTGTTGGTGAAGTGCGTCTAAGTAGCCTCGCTTAGTTCGCTCTAGTTTAGTAACAGTTAAATATGTGCGCCAGATGAATTTGTTCATTTCTTCCGTCCATCTTTTTCGCGCGCGTTTATTGCCAGCAGTGGATGCAGTATTTGTGGCATTTGCCGACTGCATGACATCTGCCAACATTGGAGAGTTGGTGGTTGAGCGTAATACTGCTGACGAGTTGGTCAAAGATGTGAGTGACTCAGGATATTTATATATCGATAGAGGGGATGTGTTTATTGAAGTTAGTGGACTGGAGTTAGGTGAAATAATCGATGAGGATGCTATACATTGTTCATTTGGTTCAGTGTTACAGGTTTGTGTTTTCAAATTCTCGTTTCTAAGGTTTTCCAGTATTGAAGAAGTTTCTGAAAAAGGATCGGGTGGCTGATTGATTGTTGATTGCGTTTGTAGTGGTGGTGTTGCAATTTTCAAGGGAGAGTCGTCGGCTGTAGTCGATTTTTCGGGGGGAACCCGCCTGTTCAGTCCCCCACCGCCAATGGTTCGCATGCTGCCTGACCCAGCAATGGCTCCAGGTTGGCCCCGGCGGCCCCCGGGTAGCGGCCTCAAACTATATCTTCTATTACGTGTATCCATTATTACTGAAAGGAAAGGGGTTGGGACGCTTGGTTTGGGAGTCATCGTGATCTAAAGATGTAATTCCAGTACCTCTGTCATAGGGTGTCCAGATGTTCGGACTGTCAAATAAAAGTACTATGCCCGTAAGCCCCCCCACAACGACAAGGTGGTCCCATGGGGGGGTTATTATTATTATTATTTATAGGGGGGACGCCAGCGAAGCCGGACGGGTGATCAGTCACCTAGGTCGGGACCATTTCACCCAGTTCCCCAAGTCCCCTAAAAGCTGAAAAATCAGGGGGGAGGCGGGTTATCATTTACCCCACCGGCGTCGGACCCTCGAACCTACCTGTGCGCTTACAGTACCTGTTGAGTTGACTTATCGTTAACTTCTTTAGATCCTCTTCCTTAAGCTTGTCCGTTCCAAAGAGCTCCCAGCGCAGTGATGCGTACATCGGGCACTCTGCCATGAAGTGGTAGCTTGTTTCTTCTCTTTCTTTGCATTGCGGACAGATAGAGTCTTCTGTCCGTTTAATCACTGATAGGTGTCTGTTTAGTGGGCAGTGCCCAGTGAGTACACCTACAATCGTTCTTATATTTCTCCTACTCTGTTTCAGAAGTTCTCTAGTTTTCTTTTTGTCAACCGATTTGATGAAGATCTTAGACTGCCTGCAGTCCTTTCTTCTCATCCATCTTTGGTTGGCTTCCTTGACTGTTCTAATCTCGATAATGTTCTTAGTAATTCTATATGCGATTGGTAGTCTCGGTTCAGGGCCAATGAAGGGTGCATCAGCTCCTCCCCTGGCTAATTCGTCAGCTTCCTCATTACCTTCGTTACCCTCATGTCCGGGCACCCAGGCAACTTCTACCTCAACCAAGTTAGCAAGCTCCTGAATGCTTTGTTTGCATTCTTTTACCAAGGCTGAGGTAGTCTCCGTTTTGTCAAGGGCTTTGATGGCAGCTTGACTATCGCTATATATTATTATTTTTCCTACGTCATAATTGCCTATCTCACTTTTAATCGTGTTCGCACACTCCAGTATCGCGAATATTTCCGCCTGGAACACGCTGGCGTACTTGCCCAGATTAAAAGTAGTTCTTATAGTGTTGGGTTTAGCTATATATACCCCAGCTCCCGATAGTCCAGTTGACTCCTTTCTTGACCCATCTGTGTAGCATACTACAGTGCTATCCAGATTGTCATGTTCTAGTTTCCAGTCTTCTCTGGGTCTGATGCTTATTCTGTACTTTTTGTCAAAGATCCTTTCCTTTTTTATTAGGTCATTGTTGACCAGTATCATGGAAAGGTTTTCTTCGTACTTTTTCCCTATTTCAGCGTGACCTTGATCATTGTGCCTTCCTATCCATAGGTTAGTGCTTTTCAGCTTAAACCATTGTTCTGTAGCTTTCTTTTCGATTTCAAGATCTATTGGACTAAGGCCTAGTATCATTTCTAAGGCAGCCGTGGGAGTTGTTCTCATGGCTCCCGATACCATGATGCTAGCTAGTCTTTGTACCTTAGTGAGTTCTTTTTTATTGTATTCTAGTTTTGCCTTATGCCACCATGCTAGTGCTCCGTGGAGGATTCTCGGTAGGATGATTGCCCTATAGATCCATTGGACCACTTCGGGTTTCATGCCCCAGTTCCTGCCAACGGCTCTTCTGCACTGCATGAGAGCTGTCATTGCCTTTTTACTGGTTTCTTTTATGTGGGTCCTATAACTTAGGGTACTGTCTAAGACTATCCCTAGGTATTTAAACTCCTTTACTGTCTCGAGTTCTACATTCTCAATGTTAATTGGGATCATGCTATCAATCTTTCTTTTGTTAGTGAACAACATCAGTTTGGTTTTGCTAGGGTTGAGGTTAAATCCCTTGTCCCTGCACCATCTCAATGTTGTCATAATTCCACTTCTCATTATATCTCTGACCACGCTTAGAACTTTGCCTCTTACAAGTAACAGGCCATCATCCGAGTGTGCTTGGATGTATATATTCATAGCAGTGATTCTAGTTACTAGTTCATCTATTAAGATACACCAAAGCAGTGGAGACAGACAACCTCCCTGGGGAAAGCCTCTCCTGGCTTTGATGGTGTATTTGATATCTGCTAGTTCTGCTTGTATGGATCTGTGTTGTAGCATGTTGGTGATCCAACCTGCTATTTGCTTTGTTACGCCATCTCTGTTTAGTGCCTCCACGATGGATTGCGCAGACGCTTTATTAAAGGCGCCTTCGACTCGACATCAATCAGGTAAGTCGAAGCTTCGTGATATTCTTGATAAGGTATCATATCATCTACTTGATATACTGTACCCGGCCCCATTCTTTGGTTATGCGTAGAATTATTGTTTTTATTTATTTATTTATTAAAGCTTTACACATCAATCTTTGTTTGAATGAAGAAATTTTGACATTGGCTAAGTTGTCATCTGACTCGAGTTTTCATATTCATTGACCATCCTCATGACCATCTTTGTGGTACGACGCAACTGTTTAAAGGAAGACTGATGGTGTGACTTCCTTCCGGGCTAGGTGTTTTTAGCCCGGGGACAGCTGTCCAATGGTTGAATGTCGGAAGTTCTATATATACTCAAGTTGCTTGATGAACTTCGTAAGCGCGATCTGGTTTCTCCATACATTCGGCGGCGCACATAGTAACTAGATATGTGCGCATCGTCTAGATGTCGCCACATCACAACGGTCCTGGGGGGCGATTCTCAAATGTATTGATATAGGTATATCTAACTCGACATAGGTCAAATTCGAATACTAATCTTTTCCATAAGTTTTTGAATAAAAAAATGTAAGTATTATACTGTAACTGGCGCTAAAAACGTTCCAGTCGTGCGCAGTACTGAAAATGTCACAAAAATGTCAAATAATTTAACTTTACGCGCGTTAATGTAACGGCTGACATGTAGAGTGTGTGTCAGATAACTCTGCACTTGCCTGGCGCGTTTTTGGCGCTAGTTACAGTGCATTTTTATGTTCTAATGTTATAGAAAAGATTAGTATTCGATTTTTACCGCGCGCAGACTTATCTGACGAGCACTTTACCACTCGATGCAAGTCGAGTGCTGGACATAGACATTTCTATAATGTGTCTACGAAAATTCCGTTTCAATGAGAGATTTTCTACCAGCAAATTAAAAAAAAAAGTTTATTTATTAGCTCGATAGATGGCGCTGACCTGACATGAATCCACTCACCTCTATTGTTTATTACCACACAGAGATGGGCCTATTTCTCGAAAGATACAAGTTTACAAGTTCACAAGCTTCGAAATGTAACATGGACTTGTAAATTCTGTTTCACGAAGTAAATAACAAGTGTTTTTTACGGTAACAAAAAAGAGTGTCATTGGAATACCTAATGACATATAAATGCATTGGCTGATAAATATTTTTCATCTCTCATATTCGAAAAGTGATGTATATTTAAGGCCTAATCAGACGAAGGACTTTTGTCCCCGTGGGACAAAAAGTCCCTGTACGTCCAAAATATTTCCTCCGGGTCACCGGGACCGGGTGCGGTCATTTGTTGCCCGAAGACGTACTTCATTATCGGGCGCTCAATGCAGACTAAAGTTCGTTGTGTGCGTTGTTACGCCTATTTACGTTTGTTCTATTTTTTTCGGGGACTACCGCGAACTTTTGTCCAGTCCAGTCTCTCGGTGTCCGCCGTACTTTCGGGGACTTTTTGTCCGCGGTACTTTTAGTTCCTTGTGTGCGTTATTCGATACAATTTATAAGAGATCTATATCGATGGACAAAAAAGTACTCGGCGGACAGTCCCTCGTCTGATCAGGCCTTTAAACTGAGCAGTGGGTTCAAAACTCTGCGTTGCACCCTAGGGTGTAAAAGTATTTTTAAAAATAGAACTGAATTTGGTTACAGTCAACCATAGAGTTATCTCATCGGCAATGAAAAAGTTTTCTACTGATGTTGTATGGGGTGGGGGGGCCGGAACTGTTTCAAAAATGAATTTTATAAAAATGAGAATATCTCAAAAACAGTGCGTCGAAGCTAAAATCTAACAAAAATTTTCAACCCCCTATGGTACCCCGGAGATACATAGGAGGCATCCGATGGACATATAATTTTTTTATTTTTTGTTTAATTGAACTTCAAATTTTTTAAATATAATAGAACAAATAGAAAAGGCGATGCCCCCCGCCACCATTCTTTTATTTTTCTAGATAATTTTAGTTGTTTTTGTTGCTTTTCTTATATAGCGGGATGAAAAGCAACCAACATCCAGCCACGACCCCGGCGGCAGCACCAGCGCAGGCTACGGAAAGTTCGCCGAAAAATGGAAAGGGTATTAACGACTACAATCAAAGACATAATGACACGACATACGGGTAAACGGGTATATAAACGGGAAACTAATAATAGGTCTTTACCTATGAAATTGCCGTTTTGTATGGAGATTTCTGTAATTATTTTTTTTCCATACTAACGTTTTTGTTATTATTTAACGACTAATATTATGTAAATTTACAAAATTTTACACACGTATTTATGGACATTTTAACTACTAAATGACAAATTCGTTAAGAGAAAAAATTTTTTTTCACTAAGTTACAACTAATAAAGTACGAAATTCTGGAAACAAAAAAAGTCGTAACTTTCGGAATAAGTTTTTTCTATGTAAATAATCAAATATCGTGGTTATTAAATTATCAAAAGTTGCTCGATACGGTCTTAATGTAACGCAATATTAAAGAAATTATATATTTCTAATATTATAAAAGTTGTTAAGTTATATGTACAAAAGAAAAAAACGGCAATTTCATATGTAAAGACCTATTACTTTAGGAAGAAGTCGGTTGTTTCTGATAGCATTTTTAACATAGGTGTAATACCAATTTAAGTTTACGTAGAAAGTTTTTTTTAAAGTTTATTTGTTTTTCATTTACAAATATAGGAGGATTATATACTTTTACGAAAGATAATTAATAAATGTATTCAAATTAAAAGTGAATATTACTTATACCATTTTTGCCCATTTTTTATAGATTTTTTATTTTTATTTTATTTTATTTTCAAAGACACAGTAGTCTTTGAAAATAAAATAAAATAAAAATAAAAAAAAAATTTATAAAAAAAATAAACCGCCTTCAAAAAAACTGCAAACAAATTTCGCTTCCCAAAAACACGTAAAAATGAAAAATAAATTAAATCATTCAATTCAAAAGACGAAAGTCCGGGAATTTTTCTAATTAATCTTGGAACTTACTGATCTGATTGAAGTCGGTGCCAAGCCATGTAATATTATGTATTTGATAGGCCATATAATTCACACCACTCCGTGCATGAGTAGGTTTTGTGTGTTATTCTTTCACTAAGTATTTATTCTTGTTACTTTGGGCTTGTCACCGACTTCAGTCAGATCAGTAAGTTCCAAGATTAATTAGAAAAATTCCCGGACTTTCGTCTTTTGAATTGAATGATTTAATTTATTTTTCATTTTTACGTGTTTTTGGGAAGCGAAATTTGTTTGCAGTTTTTTTGAAGGCGGTTTATTTTTTTTATAAAAAATTTTATTTTTCCATTTTTAGTATAAGAACGCTACCAAAAGAAACCGCAAAGTGAGCAAGCGTAGCGCAATGAGCAGCTACTAAAACCCATATCTCGGACAAGAATCACCACAGAACACGGACGGACACATTTTCTCTACTATGTTCTGTGAGAATCACCATCTCTTACTCTGTTATAACTGTTATGCACACAGAACACAAAATTATTTTTTCTTTTAATGTTCTGTTGTTTGTTATGCACCATCCACCATCTGCTAACCTAAAAAACTTGAAAGAATACAACTTAAGGTCTCGGTGGTACGTAACCAAACATGCTTTAACTCCTAAGGAGTTTTACCTTCCATCATCAGCTCACCTAAATAACCTGAAAGATTACAACTATATTTTTTTACGTATCAACAATAATTCAAGAATTATCCTCCAACTCCTAACCATTGAGGAGTTGTATCTTCCATCACCAGCTCATGATGATGAGCTGATGGCTATCATATGCAAGTGCTTGAAAATTTTTAGAAAATACATAAAACACCTAATCTATCTTCGGGTTTACCTCGTTCCCCTGGATTCTACCATCAGATCCTGACTTGGTTATAATGAGACCAAAACAGGAGTATACTCTTTTAAATAAAAAGAAATATTGAAATTGGTAAATAGTATAGATAGTAATTTTTCATTTAATCCTACGACCAGCCCTTGCAAACGTTGCTTAACCGCAACGATCGCAAAACGCGGTGATAACCCACATCACCAATCGAGGTCCTGGAAGTGAAACCCATATACCCATTATACTATGACATAATTAGTATATAATTAGTTTCCGCGTGTCACTTTATTGACGCTATTTTGAATAACAAACTATTCAGCCCGAACAAAAACCTAACGTTTACTTACATGGATGACATTATACTTTCTGCTAATAATTCATGACTCCCATGACATCAGGCCCCATATCTCCGAAGATTGTTATCGGATCTCAATGAAACTTATATGGGACCAAATCGAAAGTATACCCAATCGAACAAAAAAACAACTATTAAAATCGGATCACTAACGCCAGAGTAATCGGTATACATACATCAAACAAAAAAAAAATTAAAAAAAAAATACGGGTTGAATTGAGTACCTCCCTCCTTTTTTTGGAAGTCGGTAAAAATCATACACAATTTTTTTTTTGTAATATCTTGGAAACCTTAATATCAATGTTGATACATTTTATTTGAATTAGAGCTAACAATCCCAAAACATTTCAAAAATTTCTCTGTGGTGAAGTTGCAGGCAAAATCTAGTTGTAAAAGAGCAATATAGAAAACCATTAAATGTTGCAAAAAGCGCAATCAATTTACCCACCAATTGGAGATGCTTTTTGGCACACGAATTTTGCACTCGGAAGAAGTCCTGAAATCTAGCCTATCAATAAAAAAACAGAACTCCAGAAAACCTGTAGGTTAATAATGATGTAATCATTTCATCAAACAACAGACCCAATGAATCACAATGAGATCATAACACAATCACAATACAATTGAGCTGATAAAAGACAACCGCGTTAAAAGTTAACAGGAATTTGAAGAATTATGGTATTTACATAGATTAATAACTCTTCGCTTCGCTTACGCTAGATCGATAGTTTCGTCAAAAGTGAAGCAAAAAATCAGATTTATGTGTGTGCGAGCATTACGTGCTTACGTGCGCCGACCAGCCCCGACACGCACACAAACAAAACTTTGATGTTAACAAAACGGGACGTTCGTGTAAAGTCGGGGGCCGACTGAGCCAAATTGGCTCAGTTTGAATTGCTTCATTTTCATAGGCCTACTCGGTTTCTAGGCGTTATTATTCTAAGGGTATTTAAATGACTTTGTTTAACTAAACATAATGAATCCCACAACCAGTAATATTCTCATTAGAGGATATACGAGGCGTGAGGCGTAAGTCCCGACTGAAACAATATCATCGTTTTATACGAACCGAGTCAATTAGGACACAAACACAACACATTGAAAGTATATCGTCGAGGTTTTAGCTTCAACTGGGGCAGGGCTGGATCTAGGAGACGTTATTAATACAACCAGTATTCCATCTTCGTATAAACGGTTAAAGGTTTAACCGCCTCTGTGGTCTAGTGGTTCACAACACCATTTCAGACATAGAGATCCCGGGTTCGATTCCCGTGGGGGGTACATATTGTATTCGGTTTAGTTAGTTGTAGGGGTTGTCCAAAGTCCGCCTTGGCTAGCTACCACCATTTTATCTAAGACTGACGCCAGAACTACGATGTTTTCAGCATTGTTGTGTACGGGCAGTTAGATATAAGATAGCTCAGTTCCTCAGTGATTGAATGAGGATTCCTAGAGTAGTGCGCTTCCACCTTCAACCTTATCACCACTTAACATCAGGTGTGATGAAGGCTAAGTGCTACCCCGTTGTGGATAAAAAAAGAGCTCGGAACTCTCAAAAATCTTGAAGAATATCAGTATGCGATGAATAGCGTAAAATAAATCTGGTATTAACACATTTAAACGATAACTGTGTTGACACTTTTATCGCTTGCTATCGGCTATCCTTAATTGGGTGTGTTATAATAGGTGGGGAAGATAAGAATTAGTTTAGCCCTATAAGTATTGAACTATCTAACTTAAACATTTTGGACAAGACTTTTAGAGTCTTACAACCGAATACTCGAACACAACTCAGCTTAAGGAGCGTCTTGGGGTCATCCCAGTGGGGTGACAGGAACCTGGTCAATTTTAACGCCACCAAAACACAAGCGTGTCTTATCACCGCAAAAAGGAGTCTCTTTGACCTGACTCCTACTTTCCGGGGTGCATCTGTGCATGTTACCGACCGTCTCGAGCTTCTTGGTATGGAGTTGTCTTCAGACCTCAACTTCGGCACCAGCATTGAGTCCAAGGCTCAAATTGCAGCCAAAAAGCTAGGCGTCCTAAATAAGGTCAAGCGATATTTCACGCCGGGACAGCTTTCAACTCTTTATAAAGCTCAAGTCCGGTCTTGCATGGAATATTGCAGTCACCTTTGGGACGGCTCAGCGAAGTATCAACTAGCTGCTTTGGACACGATCCAACGCAGAGCTGAGAGGCTAATTGGCGACCCAAAACTGGTGAAGAGCAAGTTTCACACCCTAGCTCACCGCCGCAAAGTCGCTTGTCTGTCGGTCTTTTACAGATTATACTTCGGAGAGTGTGCTCAGGAGCTGCATGAGCTCATACCGCCATCCCCCTTCTTCCATCGGACATCCAGACGCACAGCGGGCTACCACCCTTTCTTGGTTGATATTCCCAAATGTCGCACCAAGCGCTACTCAGTATCTTTTATATTGCGCACAGCAAAGGAATGGAACTCCCTCCCTGCGTCTGTATTCCCGAGTACTTATAACCCGACCACATTCAAAGCAAGAGTGAATAGGCACCTTCTGGGTGAGCTCGCTCCATCGTAGATCCTGTTCTAAGCCCATGGGCTTGATTGGGATCAAGAGCAAACCCATTAAAAGTAAAAAAAAAAAAAAAGTCTTAAACTTAACATCATGGCGTCTCTTCCATATCTTTGACATTTAATGCGACAGGACGATATTTAAGACGCACCTAAACTTGAGTAGCGTTCGAGGGTTAGAGGAACTGCCAGTATAGGATTAAAATATAATAAACTAGCGTCCACCCGCAGTTTCACTCGCGTGGTTCCCGTTCCCGTGGGAATATCGGTATAAAAGTATCCTGTTTTAATCCAGGCTATCAACTATCTGTGTGCCAAACTGTTTTTGCGTGAAAGAGTGACAAACATCAATACATACAAACTTTTTCATTCATAATATTAGTAGGATGGTTTCATTTTATTTCAGTGACAAAAACAAGGCTTTACAATTTTTAAGTAAATCTAAACGTTCGCTATTAATTGGAGTTATTAACATAAAAAAAACCCCATGACGTCGAGTCCAAGGGTGAGAAATCAGTCGGTTTTAGTTCGATACCTACATCATGCAGTTATTAAGAGCTTACTTTGTTAAGATACTTTAACACGGTATTGAATTTACTTCTAACATTAAAAAATATGAAGTGACAATAAGGGAAGCAATTCTTGAAAATTCCTTTGAAACCAAACTTACAAAAACATTGATGGAAATTTCATTATCCTAAAATGGAACCTTCAAATCTTCATTGGAAAACTTCGAATCTCCATACCATGCTTGAAAAGTGCTTCGTTAGCAATACACGAGCAACGCAAATACTAAGTATAAAACTATGATTGTCTGCTAACGAACAGTAACAGTGCTGCAGAATGTATTTAATTAGTACACTTTTTAACAAAAAATAAAAACGACGCATTTACCATCTTTAATGAAAAATCAATTTCAAAAGCGCTTGTTCCATTCAAAGTCTTTCTAAAATAGTGTACAATAAACATCATCGAATGTTAATCACAAGGGAGGTAGCTTTAGATGCAGGAAGCAACGGCTCCTCGGAACAAAACGTCGGCAGCAATACCCCAGCAATACCCCGGCGAAACGTTCAATCTACGGCCGGCCAGGGATGGATTTCAATCAAATATACGCTCACCGACGAGGCATAATACAGAGCTGTGGTAAGATCATGTAGGGATGTTGCATGAGATGGATACTACGGGTTTCCTAGAATCGGGGCTAATAATGGAGCTTGATACGCGATATTCGGTTACGAATTTTGATAGTTTGGTCCGAAGTAGGTGTTGGAATTTGATCAGTAGAGTGAGAAACACCGAAATGAAAGGGAGTTGTTAAGATACCTCGTTGGATGATCAGTATCAACACTGAATTTGAATATTACCTTTTTTCTTTAACAAGGACAGTAAGACATTTTAAGGCATCACTTGCAGGGTGGTGGTTTTTCTTTCTATTATAATTTCCCCTATACTTACATCATAGCATATTTGTATTGTGAATGCCTAAATATAGAATGTGTTAATACTTTTAGCGAAACTGAGAAAGAGTTTGTTCACAATCGAGAGTAGAATCGATTCCGCACATTTTTGATAAGTGTTAAATTTTTCAAAACATTGTATTCATTTTTTGCTGCTTCTAAAAATGATTGTGTCTACTACTGCCTATTTATTCAATACGCGCGCGACTCGTTACTTGCTCTCTTACTTCATACTAGAGCTCAAAACCTGTCAGTAAGTCACGGAGACCTATGAGCACGAATATCTTGGAAGTTTCTTAAAAAAAATGTTTTCAGTGTAATTCAATTTCATTTAAAATAATTTGGTTGCGGTGTATGGGCTTTCGGTTATTGCATTAGCACGTTGTGTAAAAAATCAAAGTTTAATGGCCGTTTCATCTTTTTCAATTAGTAAAAATGTTTCTTCCGAATGCAAGGATGGCCAACAAATTCGACAAGTCTTGTAAGCCTTTCGGTAGCCTTTTTCCAACAAGAATAGACTTATAAATGAGCATAATATTATAGATGTACGACAAAACCAGAACCTCTAAAACTCCTGCAAGTCATCAGCATCATTTGCAAATCAATATCTCACTCACAGATTTTTTCGAACAATTCACCCACTCGCAGATGACTTGGCATTCAATGCGAAGAATTAATTTGTGATTTATTCTGCTCCCTCACTCCGGGCCTGCCACTTTTACAACCTTGGCAACTCACCTGTGAAATTAATACCATCTCAGTTGATTAATGGATCCAGGGAGGATCCATGACTTCGATGAAAGGACAATGAGGATGTTGTCGGGTACCCTATTTAGTGTACCTGTATTAGGTATAACAGAGTAATTTATTTAGACAATCGTAACAAAAATGGAGTTTATATTTTGTTGTTAGCTCAAAACGTTTTGATTAACGATGAGTTTGTCGAGTTCGTAATATCGTAAACATTCTCGATTTTAGGTCTACGTATCTTATTTAGCTTTCAGAAATGTATGACTCGACGCTATTTAATAAAGCGTTCTGTTAATCAAATTAGTAAGGCTGAATTTACATATTATATTATTTTATAACATAACTTGTTACTGAAGAAAACTTTTAAAACCTGGGTGTTTGTTTGTACTTACTTGAACTGATCAAATTATTTTGAATGTATTTATTACTCACACTTCTATTTAACAATTTATCTTCTACTTTACCTTGAAGTCTGACATTACATTCCAAAGTTTTATCAACTTTATAAATGTTATTTTTTGTTATTCAGGGAACACGGTAAAAAACCATTTTCCTTAATCTGAAATTAGATTGACTTTTATCGTTTTGTTAGAATCATAATAAATTCTCAGAAACTAGTTATAAATAACCTAAAGATGTTTTCAATTCTATTCCTTGAGAAATTATAATTTGAAGTTTGTGGGCTTTTTTCAGTCGTTTCGCACACACCTACGTCGATTTTTTCAATTACCTGAAACAAAGTAAATTCTCTTTAAGTACATCTAATTTGATTAAATAATTAAGAAGACCCGCTTCTACTACGGAGCATTAATTTAAATTAAATGGAAATTTACTTGCTACGAGTGTAAATAAAATTAATCGGAGAATCTTAGGTTATATTAGTACAGTTAGATTAAATTAGAGAAGGGATTCTATTAAAAGTCAGGCTATTCTTATCACCTACGACCGATTCAGGAAACCAGATTTCAAAACGGATTTAACCAACTGGTAGCAAGAAATTTGATTAAGGTGCAGTAAGATTCCTCAAAATTAAAATAGAAATCCTAAGGATGCTACACGTCTACATTATCTACCAAGTTTTAAAAATCGAAGCTTTAGGGCTTGTTTCACAATGTTTCATTAGGAGATACTTTCTAGTTTACTTGACAGATTTGTAAGGACTATTTGTCAAGTAACAGCTAATCAGAACTTACTTAGACATTTTTTTTTTGTTTTTTTCATTTATTGCATTAAATGTGGTCATTACAAGATGTAAATATAAAGTTATTGTTTCTCACATTTAACCATTTAAAATTGGCATGCAATGAAAATGAAATTTCTGTGCACTGACCTCATAAATAAGGTTTAAATCCCAGCATCTCGTGGTAATTGTTGTATTTGAGCAATATGTTTAATTATTCCCTTTTCTCTTTTCATAACACTAAATGTAGGTAGAAAAATGCACTGTCCAATCTTCAATAACTAGTAAAGTTAATTAATTGGTCACTTTTCTGTTTGCAAACACTGGTACACTTGATTTGCAATATATTTAATGTTTAAGTACAGTTTTTATAAGAAAGCACAACGTTTACGATTTTATATCTTACAAAATACACGGACTCGATGTTTACGAGAGCTTGGTGGCGCCCTCTCTGTCTCATTGTGAAACAGGTCTTTAGAATAGAATAGAATTTGCATTTTATTGGAGTGACATGTTACAGGTAATTGCTGATGTCATACATTTTGTACCTCCTCCCATTCAGTCAACTATAGTAGCATGCAAATTTTACACAAGAGCCTGTTTCACAATGTCTAAGTAACTTCTGATTAGTTGTTACTTGACAGATAGGGTACAAAACTGTCAAGTAAACTGGAAAGAATCTCCTAATCGGACATTGTGTAAAGTACTGCAATGAATTTATTATCTACAAATTATTTTATTTTATTTATTTATTGCGGGACAACAAACAGTTACAATATAAAATCTAAACTTAAAATTTTACACATCTGGTATTACATACCACATCAAGATGGACAATATTGTAACCCACGACATTATCCACATATCTATACTAATATTATAAAGAGGAAAGATTTGTATTTTTGTATGTAACGAATAAACTCAAAAAGTACTGGACCGATTTAGAAAATTCTTTCACCGTTAGAAAGCTACAGTCTTCCCGAGTGACATAGGCTATATTTTATCCCGATATTGCCACGGGAACGGGTACCACGCGGGTGAAACCGCGAAGAATCGCTAGTTAACAATAAAGAGTGTGCACAATTAATAAAACAAATTATTATTACAAATCGCCTTGTGAAGAACACACCAATTTTTTTTTAGTTTACACAGATCTTGAAAAATGCATTGTGAATTCAAAAAAAATGTAAATAACTTACACAGTTCTTTCAAACTTTGTTTATGGTTAATTTTCACAGCACCTGAGTTTTGAGTTAGCGCAATCAAAATTTTAGTTTTCAACTAACAAGCATACTCTTCAGAGAAACTATTTATGTTTAAATAAATCACCGGAATATGTAAGGTTCTATGAAACTAAAAATGTTTCGTTAGTCACAGCTAAATAAATCTAATTCGATGAAGTAAAACGTTTCGTTAACTATAGCATTATGTACCTATTCAGAAACACATTATGCAACACGCATCTTAATATTGTTCGTCGAATCATTCAAGGTACTAGCATGTACTCATTCAGGTCTGCATCGGTCAGTGCGTGAGTTGATGATGTCACAGCGCGCCATAAACGGTGGGCGGCCATGTTGGAGAGGCGTGAATCACTTTCGGGCACGAAACGACCTATTGTCAACTGCCTTTGTTGGATTCAAGTTTTGGGCGACGAGAGGTAAGGTTTTAAGTCGTTAAGGTGAGTTGAGAAAATATCAGTCAATAGATGAGAGCAAAATGTGGACAAATGTTGTTTTGGTAACTATATTGGGCTTTTGACGTTTTATATGACGCCGTTTGCTTTTAGACATCTACAAATGGTAACGTAATGGCGTCCGATCGCTTTAATTAAAGAATCACACACTCATTTTACATTTCTGCATCACCACCATCGACTTTTGCCGATTAAGTATTTAGGCGAGAATGGATGCGATGTTGATAAGTAATACGCAAAGTATCTCAGCACAATATTTTATTCACACTCACGGACATTACAGACGCAAATTATATAAAATAGTACAGAAACAGAACGCGAACAGTTACAATACAATGTCTTGTGTTGTGTTGAAGAGAAAGCAAGCTGCTATGCGCAGTCCGTGTATCGCGCATGCGCGGTCGCGATCGCGATGCTAGCGCTGCGCTGCCGTACGGCGTCGGCAGGGAAACGCTAGCCGACAAAGTTACACACTGGCCGTGCCAGATGGCACCACCAGTAGTTAATTATCGTGTTGCCACATCACCCCCCCACGGAGAAAAATACAGTGTATGCCTTATTAATTACATTAGCGGCGAACAAAAAAGAAATACATAATAAAATAAACGAAATAAACAAACCGTTTGATCAGAGGTCTAAAATATCTTTAAACCTAACTTTACGACCCGATCTAGTGATCACGGGAGGATTCGGTGTGGGCTGGGCAGCCGGAGGGTCAGGTAAGCGAGCAGGGTTTGCAGGTGCCGTGTCGGTAGCGGGACGCGATGTTCCCGGTATCAATGGCAGCTGGCTTGCGGCTTGCGGCGCGGCGGGCGGCGGCAGTGGTGTGCGCGCGGCGGTCGGGGCGCTGGGCGCTGCTGCCCTCGCTGAAGGTGTGCCTTGCTCGATGTCTGCTGCCGTGTATGCCGGCTTTGTTCGGTCGATGCTTACTTGCATCTTTTTACCTGAGACATCCAAAGTGAGCGTTTTCGGCGTGCGGCTCACTATTTTATAAGGGCCAGTATATGGCGGTTGCAGTGATCGTCGCACGGTGTCGTCGCGGAGGAAAACATGCGATGCATCCGCGAGGTCTCTGAAAATAAACGACTTCGATTGCCCGTGACGAGACGCTGGAGTAGGACGCATGTCGGCCATGGTCCTTTGTAATCGTTCAACAAAACCGTCGTTCATAGTTTGAGGGGAAACGCTGGGTACCAGGAGCTCGCCTGGTAGTCGAAGCGGTTCTCCGTAAAGAAGTTCGGCGGCGGAACATTTGAGATCTTCTTTCAGGGCCGATCTGATGCCGAGCAGTACTAGTGGCAGAGCTCGGTGCCATGTGTCGCGGTGACACATAAGGGCGGCCTTCAAATGGCGGTGAAAACGTTCCACCATCCCGTTCGCCTGGGGGTGGTAGCTGGTGGTACGTATACGTTTGGTAGCGCCGAGGTCTAAGAGTCGGTTGAATAACGCGGACTCGAACTGGCGGCCTTGGTCCACAGTGATAGTGGTGGGTACGCCGAATCTCGCTATCCAGCCCCGTACAAAGGTGTCGGCTACTTCTTCGGCCGTAATGGACTTCATCGGCCACGCCTCGGGCCATCTCGAAAAACGGTCTATTGCAGTCAAGCAATAGGTGTGGCCTTCCGAGTGGGGGAGGGGGCCGACTATGTCGAGGTGCACGTGTTTGAATCTCCCAGTAGGCAGGGGGAAATCGCCGAGCGGTGCCTTGGCGTGGCGCGTTACCTTACAACGCTGGCAGTCGAGACACTGGCGTGCCCAGGCGCGACAGTCGCGCGCGACGCCGGGCCACACGTAGCGCTGGGCGACCAGGCGCGCCGACGCGCGGGCGCCGGGGTGGCTGAGCGAGTGTAGGCGCGCGAAAGCGGCGCGTCGCAGCGGCTCCGGTAGGTACGGCCGCGCGGTGCCCGTCGCCACGTCGCACACGATGGTGACGTCGGTGCCTGGAATTTTGGTTGGTTCCAATTTTAATGAACAATTCCCACGAAGAGTTTTAAGTTCGTCGTCGGCCTCTTGAGCGCGAGCGAGAGACGCATAGTCCTCGAACGATATCGCTTCGACGCGTGACATTGTATCGGCGACGACGTTGTTTTCACCTTTTATATATTTAATGTCCGTGGTGAATTGTGAAATAAAGGTGAGCTGGTTCAGCTGTGCGGGGGGCAACTTTTCTCGTCGTTGCGAGAACGCATACAACAAAGGCTTGTGGTCGGTATATATCGTGACGTTTTGCGCCTCTAATACATGCCGAAAATGTTGGACTGCAGAATAAACAGCTAGTAACTCCCTGTAGTATGCGGGCCAGGTGGTTTGGCTGGGTTTAAGCTTTCGACTAAAGAATGCCAATGGTTGCCAACCTTGCTCTGTCCACTGCTGGAGACAGGCGCCTACGTGGGTGCTGGAGGCGTCCGTGTAGAGGCCCAGCCGTGCATTAGGCATTGGGTGCACGAGCTGGACTGCCTGTGTAAGGCTGTCTCGACAGGAGTGGAAAGCTTGCTCTAGTTCGGCTGTCCAGGGCATGGGCTTGGAACCTTTTAATTTTGTAGCCGTTAAAAAATCGACTAGTGGGGCCTGGACTTCTGCGGCTTTGGGTAGAAAATGGCGGTAATAATTTACCATACCGAGGAATCTTCTTAGTCCTTGCGCCGTTTTGGGAAGAGGGAAGTCGCGGAGAGCAGCGATCTTGTCCGCCGGCGGCTGGATGCCGTCCTCGGAGACCCTGTGGCCAAGGAAAGTGACTTCCCTTGCTCCTAGCACACACTTGGAGGCGTTGATGACGACGCCGTAGTCGACGAACTTCTGCAAGAGAATGCGCAGGTGGTTAGCATGTTGCTCAGCGTCGCGTGAGAATATTAAAACGTCGTCAATGTACGGAAAGCAAAAGTCTAATCCTCGCACTATTTCGTCCATGAATCGCTGGAACGATTGGCCAGCGTTTCGTAGTCCGAAGGCCATATAGGGGAATTCAAAGAGGCCGAAGGGCGTTGTGACGGCCGTCTTGCAAATGTCGTCTGGAGCTACTGGTACTTGTTGGTACGCTTTAACTAAATCTAGGGTGCTAAATATGGTAGCACCAGCTAGATTATGTCCGAAATCCCCAACATGACGGACAGGATAGCGGTCTGGGATGGTCCGAGCGTTTAACGCTCTGTAATCGCCGCAAGGGCGCCACGTGGCGTCCTTCTTGGGCGCGAGGTGCAGGGGAGAGGCCCATGGGCTCTTGGATGGGCGCGCGGTGCCGGCGGCCACCATCGCAGCGAACTCTTTCTCTGCGACTCGCAGCTTGTCGGGCGCGAGGCGGCGCGGACGTGCGAAAACAGGCGGGCCCTCCGTCGTCATGATGTAGTGCACCGTGTTGTGTTTTACGACGCGGTCGACTGTAGGCGGGCGCGTTACCTCCGGGAAATCTGCGAGTATTTTTGAAAAAGGTGAGTTTTCATCACATTTGATTGTTTTGATGCTGGGCTGACGAACGTTGCTGACGGAGGCTGGCACAGATAAACCAGTTGTTCCATCATGTAATTTACCCTTATGACAGTCCGGAAGTAAATGAAAATGCCCCAGGAAATCTGATCCAATAATCGGTGCATCGACGTCAGCTATTATGAAGTTCCACCGGAAGTCCCTTCTCAACCCTAAATTAAGGTTGAGTGGGATGCTCCCGTAAGTGTTTATACAAGTGCCATTAGCTGCGTTTAGGTCGTAATTATTTTTCTGGTACTTCCCTTTTAGTAAACGCCGGGGAAAACAACATATGTCCGACCCAGTATCAATTAAAAATTTATTATTGGTGTACTGGTCGGGTATAAATAGGCGGCGACTTGGGTCCGGGCGGTCGGTACTCGCCACTACCGATCGCTGGTCGAGTTTCCCTGGGTGCTAGCAGGCCAGTTGCATGGCGGTGTGCACTTTGTAGCTCTGTCAGCAAAGCGGTCATGATACCAGCAGAGCTGGGAATTCCGTGGTCTCGAGCGACTTCGGGATCGGCTACGGTTCGAGCTACTGTGGGGACGGCCACTTCTACTGGTTTCATGACTGGTACTGAGTGATGCTACAATCCTAGTTAGCTCAGCCACTTGGGACTGTAGGGAAAACATGATGTTGTCAGTTGAAGATGAAATTTTGCATACCTCAGAGCGCGCGACCTCCACCAGCTGGTCGGCGTGGTCAGCTACCTCGCTGAGGTCTTGTTGCTTAAGTGTAGTAAGCATGAGCTGCACCTGTCGTGGCAGTCTGCTGGACCAGATGCTTCGGAGAAGTTGCTCCGGAAAAGCTGGACCGGCAAGGGAGCGCAGATGTCTCAGGAAAGAAGAGGGCTTTCGGTCACCAATTTGCTCCTTTTCTAACAGCATCCGTATCTTCTCTTCATAGGACACTGAAAAACGGGATACAATAGCATTTTTTAATGTTGTGTACGGCATGGACTTTGGAGGGTCACAGATTATGTCCTCGACCTCTCGAGTACAGCTAATGTCCAGGTGAGCTACTGCATAGCTGTATTTGGTGCTCTCTTGTGTGATATTATTAATCTTAAATTGTGCTTCTAGGCTAGCAAACCACAGCAAAGGCTTGTCTGGGCAAAATGGGGGAGTGCGGATTGACACTCTACACACCTGCAGACCTTCACCTTTGACACAATCTTCATCCAAATCAATAAGCGATTTTTCATGATCAGACATATTAGTAAAATAATAGTGGCACACACAATGTTAAAAATTAAGCACACACAATGTTAAAAATAAAGCACACACTGTACTTCCCTCGATATAGTTTCGTATTAACTACCTTGCTGAGTAGAAACGGGCTCCCCTTTTAAATACGCAATTAGCGTTAGTGGCAATGGCAAAGCACCCAATATAAAAATTTTGTTAGTTAAAAATGAACAAACAATATAAAAAATGACGCAAAAACATTTAAAAAGACATGCAAGCACCATAACCTTACCTCTAATTACGCCATAACATACATACACTATACACAAACAACCACAAAACAAGGTTTGAGAAACAAACAAACAACAGCAAAACAAAGTTATGAAATTACGATACGATATTTTGACATAAGTTTGAATGAATGAAATAAAGTTCGTATGAATGGAATGAAGTTTAAGTTTGTATGATTGTTCACTCGTTCTGAAACTTCCGAATCACAGTTCCGAATGTAGCCGTTCCGTTTTGCTTCCGCGTTGGCGCCACCATCAATGGCATAAATGAAAATCGCCCGATGCAATATGGCGGACCCGAAACGATACACTTTTTATGACTCGGTACATCGATATATGCACAAATTCACTATTCACTATTTCACTTTATAGCGAGAGTAGGGGACTTAGTGCGTCGGCGTCCGAAACACGGCGGCTGACGCGGGGCTTCGCCCCTGCGATGTCCGGTCTGCTCTGGCGCACGTGGCGTCGCCGAGAGCACGGAATGTGCGCCCGCTCGTTCTCTGAAGTGCTGCGGGACCGTGTCCCCTGGCTGCAGAGTTGTTGGAGAATCGCCTTCACGTTTGCTTACGTGTGTTATCGCGTCTTGTAGGAACTTGATCGCTTCAACTCGGCGTCTCAGCTCGGCGCGTGAGTGCGCGTCGGTGGTCACCACTTTAGGCGAGAATGGATGCGATGTTGATAAGTAATACGCAAAGTATCTCAGCACAATATTTTATTCACACTCACGGACATTACAGACGCAAATTATATAAAATAGTACAGAAACAGAACGCGAACAGTTACAATACAATGTCTTGTGTTGTGTTGAAGAGAAAGCAAGCTGCTATGCGCAGTCCGTGTATCGCGCATGCGCGGTCGCGATCGCGATGCTAGCGCTGCGCTGCCGTACGGCGTCGGCAGGGAAACGCTAGCCGACAAAGTTACACACTGGCCGTGCCAGATGGCACCACCAGTAGTTAATTATCGTGTTGCCACAAGTATTTTAATGCTGAGTCTATCAGAGTTCATTATTAATTTTATTTAAGACTGTTAAAAATGTAAATTACTTTTAAGAGTTTATAAATAAAATTATTATTAAGTATTAAAATTATTACTTATATTATTATTTTATTTATGAAATTGTAGCGACCTGCCCTGGCCCTGGCCTCGCAATGTAGATCTATCTATAGATACTAATATTATAAAGACGAAAGATTTGATTGTTTGTTTGAATTGAATAGACTCCAAAACTACTGGACCGATTTAGAAAAGTCTGACCATTAGAAAGCAAATTTTTTTCCAAGTGACATAGGCTATATTTTATCTCGATATTCCCACGGGAACGGGTACCACGCGTAAAACCGTGAGGATCCGCTAGTGTAAGATACATTGACGGGCCTGTTGGCGCAGACCACTGCACGAGTAGGTACCAACTAATCATACCTCCTGAGGAAGGGTCATGGAACCGGGACAAACGTTTATATGATGAGCAATTGTGTTTGTTACGTGCGTAGGTGTTATATAAATATATGTAGGTAGGTATGTAATGTATATATATATTTGTAATACCCCCCATTGTTTCTAATTTCCGTAACACAAATGCTTACCCCACTTTTTCCCGCCCGTGCCAATTTGGGAACACCTAGTTTTCTAGGGCTTTTATGAAAACCTTCGATAGCTTTTAATGTTTTTCTTATAAGCCCTAGAAAACTACTTAGGTGTTCCCAAATTGACACGGCGGGCAAGAATGGGTTAAGCTAGTAGGTATTACACCGGAATCAGATCAATGTGATGTTGTGAAACAATAAATATTTCACAACATCACAGAGATGTTATGAAATATTTATTTGTTATTTATAATACGGATGCCTGCGTTCTTCGTCAGAGGTCTCGGGTTCGATCCCCGAATAAGACAAATATTTGAGTGCATGAACATGTCTTTTTGTCTTGGTCTGTGTGTTTTCTATGTATATTAAGTATGTATTTATTTACAAACAAAAAGTATTTAAGTATTGTATCCGTTATCAAGTTTTCCATGATACAGTTTCTTAATGAAATTTACATTGGCTAAGATAATTGTTGTGATTGTAAAAAGTTATAACCAACCACTTGAATCACTCTGCCTATTGAAAAAATCGCATTAAAATTCGTTGCGTAGGTAGTTGGAAAGATGCAAGCGTACAGACGGACAGAAGCAACTTAAAATTGCAACTCGAGAAGCAAGATGACATCTAGGATAGAGCTTACCCAGAAGATGCCTGTGCACTCTAATCTCGAAACCGTTTCGGTTGTATATTTTGGGAAACAGAGACGCAGGGAGGATGTTCCATACTTTTGCGGTCCGCATGATAAACGAAGTTGAGAAGCGTTTAGTGCGGGATCTGGGAGTAAAAACCATGTAGGGATGGTAGCCCGCAGTGCGTCTAGATGTTCGAGGAAAGGGGAAGGCGGGTATGAGCTCATGTAATTCATGAGCACACTCCCCGAATAAATAAATATAATATTGGACACCATCATATAACAGGTGTCCCAAAAGTAGGTATAGGATGATTTGTTTCAATAAAACGCGAATGGATTGGAATTTCTTCGTAGTTTTATTTTATTTTTAAGAAGAGACTTGTACAATTTTATCTGAATAGAATATCTGCTAAATGGCCGCCACGGGCATTTTTGTTGTGTGCAAGTTTTTCAAGACACTTTCACACATTTCGCTACTTATTTCACCAATAAATCGGCGAATATTTTGTCTATGTTTTGTGGATCGTTGGTGTAGACTTTATCTTTGACGTAGCCCCAAAGAAAGAAATCCAGTGGCATCAGATGGCAAGATCTCGGTGGCCATTTGACATCACCTCTTCTTGAAATTACGAGATTTTTTGACCTTTCGACGAGTGTTTGTAATTGAGCGTGAATTTTCGTTAAATATTTATATAACTTCTATGCGCTGTTTTATTGTGAAACAGTCCACGATTAATTTTACATGTGTCAAGATGACGTATGTCAAATTTCAACCCGCCATCTTGAATATTTCGGAAATAGCGCGAAATTCAAATCCTATACGTACTTTTGAGACACCCTTTACATTGTTCAAATACCAAACTATAGTAACTTGAGCACTTAAGTGTTATGGAAATTGGAAACACCGACTTATACATATAACCTCATGCAGCCAGACCCGAGGACATATGGAAAAGTTCGTTTTCAATATTTACCCGACCGGGAATTGAACCCGGGACCTCTAGAGATAGCTGCACTTTGAAAACCGGTGCGAACACCCCTCGGTTACGGAGGTGGTCATGCCAATGTCAAAATCGTCAACTTTGTTTTAAATTACGTATGTAGAGTTTAATATGCTATGATCGATCCTAACGAGAGAACCTGATGTAACTATTATAGTTAAAGTCTCATAACTATCTCTTTCTTCAAACGAAACATTAGCAAGTATAAAAATTGCGAAAGTACTACAAAATACATTAGCACGTAGGCTCTAAGCAGAAATAAAGAAAATAAATTTTGCCACATCACGAGCCGTCCTATTGTCTTCCGTACCCATTCAAAGTCTTACAAAAGATCGGGCGCTCGGAACTCATCAACTTTCAACAAAGACAACATTGACTAAATATTTAAATTGATGCTGTTGTTAAAAATAAACATTAAGAAAGCAATATTACACAAGCAAAAAAGTTTGGAACAATTCATTCCAAGAAATGTCATCTTTATTAGACGATACTGCGCCCCTAGACAAGTGACTTTCTATTACCGAAATATCGCCAGTAGAGTAGGAAAAAAATGTATAGGATTGACATTAGCAATCGAAATGTAACGTGACCGCTATAGTCAATCCCATACATTTTCATTCTATTCTACTGGTGATATCGATAATAGATAGAGAGCAACTTGTCTAGGCTCTCTGTAATGTAAGCGCTTCAGCAGAACCTACGAAAATGTTGCAAGGCCTGCACTTCTTGCTCAAATGTTATAACTTAAGGTATATCGATGAGCTCAGTGGCGCAACCAATGGAAATAAATCAATTGCATTTTATTAAAGGCTTGGATTAAAAGTTTCGGTTATATCGCGCAAATAGAAGAGCAAAATGCAATTTTTAATTGTTTTTTCATGGCCTCATGAGCACCAAGTTATGGATCTCGATATTGCCAATTGTGGCCACTTTTGGCACTATTGAGATTCACGACTTATTGCGTAAGTTTGAGTTCTCAAAAGTATATTTAGAAAATGCATTCCACTCTTTCACCTGCGCGAAATAACCGAAACTTTTAATCCAAGCCTTTAATAAAATGCAATTGATTTATTTCCATTGGCAGCGCCACTGAGCTCATCGATACACCTTAAGTGATGTAAAATAATATACGAGGGCTGTTCAAAAAATAAGGTGACTTTTAAATTTTCACGGATAACGTAAATAAAATTTTAGATTTTTTTGTTGCGTTATGTTGGTACACCTGTCCGTCGCTTATGCTGAGAAGGTCGGCCATTTTGGAAGTTTAATTAGTTTTTGACAGCTATAAGAGCGCGAAGGTGTTTTCCCTCTGCGGCGATTTTTGCCTATTCCAAAAAATTTGATCGAAGAATATGCATCAAATTTTGCGTGAAATAGAAAATAAAGTACGTTAATACTATGGAAATGTTGCGCGTAGCCTCTGGCGATTCTATGTTGAGCAAAAAAAGAATTTATAAGTCGTACAAGTTGTTCGCGGAAGGTCGAGAAGATGTCAATGATAAGGAGCGTCCTGGACGGCCCAGCACCGTTTCCCTCACCGTTTTCTTTGATTGCAGACGCGTGGTGCATTACAAGTTCCTACCACAGGGTCGTACGGTTAATAAAGAGTACTACCTCAAAGTAATGCGCAGTTTGCGCGAAGCAATTCGCAAAAAACGACCAGACTTGTGGAAGGATCAGAAGTGGCTTTTGCACCACGACAATGCACCTGCTACATATCGTTAATTGTGCGCAATGTTTTGGCCAATAACAACACCGTAGTGCTGCCTCAGCCACCGTATTAGCTGGACCTGGCCCCCTGCGACTTCTTCCTATTCCCCAAACTGGAGAGGCCCATGAAAGGACGACGATTTGACACGATTGAGGAAATTAAGACACTATCGCTGGAGGATCTGAACAAGATCCCGAAAAACGATATTTTTAAGTGCTTCGCGGATTGGAAAAGGCGTTGGCATAAGTGTATTTTATCAGAGGGTGATTACTTTAAAGGGGACAAAATACAAATTGATGAATAAATAAATGGTTTTCGAAAAAATACAAAAGTCACCTTATTTTTTGAACAGACTGTGTATAACCTTCTTCAAGATTAAACTTATCTCACTCTCTCTCTCCTCAGCATTATTATTCCCATCTAGTGGGGTCTGCTTTACAGGTAATTAATTCTCTTCCACTTTGCTCTATTCGACGCATCTGTGTCGGAAACATTGCTGTCTTTAAGGCGCCGATTCCCGAAAATAGGGTATTTTAAATTATGGATTACTCGCAAACCACAAGTACTCAAAATTTGGAAAAAATATATGTTATTTGACAGTTATTTATCTAGTGCTTCCGGCCGTTTTTTTTCGATTGGTGATATTTAACTGTGTCCAATAAAATCCCAAACATCCGTCTAATCGTAATCTAAATATCCTATTACTTGCAGTATACTTGGTTTTAGTTAATGAAAAATATACGAAAATAATTGTCTTTGAATAGCCGAGGGATTCCGGCCGCCAAAAATTTAAATTAATTTTTATTTAATTTTTAATTGAATTTTAACTGATTTTCGATTCGCGGGGCGCTCGCCAGTTGACAGGTCACTGCCGGCTGCCGCTGCGTCCGCGTGAAGAGTATCGCGCGCGGCTGAGCATGCATTAGCGTGCCTATTTCGGTCGGGAATCCTCGCCTTAACATCTTTGGCAATAATATCTGTCCATCTTGATTTTAGTCTTACTCTTCTTCTCGACCCAGGTATATTCAGACTCATTGCTAAAATGGTTATGGTCTTCTCTTTACATAGCTATACCCAAGATTAAACTTATCAAATACTTAAAGAAATTAAGAATTCAGACTAGTAATTCTCTCGTACACTGGATTATCGCTAAGATTTTATAATAATTTATTACTTACTGGAATCAATTGCTAACAGCATTATTTTTATTCAATCAATCCAGTTAGGAATTTCTAATTGGATGTACTGAAAAGTCGAAACAAAGTTTGTAAAGGGCAAAGTCTGTCCAGAATAGATGGAAAAGGCGACGTGGAGTCAGATTCAGTAAAAATTTACTAACATGGGTGAAAGCACGAAGGTCAGTTAGCAATCCTTTGAAAACGGCCTGGCTCGAATTCCCTAAAAGGAATTAACGCGTAAAAATCATATATGCGAGTGATCCTACAAAGCTGAAAACTTTGGCTAAAATTCGATTACTGACGCCATAGACGACGAATTTATTTTACTACTTATATGAGGAGCCCGTGGCGCAGTAGTAAACGAGCTCGGCCTGCAATCATTTAAATTAAGCAACTTTCGCAATGGTCGGTCACGGGATGGGTGAACAAAAATTTAATATCTCGAGCTCCTCCGTGCTTCGGAAGGCACGTTAAGCTGTGGGTCCCGGCTGCGTTTGCAGTCGTTAATACTCACCAATACGCATTGGGCAGTCATCATCATCATCATGTCAGCCGAACGAACGACGCCCACAGCTGGACATAGGCCTCCCCCAAGGATCTCCACGACGATCGGTCCTGCGCTGCTCGCATCCAGCAGCTTCCCGCGACTTTGACTAGATCGTCGGTCCACCTTGTAGGGGGTCTGGCAGTAGTGGTGGGGACTTATACTGGCTTTGTTTATACACCACTAAATTTTAATTAGCATAAATATTTTAGGGGATGTTAGTGCCCATCAATATGAACAACTTTCACTATGGGGCCAAACATGGAATCGCGAAAAAATAATCAGCTGTTCCTTACATTTCAGTCGACTCGATGTTGTACTTGTATGGAACAGCTGATTTTTTTTTTTGCGATTCCATGTTTGGCCCCATAGTGAAAGTTGTTCATATTGATGAGCACTATCATCCCCTAAAATATTTATGCTAATTAAAATTTAGTGGTGTATTTACAAAAAAATCGAATCATCTACCTTCAATACATAATACTCGTATGTGCACAATATAATTTCAGTGTTATTTATATTACAATGTAAACTGTATTACACATCGTTAAGCCAAAGCTCACATTTCAAAAGCTTAAGACACGACTAGAAAGTCTAGAGCTTTCGCCATTGTCTGGATGAATGTGTTTAAGCAATCTTCGAGCAGTTCCCAGCAGCACACTTAGGGTTGCCACCTTTTTATTGAAAAAATATAGTACTTTCTCCAAAAAATAGCAAAAAATATAGTACTTATGGGACAGTTAAGAAAAAAAATTGTACACATTTATTCTTGATCATTAAGGCAAAAGCGATTTTCCACCCTATCCCCTAACTACGAAGGAAAGAAAAAAAGGCTTAGGGAAATATTTAAAAATATTTTTTATCACATTATTTATTTTTCCACGTGTACTTGTCATTACTAATTTGAAACGCCCCATTCTAGCTATGGGTGCGCTAGTTTCTAGCCACGCGGTTAAATATAGTATTTTTCGTACTAAGTATATTTTTTTTTATAATATATAGTAAAATTGACTGAAATATAGTATGATACTATATAATATAGTACAGGTGGCAACCCTAAGCACAATAGACTTAAATTAGCCTCTCCTCTATTGTGGCACCAGCTTACTATTTATGCCGATGAGTTAGTTGTTGGGACGATAACGACAAGCTTTTAATTAACTTGCCATGTTAGTTAGTTAGTTAGTGGGGGACAAATCTTGCAAGCTTAATTTGACCCTCTTCCCAGTGTCCGATGAAGCTGGAATTTTAGTGTAGGCAATGAACAGATTCTTTGTATGGAGACCCATACATTAATTCCTCAGTCGATGAAACTTTGCTGGGTTATAAAATAGCATGAGCCATAAACTTTTAAATGCTTATCCAAAAAAAAACTCAAACGGAAGTTAGGTATTTATACCTAAATATACAAATATGTTTATATATTGAACCGAGTAATTTCTCAACCCAAATTTATTTTACCAAATGAGTTATTTATACTAGTATGTGATACTTGATAAAAATCCAAAACTTTTTTCAAACATGAGTACTGCTTTTGAATGATAATTCCTTTTTTGACTCTCATTTTCATTGACAAATTGCTCCGTCGTTTTTTTTTACTTATATGACCTTAGAATGTAATTTGACGTTACGAGTAAGAACATCCAAAAAAAATATATTACCAATATTGATTTATTTTAAACTATGAATAATTCAATATGGAAAATTGCTCTGCATTATTTATCTTTAAAATTATGTTAAAAAGTCACATATACACACAAATCTAAAATATCCAAAAGAAATATCATCCGGAACACCAACATTATGAAAGCGAAGATAAATCTATCCCCTGTTACGCAATAATGTACCGTCTTTCGTTACCAGTTGGGTGCAAATTAGCGTCCTCGTGCTAATAGTACGACCTTGAACGCGTGACCCTGTGCCTGGGGGCACAACTGGGGGGCCGCGTTCGTGTCGTCGGTCGCTGTGTGATTCTTTCTTTTTTGTTTTCTTTGTACAGTCAGGGACAAATTCGGTGAACCACTTCCTGCTTATTTTTGTGTAGCTAGTGTGACTTCAAAAAAAAGTAGCTCCTCAGTTTGACCATATTATAGTATTCTTTGGTTTGGTTTGACCATGTTTGTATGTATGTTTGGCCGATTATCTCGCGTTTGGCTGAACCGATTTTTATGCGGTTTTAAGAAAAGTATTTTTTACATTTAGGAGAAAGTTTTGGTATTTTAACCGCCTTCGAAGAAGAAGGTTCTCAGTTTGACTCATATGTTTGTATGTGTTCAGTACACCCCTGCCTAGACCGCGGAATGGCTAGCGCAGTGGAAGCTGGTATTACTATAGACTCCGGACAAATCTTGGTTTCAGCCGGGATGTAACTGAACAATAGGACTGCGATACACAGCGCTTAATCTATATTGTGAAGTAAGGAGGATTTTACATACTGTCTGTGGTCCTGGGCAGTGGAGACAGAGGTGGTGTAAGGGAGCGCGCGCGCTCCTGGGGTCCTTTCTTCGTCTTCTTCTGCAGACCTTACCAATTAGTGACCTCACTCACAACACAAATAACAGCGTTCACAAGACACTGGGCGTTTCAACAATAGATACACAATAACACACGGAGGAGCCTTTTGTCAAGATATATATTGCCCCTGCAACAACACGTGTGATGGATGATTATCCTTCAAAGCATCGCGACCGGCCACTAATCAGGATGGCATCAAAATCGTGGTCGTACAACACGGGATCGGCAGGATAATTTAAGATGTATTCAAAACTCGATATGCCAGGCACATTCAACGCGAGCGATTTTTAACAAATTCAGCAAAATTATTCCGACATTTTCTTACAAGAATTTCAATCAAGTCTCACTGTCAACTTCAAGTGACAGCTAATGTCAATTTGACGTGACATTAGAGTTGCGTTCAGAAACGTCGATCTTTTCCGAACATCCCCCCGCCCCGGACCGTTAAGAACGGTACGTCAATCTACGGGTAATCGGGAGAGCCCACTAACTGCTCTCTTCAAAACCGAATCTCGAACCAAAACCTCAGCAAAACGAGGAACTCCGTCAGTTCCGGGGTAGAGTTTAACAATGCGCCCCCTTCGCCAACATAGGGGCGGCAGGTTAGCATCCTTAATCAACACGAGGTCGCCAGTCTGGGGTGGGGTGGTTTTATCTGTCCACTTCACGCGCTGTTGTAGGATATGCAAATACTCCATCGACCAACGTGCCCAGAAGTTTTGGGACATCTGTTTCAAAAGTTGGTATCGCGACAAACGATGGGATCCTACATCCTGAATAGGATATTCAGGCAAAGCCAAAAGGGGCTGTCCGATCAAGAAATGACCTGGGGTCAACGCTTCCAGGTCATTCGGGTCCGAAGACAACGGGCACAAGGGTCGCGAGTTGAGGACGGCCTCAATTTTACAAAATACCGTATCAAGTTCCTCAAACGTGAGAATAGTTTCTCCAATCACGCGACGCAAGTGTGTCTTGGCAGCCTTTACACAAGCTTCAAAAATTCCTCCCCAGGTCGGACAAGCTGGAGGGCTAAACTTCCAGATTATCCCACGCCGGGAGAGGGTGGTTCCAATGTCTATTTTATTATCAACAAAAAACTTAACTACTTCCTTAAGATAATTACACGTTCCCTTATAATTAGTACCACAATCGGAACGTATCAATGACGGCAGTCCTCTACGGGAAACAAATCTGCTCAAGGCGGCGACAAAGGCTTCGGTAGACAATTCCGAGACAATTTCCAAATGGACAGCCTTGGTGGACAAACACACAAACACGCACAAGTACGCCTTATAGGTTTTAGCATTACGCAGTCTCGAAGCCTTTACAGTAAAGGGACCGGCGAAGTCGGTGGCGACTCCGGCAAAAGCTCTACATTCCGTGACGCGATCAGCAGGCAAATCACCCATCTGGGGCTGCATGGTCGCGGCCTTCAATCGATAACAAGGCAGGCAACGGAAAACCACAGTGCGAATGGCTCGACGAGCAGACAAAATCCAAAATTCACGCTGCAAAATGGCCAACAAAGCATTACAGCCAGCATGTTGTGCATTCACATGGCGATCTGTTATTATCAGTTGAGTCAAATGTCCGGCTTTAGGTAACAAAAGGGGGTGACGAGCTCCATACGGCAGGTTCGCATTTCGAAGTCTTCCGCCGACTCGCAAAAGCCCACTCTCGTCCAGGAAGGGATTTAATCGCGATACCGCGCCCTTCAACTTGCGACGGCCTAAACGCAAAATTTCAATCTCGGACTCAAAACTATCAGCTTGTACTCTCCGGACCCAAAACAAGAGCGCGTCCCTACGCTCGTCCGGAGTGAGAACCGACGAATCACGCCTCGCGCGTGGGTTTCTGCAATTGTACACAAAACGTCTGATCCAAGCGGTAACACCAAGCAGCTTCTGTAAGGAACTGTACCGATCCAACAACCAATCCTTTTCCCCGGCGGGGTTAGTCTCCAGGACGCATGCCCGCATATCAGGAACGGCTACGTTCGACAACGCTGGAGTGGGCGGCCACTCCGACTCAGGCCGCATCAACCACTGTGGGCCCCACCAGAGGGGGTGGTTAATTAGGGTTGGGGCTACACAACCCCGAGACGCACAATCCGCGGGATTCATGGTTCCCGGCACGTGTCTCCAAATCAACTCGATGTCGGAATTACAAATCTGCGACACTCGATTGGCCACAAACACGTCCAAGGTGTGCGCCGGAGCCTTCAACCAACAAAGGACGACCTGACTGTCCGTCCAAGCATAAACCTCTTGTATCTTAATAGATCGACCTAATGTGAGCCATACGTGGTTCAACAAACGCATTAGGAGGGCAGCTCCACACAATTCCAACCTCGGGATCGTATGACGAGTCCGAAGGGGAGCGACTTTGCTTTTCGCTATCACCAGATGCACAGCAACAACTCCGTCAACAGTAACGGTGCGGAGGTACACGGCCGCAGCAAATCCACGTTCGGAGGCATCGGAAAAGCCGTGAAGAGTAACTTTACAATTTTCAGAAGGGAGGAATAGCCTCGGCAAATGCACTTCATTAATCTCGGGGAGGGATGAAACGAAGCTCGACCAATCTCGGAGTAACTCGTCCGAGAGGGGTTCATCCCACGACACACCCGAAGCCCATAACCGTTGCAAGAAACACTTGGCCATAAACAGCACGGGGCAAATCCACCCATTGGGGTCAAAGGTACGTGCGACAGTAGACAATACTAAACGCTTGGTCCAGACTTTCGGTGGTCGTAAATCCACACAATACGTGAAAGTGTCAGAGACCGGTTTGTACTGTACGCCAAGGACGGTCACCACATGGGGATTATCAACATTTTCGAATAGGTGGGGGTCCTGCTGGTGCTCTTCGGGCAAACCTACCAGTACATCAGGCGAGTTGGATATCCATTTCCTCAACTCGTAACCTCCCGACTTCAAAAGGGCGGTGAGTTCGTCTCTCAGGACAATCGCCTCTGAGACAGATGAGGCGCCCGTGCAAATGTCATCCACATAGACGTCACTGGCCAAAATGGCGGAGGCGCGAGGGTATCTCAAGCGCTCCTTCTCGGCCAACTCCAACAAAGAACGAATCGCAACAAACGGGCTCGAAGCCAAACCGTACGTATTCGTATTCAATTCATAAATCAACAAGGGGTCCCTAGGACTCTCTCTCCACAAAATCAATTGGTACCTCCTATCCTCTGGATGGATGACCGTTTGTCTGAACATCATCCGGATGTCAGTCATAAATACAATTTGGTGCCGCCGGAAGTTGGTCAAAATGTCTGAGATCTCCGTGTGCAGCTTGGGACCTACATGCAGACACTGGTTCAAGGACGCTCCAGTGGAGGTGGGAGCCGAACCGTCAAAGACCACCCGAATCTTTCCGGATTTCAAAACGGCGTGGTGCGGCAAAAAGAAGTGCTCAACGGAGCGCCAATCCAAATCGCTCACGGACATGTGCCCTAACTCCTCATACTCCCGCATGAATTCAACATACTTCTGGCGGAAGACCGGATCCTTGCTCATGCGACGCTCCATCGCCACTAGCCTACGTTCCGCTAGCGGTCGGGATTCGCCCAGAGGAGGTCGGCCGGCACGAAAGGGGAGACGGGTGATCAAACGACCAGAGCGGAGGCGACCAGTGTTATTCTGGTAATACAACTCGCATTCATCCGCTACTGGGTCAACCCGCGGGGCTGGTGGAGGTTCCTCAACCTCCCAAAACTTCTGCACCACTTCGGAGAGAGACACATTAAAAACAAGACCGCGATCCTCATCAAGGGAATCCAAAACGCGGCGAGCAGGGCCCATCACAACTGTACCGAGTGTCGTCTGCAGAGCTACCAAGCCATCTGGCTGCAAAACTCGCTTCCCCGTCAACAAAACTCGCCCCAGGACATCGGCTCCAAGGAGAGCATCAATCGGGCCTGGGCGGAAGAAATTTGGATCGGCGAGTGGGGAATCAGACACCAAAGACAACATACTCGGTCCCAAGTCAACTGAAGGTTGACGGCCAACAACTGTGTCCAACACAATCGCCGAGGTCTTAATGCCTGGCGTGGACTTATTACGTGATGTAAATGTGAAGTCAACATGCCCTAACAACCCGGGGACTTTCACATCGCCAACACCTCTCACGCCTTCCGTGTGGGGGTGCACCTTGAGGCCCAACCGCCTAACTAACCAAGATGACACAACACACCCCTGAGCACCGGAATCCAACAAGGCGCGAACTTCCACAAGGTCGCCATTCAATCCCCTGACAAGCACAGAGGCCGTGGGCAACAAAACGGTCTCTGGAGGGGTGGCTACAATCGACCGTAAACACGTTGATTGCTAGTATGTGGGGTCCCCAGACGTCCCCCCATGGTAAGGGGGTCGCTCATAGCGATCCAGTGGGTCCCAGTCTCCCACATACTGCCTACGTCCAAATCGCCCGGTATCAGGCGGGTTATATCTCCCGGCCCCTTGAAGACGGGGCGGGCGCCGCTCCAAACGCGGGTATTCGGCGAGCGGCGGCGAGAATCGGTGCCTATCATCCACCGTGTGCGTCGCCCCATAGTCGCGGGGGCACGGTGACCGATTTTCAGAGGGGGGGTCCCGGGGACCCCCGGCTGTGCGAGGCTCAACACGTTGCGGGGGGCTTCTACGACCTCCCGCAACGCTCGCAAAATCGAACCCCCTAGTTGGGGACCGATTTCCCATGGGGGGGTCCGTGGGACCCCCGCCCGTGCGAGGCTCAAAACGTCGCGGGGGGCCTCTACGACCTCCGGCAACGCCCGCATAACTCATCCCCATCCTTGGGGATCGGTTTCCCATTGGGGGGTCCCTGGGACCCCCGCCCGTGCGAGGCTCAAAACGTCGCGGGGGGCCTCTACGACCTCCGGCAACGCTCGCATAACTCATCCCCATCCTTGGGGATCGGTTTCCCATTGGGGGGTCCCTGGGACCCCCGCCCGTTTGAGGCTCCAAACGTGGCGGAGAGCGTCTGGGGCCACTCTGGTGGCCACTAGAACTGCTGCGGGATGCAAACACCGCGGGGGGTCCGAGACCCCCACCCATACGCGGTGATCCTGCAGCGACACGCTGCGGCGCTCTGCCGCCCTCTGGGCTGTTCATGCAGAGGAGGGGATGGTGGTTGCCCTTACAAAAGCGGCATGGGTGCGCTTGGGTACATTCGCGCTGCATGTGCAGGCCCAAGCACGAGTAGCACCATGTCCGTTGTCGCGCGATCGCTCGACGGCCTTGGACGCGCTGGTCGAGGAACTTATCACAACGGGTCGTGCTGTGACCCGGTTCCCGACAGTACAAGCAGCGGGCGGTCTCCTGGACGGCGGCATAGCGGCCGGGCGCGCGAGGGGCCATACGCCCCCTACGGGGGGGTCCGGTGGGGGATCTACTCTGTGGCACAGGTCGTTCGGGTCCCATAGGACCGGCCAGAGAGGAATTATCTGCCAGTCTACTTTCTCCTTCCAGGAACGTCAAGAGGTCCGAGAAGGGTGGCAGATAAGTCGCACTATCCCCACCATACTGCTGCTCAAAACGGACCTTAACAGAGTCCGGCAACTTTCCCAGGACAATGTGCAGTAACAAAAACGACCACTGCTCCACTGGGAGTTTTAAGTTTTTTAATGCGTTGTATGCCACCAACAGCGGATTTAACAAAGCCACTCTCAAGTGCATCACGCTGGCAACGCGGGGTAAATTCAAAATGGCGGCAACATGGTTGTCCGCCAGACGTCGTACGTTCTGGTACCGACGGGCAATCAAATCCCTAGCAATAGGGTAGTTTTCATCCGAGGGGGCCAAATGTTGCACCGATTCAAGGGCCTCCCCCTCCAAGACGGATAACAAATAAGCCAACTTTTGGCCCTGGGTCAAATCATCCCGGGCATGTACCAGACTATCAAAAATATTCATAAAGCCCTCCCAGTCCTCTAGACGACCAGCAAAACGCCTTAAGTCTAAGGGGGCCAATCTAGCAAAGAGAGGGGGCATACTTTTAGATGTGGCCGGGGAGGGGCTCGGTTCATTCTCTCTTGCCACTTGCAAAGGCCGGGCCACCTGAGTAATTCTGTCCGCAAAATCATAACACTGGTCCACATCCAAATCGACTTCTTGTCGCATTTCCACATCGGCCTCAACAGTCCTTTCCAAAAATAAGGCATACTGTTCATCAACAACAGCCAAACGTACGGGCAGATCTACGTATCTGTTCAACAAGGCCTCCGTCCTATCAGGTCGCTCCAACAATGCGACTGCAGACGCTAACCACCGTAACTCAGAACGTATTTTGGCTTTAGCAGAGGAGGCCGTCATTGTAACGTCACAAATTTATCAACAAAAACAACAAATTCAAAATATTCACTATAACACAAAATCTCCAATATTTTGAGGTTATTGATAACCACAAAATTCCAATATTACAACAACAAAGTATTTATAATGACACAAACTCTTAAATATTTGGAGGTTATCAGAAAACAACAAAACTCAAGTATATAATTACAACTCTAACTCTCAAGAGGTTATAACTTAGACACAAACTAACTTTGACTTTATAAGTCAAAGGTTATTCAGTTCAAACAAATCACTGACCATTGAAATTCACTTGGATATCAACACAACAACAAGTCAATTTCAATTATTTCAAGGCACAAGTTTCAATGAGTTTCAATGTGTAAACAATGTCTTAAATCATTTAAGTTTCACTAAGTATTGAGTGCAAACTTATTAGCTAACCTTTTATTAGCTATTATTTAGCAACAAACTTGTCAATATTCACAACTCAAATTTGCTGACAAAACTAAATAATAATTATTATGAACAAAGAAAGGCATCTGTTTACATTTTGGAACCTCAACACATGACAATTAATTACAAGACATGGAACCAATAACAAAGGAATGCCCTTTACTTTTCAAATGCAAGTTAATTACCATTTACAAGTACAAATTAATCTAGTCCGGACCAGACTGGGTCATCAACGCGGCACTGATTAATACAAAGTTTTGGCGTGGGCCTCTCAGGCCTTCAAGCTACGCTCTTGGCTACCAAGAAATGTTCAGTACACCCCTGCCTAGACCGCGGAATGGCTAGCGCAGTGGAAGCTGGTATTACTATAGACTCCGGACAAATCTTGGTTTCAGCCGGGATGTAACTGAACAATAGGACTGCGATACACAGCGCTTAATCTATATTGTGAAGTAAGGAGGATTTTACATACTGTCTGTGGTCCTGGGCAGTGGAGACAGAGGTGGTGTAAGGGAGCGCGCGCGCTCCTGGGGTCCTTTCTTCGTCTTCTTCTGCAGACCTTACCAATTAGTGACCTCACTCACAACACAAATAACAGCGTTCACAAGACACTGGGCGTTTCAACAATAGATACACAATAACACACGGAGGAGCCTTTTGTCAAGATATATATTGCCCCTGCAACAACACGTGTGATGGATGATTATCCTTCAAAGCATCGCGACCGGCCACTAATCAGGATGGCATCAAAATCGTGGTCGTACAACACGGGATCGGCAGGATAATTTAAGATGTATTCAAAACTCGATATGCCAGGCACATTCAACGCGAGCGATTTTTAACAAATTCAGCAAAATTATTCCGACATTTTCTTACAAGAATTTCAATCAAGTCTCACTGTCAACTTCAAGTGACAGCTAATGTCAATTTGACGTGACATTAGAGTTGCGTTCAGAAACGTCGATCTTTTCCGAACAGTATGTTTGTCTCTGAGATGCGGTTTTCAGAAAAGTATTTGTTACATTTAGGAGAAAGTTTCGGAATTTTAACCGCCTTCGAAGAAGAAGGTTCTCAGTTTGACTCGTATGTTTGTCTCCGAGATGCGGTTTTCAGAAAACTATTTGTTACATTTAGAAGGTTTTGGCATTTTAACCGACTTCAAAAAAGGAGGTGTTCAGTTTGACCCGTATGTATGTATGTTTGACTTTGAGATGCGGTTTTCAGAAAAGTATTTGTTACATTTAGGAGAATATTTTCGAATTTTAGCCGACTTCAAAAAAAGAGGTTCTCAGTTTGACCCGTATGTTTGTCTTTGAGATGCGGTTTCCAGAAAAGTATTTGTTACATTTAGAAGGTTTTTGCATTTTAACCGACTTCAAAAAAGGAGGTACTCAGTTTGACCCGTATGTATGTATGTTTGACTTTGAGATGCGATTTTCAGAAAAGTATTTGTTACATTTAGGAAAATATTTTGGAATTTTAACCGACTTCAAAAAAGGAGGTGCTCAGTTTGACCCGTATGTATGTATGTTTGACTTTGAGATGCGGTTTTCAGAAAAGTATTTGTTATTGGAAATGGGTCTTTAAATAAAACTTCACTATATAGCTGTGATGAAATAAATCCGTATATTCAGCTATATCAACCACAAGGAACGAACGATACGTAAAAGATCTCTAAACACCATGGAGGCCTGCGGGAGACTAACTAAACTAAACAATAGTTTTATTTCAGAGAATCAAATTCCAGAATCACAGCTCCATGAAATAATAACATTAACTATAGAACAAAGGATCCTTGTTCAATTAATTTTTGTCCCACAGCACACGTGCGTGTTCTCAGAATTATCTTAATGTAAACAAACCAACACGCCCCCTCAAAAATTGATTGAAAACAAAAATCTCATTGACCATTGAAAAAAAAAAACGTCCGTTCCTGTGTTCCCTGGGAAATACATATGGTCCAACATTTGTTGCAAGGATTAGGAAAACCCAGTAAAACCTAATCAGACCATCAAAACAAAAACACAACGACATTTTACAATCAATGCTATTTTAAGTTCAAACCATTTCTTAGTTCTAAAAATCTGGCTGCAGATAAAGGCTTTGTTAACATTATCAGCCAGTTGAGCACCGGTAGGAATGTATTTTAATACAATTACATTTTTCTCAATTTGCTCCCTTGAAAAATGGTATTTTATATCTATATGCTTAGATCTCTTATGAGACGTGGGATTATTAGCTATACTAATGCAACCATTATTGTCTTCATAAATGACAATAGGACTGGTAATATTTACATTAATACTGGTTGCTAACGACTTTAACCACAATGTCTCCTTGACAGCTTCATATAGTGCCATATATTCAGCTTCAGTGGATGAGGCAGCCACTGATGTTTGTCGTTTTGTATTCCAGCATATAGTACAATTTTCAAATAATACGAATACATAACCAGTTGTACTTTTCCTGTCATTTAGATCATTACCTCCCCAATCAGAGTCGACATAGCCACTCAACATATCATTATAATCACCTCTTGTATAGGTAAGTTTGATATCTTTTGAACCATTTAGATATTTTAATACCCTTTTAAGACATTGCCAAAGGTATTTATTATTTTTGTTTGTATATCTACTCAAAATGTTAACAGCTATGCTTATATCAGGTCGAGTGCACAGCATTATATACATTAAACAACCAATTAAATTTCGACATGGGGCATCATATTTTTCTTCTGAATTTAAAGCTTCATAATTCAGTTTATTTTCAATTGGTGTACTGACAGGTTTACTATCATGCATATTAAATTTATGTAGAACTGTTTTTATATATGCACTTTGATCTAAAGTTATCTGGTTATTATTTCTTTGAATTCTTACTCCCACAAAGACATTAATATCTTTGAGATCTACCATACAAAATTTCTTCATCAAATAGTCTTTAAAACTATTCATTCTTGCTACATCACTAGTAGCAATTATTAGGTCATCTACATATAGAACTACATAAATGTTTTTAAAACCTTTTGCTTTTAGAGCTTCATCAAATACCTCAAACCAGCACCTTGCTGCTTGCTTTAATCCATATAAAGCTTTATTTAATTTACACACTTGGTTACTTTTACATGGTACCCCCTCAGGAACTGTCATATATATTTCTTCCTTTAATGTACCATTAAGAAAAGCAGTTTTAACATCCATATGATGGATTAACAAGTTATTTTGATTTGCAAAAGCTAAAATAAACCTGAAACTTGAAATTCTAGCGACTGGTGCAAAAGTTTCATTATAATCCATTAAATATTCTTGACTAAAACCTCGAGCAACAAGTCGAGCTTTATATTTTACTGGATTTCCATATTCATCATTTTTCATGGAAAACACCCATTTGCAATCAACAATATTTTTATTTTCAGGCTTTGATACTAAACACCAAGTATTATTCATTAAGAGAGAATTGATTTCTACTCTAACTGCTTGTTCCCATTGTATTCTATCATTCCTACTTTGAATTTCCTGAAAAGAAGTAGGTAACTTACATACTATTGACTGAGCGCACAAAAGATAATCATAATCTTCATTATAAGATACAGAAGAAAGGTTTTTAATTCTTTCACTTCGTCTTAGTTCAGAATATGTATGTGTACTTTCCTTAGGATCTAGTCCTAATTCGACATTTTCGTTATTGTAGTCACTACCATCAGTACCACCTTGTACCGATGTATCTGATTTACCAACATCAGATTTATGAAACCAAACTACTGATTTCGACCTTGTTTCAGGTTCATCAGTTTTATTACACGAGTTTTTAGACTTAAACTCTTCAGGTCCGACCAACGGCCTGGATACCAGAAAATTGGTTTCATCTACAATAACGTCTCTAACATACACACACTTTTCAGCTTCCACATTTATATCCATTTGGTTCAAACCCTACTAGTATTCCTTTCCATGATTTGTCATCAAATTTAGTTTTACTAGTTTTATTATGTACAAATACAGTAGAACCAAAAACCTTCAAATATTTAACTTGCGGCTTTTTACCATGCCACAATTCATATGGTGTTTTTGTACAATATTTTAGAGCTTTAGTAGGGGTCAAATTAATTAAAAATGTTGCAGTCAGAACTGCTTCACCCCAAAATGACTTTTGCAAATCAGCTCCAACCATCATTGCACGAGCTCTTTCGGTTATTGTTCTTATCATGCGTTCAGACACACCATTTAACTGTGGGGTTCGTGGAACTGTCAAGTGATAACTAATGCCTTTGTGTACACAATATTCTTTCATTTCATTTGACAAGTATTCTCCGCCATTATCACTATACAAATTAACAACTTTTAAATTAAAATGAGCCTCTGCTTTTGCAACAACATCTTGAAACATCAAGAATACTTCTGATTTATGTGAAATCAAATATGTAACACAATAATGAGTATACTGGTCCACAAAAATTACAAAATAGTTTTTATTATTTATTGTAGACGGTGCAATAGGACCACAAATATCAGAATGTACTATAAACAGAGGTCGTTTTACATGGCTTTTATTTTTAGCTTTATTGAAAGGCAGTCGTGCTTGTTTACCTTTTACACAAGCTTCACACAAATCATCATTAGGCGCAACATGCTCAATCTGCTCTATGTCATCAACCATATGATTATGTTGTAGTTCGAGGAATTTCGATTTTCCAATATGGCCTAGACGTTGATGCCATAATTCATAATCATTTTTCATAGAACTATGTATTTGCCTTACATCATTACATACATTTACATTGACAATGAAATCAACACCAATTAAATTGTTGAAAGACTTACCAGTTATTATGACCTTATCTCCTTTAATAATTTCCACACCCTGTGGATTAAAAACAATGGTCATACCAGCCTCTTGCATTCTCCTTACGGACAGTAAATTGTATGGAACATCGTTGCAATAGAGCACATCCATTAGCTCTCCTTGGATATCCATGTTACTGCGTACTTTTAATGTGCCCCTTTTTGTAGCATTTATAAAGCTTCCATTCTTGGCCACAGATATTTTCATTGGCTCCTGAAGTTCAGTAAAGCCTTCAGCAAGATCAGCTCTATTAATTATATGATCCGAAGCTCCAGAGTCAAGAAGGAAAGTAATTTTATTTTTATCTTCAGCTGTGGATTCATTACTTTCAAATCTTCCAATCCCAAGCATAAAGGCAAAACCAGAGGTATCATTTCTTGATGTTGATGGTTGAATCATTTGCACTGTTTGAACAGTTCTATTCTTTGCAGTATGCTTTGATAGATTTTGAAGTGACTTTTTGTAGTAAAAGCAATTTTTCTTGAAATGGCCTTTTCTCCCACAATGATGACATTTAGAGTTCAGTACCTTTCTGTTTTTAGGAAATTGCCTTTTGTATTGACCTTGGTAGGGGTTTTTCAATGATGTCTGTGTCTCAAAATTATTCTTTGTTGTGTCATATCTATTTGAAGTGACTTGAAGTAATTTTGCACTTGTGTCTTGATTTTGTTTCATTAATTTTATTTCATAATCAAGAAGCCTTGTCTTAACAAAAGATAAAGTTAAGTTATCCTCTGATAATGTTTCAATTGCAGTAATTATGCCATCGTACGATTTTGGTAAGGTTAATAGTAAATGACACACTTTGTCAGGTTCTTCTAATTTAGCGCCTGCTGCAGCTAGGTAACTCCGTAATCAAGTCATCAAAGATTGTAAAATGTTTGATCAATGATGAGTCACCTTGTAATTTTAAACCCAAAAGTTGTTTTCGTAGAGCCAGTTGGGTGGCAAGACTTTTGCGTTGATATATTGTATCCAAATTTTGAAAAATCTGCTTCGTGGTAAATTCATCTTTTGCAAAACCAAGAAAAGCGTCCGATAAGTATTCAACAATAACGCTTTTGGCAATTCGTTCCGCTTTCAGCCATTCTTCAGTTTTCTCTGCCGATTCCTCATTAATAACTTTAATTACATCTAATTCAGTCAATAAAGCATGTATTCGCAATTTCCACACACTATATTTTGCACCATCGAAAGGTTTAATATTCCTTTTAACTTTAAAATTGTCCATTTTGTTGAATGTAATATATGTACTTATTTAATAAACTGTCATAAGTCTTTTACGAAAAACAGCCTGTATACACAATTCACAGGAAACACTCTGTATAATTAAATTCTAAGACACAGTTCAAAAGTTTACCACAAGAGTCACCTCTTGTTATATGTTGGTATTTGGTACACGGACCACACTGTATTAGTTCTAAAAATAAGTCACTTTTAAAAGTCTCACTAAAACTTTAACACAATAAAATGTTCAACTTCACAGTTTACAAACGTTCTGGGACCATAACCTATTGGAAATGGGTCTTTAAATAAAACTTCACTATATAGCTGTGATGAAATAAATCCGTATATTCAGCTATATCAACCACAAGGAACGAACGATACGTAAAAGATCTCTAAACACCATGGAGGCCTGCGGGAGACTAACTAAACTAAACAATAGTTTTATTTCAGAGAATCAAATTCCAGAATCACAGCTCCATGAAATAATAACATTAACTATAGAACAAAGGATCCTTGTTCAATTAATTTTTGTCCCACAGCACACGTGCGTGTTCTCAGAATTATCTTAATGTAAACAAACCAACATTTGTTTCATTTAGGAAAAGGTTTTGGTACTAAAATCAACTTCAAAAAAAGGAGGTTCTCAGTTAGACTCGTATGTGCCTTTGAGATGCGGTTTTCAGAAAAGTATTTGTTACATTTATAAGGTTTTGCATTTTAACCGACTTCAAATAAGGAGGTGCTCTGTTTGACTCGTATGTATGTATGTTTGACTTTGGGATGCGGTTTTCAGAAAAGTATTTGTTACATTTAGGAGAATATTTTCGAATTTTAGCCGACTTCAAAAAAAGAGGTTCTCAGTTTGACCCGTATGTTTGTCTTTGAGATGCGGTTTCCAGAAAAGAATTTGTTACATTTAGAAGGTTTTGGCATTTTAACCGACTTCAAAAAAGGAGGTGCTCAGTTTGACCCTTATGTATGTATGTCTGACTTTGAGATGCGGTTTCCAGAAAAGTATTTGTTACATTTAGAAGGTTTTGGCGTTTTAACCGACTTCAAAAAAGGAGGTACTCAGTTTGACCCGTATGTATGTATGTTTGACTTTGAGATGCGATTTTCAGAAAAGTATTTGTTACATTTAGGAAAATATTTTGGAATTTTAACCGACTTCAAAAAAGGAGGTGCTCAGTTTGACCCGTATGTATGTATGTTTGACTTTGAGATGCGGTTTTCAGAAAAGTATTTGTTTCATTTAGGAGAAGGTTTTGGTACTAAAATCGACTTCAAAAAAGGAGGTTCTCAGTTTGACTCGTATGTTTGTCTTTGAGATGCGGTTTTCAGAAAAGTATTTGTTACATTTAGAAGGTTTTGCATTTTAACCGAATTCAAATAAGGAGGTGCTCTGTTTGACTCGTATGTATGTATGTTTGACTTTGAGATGCGGTTTTCAGAAAAGTATTTGTTACATTTAGGAGAAAATTTTCGAATTTTAGCCGACTTCAAAAAAAGAGGTTCTCAGTTTGACCCGTATGTTTGTCTTTGAGATGCGGTTTCCAGAAAAGTATTTGTTACATTTAGAAGGTTTTGGCATTTTAACCGACTTCAAAAAAGGAGGTACTCAGTTTGACCCGTATGTATGTATGTCTGACTTTGAGATGCGGTTTCCAGAAAAGTATTTGTTACATTTAGAAGGTTTTGGCATTTTAACCGACTTCAAAAAAGGAGGTACTCAGTTTGACCCGTATGTATGTTATGTTTGACTTTGAGATGCGGTTTTCAGAAAAGGATTTGTTACATTTAGGAAAATATTTTAGAATTTTAGCCGTCTTTAAAAAAGGAGGTTCTTAGTTTGACCCGTTTGTTTGTGTTCGTCTCTAAGATGCGGTTTTTAGAAAAGTATTTGTTACTTATAGAAGGTTTGGGCATTTTAACCGACTTCAAAAAAGGAGGTGCTCAGTTTAACCCGCATGTATGTATGTTTGACTTTGAGGTGCAGTTTTCAGAAAAGTATTTGGTTACATTTAGGAGAATATTTTGGAATTTTGGCCGACTTCAAAAAAGGAGGTTCTCAGTTTGACCCGTATGTTTGTCCTTGAGATGCGGTTTTCAGAAAAGTATTTATCCACTTAGAAGGTTTTGGCATTTAAACTTACTTCGAAAAAGGAGGTGCTCAAATTGACCCGTATGTATGTATGTTTGTCTTTGAGTTGAGATGCGGCTTACATAAAATTATTTCTTTACATTTAGGAGAACGTTTTGGTATTATAACCGACTTAAAAAAAAAAAGTTTTCAGTTTGATCTGTTTGTATGTATGTTTTTCCGCGATTATGTCATGTTTTCTGAACCGTTTTTGATGCTTTTTTCAACAGGCAAGTATTTTTGATTGATGCGGTTTATGTGTACATCCTACTAACATAGCTATTTAAAATAATGCCACGAAAAAGTTAGAAATAATAGCTCTAATAGGTACTGTATTCACACCAAATAACGTAAGTACTTTGAAGTCGGGCGGGATTAAACATAAACACCAAAACATGTAGGTACACTCGACAGCACATCAGGTTAAACAGTTGAACTGCGATAACAGCTTTTATTACGTAGGGCATAAATGCGTTCTCAAGGTCAACATGTATAGTCTGATGTGCCGCCGTGTGTACATGTTTCACACCCGACTTCAAAATACTCGTACTTACATTATTTGGAGTGAATACAGTTATTAGAAGTATTATTTCTAATTTTATTGTGGCATTTTTTTAAAGCGCTTTTCCTTTTTTATAAAATATTTTTTTTACTATTTGGTTATTTATTAAATTAGGATACCTAGAACAATACATAAGCGATTAGGGAGAGTTGGGCGAGTTGATTTTAACTGTCTACGTTTACGAAAACTATTGGATAAACTGCTCATGTCGGTAAAGTAGTTAAACGACATGAATGGGATAGAGCGATAGTTTTCGATTACGAATACAGTTTGCCAAACTCATACCAAGTTTTACTGGTTGTACGTGCACACAAAAATACAACGTTCCATAGCGAGCAACAACAACCGTAACGTGTATTATAAACGCAAAACAACCATCGACCGGGAGGCGACCGTCGGTAACCCTACCTGCTCGAGTATCATCATAAATAATAATAAATAAAATAACTTCTTACATTCACACCAATTATCTAAGCCCATGTTAATTTCATTAAGAAACTGTATTATGGAAAACTTGATAACGGATAAATATATACTTAAATACTTTTTTGTTTGTAAATACATACTTAATATACCTACATAGTTAACACCCAGACCAAGACAAATAGGCATGTTCATGCACACAAATATTTGTCTTGTTCGGCCCTTAATGTGCGCGTGCTTTAGGTTACCAGGTGAGCAATTTAACAGGATAGCTTATAAATTGAAAATAATATAAATTTTTTCGAGTTATTTTTCATTTACTTGCCATAATCCCTATCTGCTAAAGCGCGCGAATGCACTCAGTTATTGTTCGCTTGATTCGATATCATCAGGGTATTTCGACTTTTTAATTCCAGCTATTATACATCTTTTTACAAACGTAAAATTGCTCGGGCACAAAAGACGGCTAGGCTGCGGGTCGGCAGACCAGTATTTTTTGTAGTAGGTTGGCCTAAGTTACAGTAAGACGTTAGTTTGATACTGGTCTGGTACCCCATGACATGAAAACCACCCCGCAAGTCGCCGCTAAAATCGCTCGAACTGACAAAGTGGCCAAGACGGCGCGTGGCAGACCACATTTTTCTAGTCTATCTATCAAGCCTGATCGTATGAACAGCGCATCATGCTGGTACCTGATTACATATTTTCTCATCATTTTAGCCGCACTTTTTTCATGAATATACTAAGAGGGCCACGTTGCGGCTTGCCTAGCCGCCAACCTAACCAGCACCAAGAACTCAACTTTTTTAACGTAACTTTTTGCCTTCTAACAATGAGTATGTCATTGTGTACTCTATAGTAGGTAGAATTACCGACGGTCGCCTCTCGGTCTACCATTTATACAACTATTTGACAATGTCAACATAATTATTTTGCATCGACGATTGATACGTGAAAATAGAATAGATCGCGCGAGCGGACGGCGGCGGCGCGGCGGTGCGGTGGCGGGGCGGCGGGGAACCCGTCCTGTACGGCTTCCGCGCCCCGCTCCTACGCCTCGCTTCGTACTCACAGCTCCCGATTGCTGAATTAAGTTTTTCTATGTAAAATGCTTTTAGGTTTTGGTTTTTTTTTTGGATATTGTTGTAGTTGAAAATAAAGTGAACTCTGTACTTAAATCAATAAATAAAACAGATAGAGAAATTTTCCACTGCGAGTAAAACGGCAATTTTTAAAATAGTTTAATTACATGGTTTATTTTTTAGATTTTCATTTTGTGGTTATAAAACTTCAATAAAATAGCATTTCCGTAAAAAAGTTCGACGGAGAAATTTTACGGTTCGAGTCACACCAAAAACACATATTTTAGTAAAATTTAGTGTTTCTGCTGGGATATTTTTTTGGATGTTTCATAAATCATTTTAATACGTTACATGAATATGTATGGTGTAGAAAGTTTCAACGGAGCATTTTTCCTCAAAAAGATATCTATGAAATATGACTTTCATTAAAAAAACCTAACTTCTATTATTATTATTCTTTGGAATTTTATACAATACTTTTAATTTATTGATACTTTATCACATTGTAAAGTTTTTCTGACTGACGAATTACTGTGGGGGTCAACTAGCTTCATTTCCTACACTATTTTGTATACAGGTTTGGTTTAGATGACAATACAATATTTAAGTACAGTCAGCAAAAAAGCTTGTCATGAAAATGAAATTTTTACTAAAAACTTATTTATGAGTAAAATCTTTAAAAATATAATAGCATAGGAAAAATTGTGATAGAAATAATAAAACACCAACGCCGCTAGTCGATTCCGAACGGGATTCGAAAGGTGATTCTTGGAAATCCGCTCCATGATTCACGAACAGTCGCAAACGGAATTCGATTCGAATTCTGTGCTTTGTCTTTGTTTATTGTATAGAGAGTGACAAAGACAGTGCATACATTCCGCCGTCAGGAGCGTTTCCGACGGTTTGTGAATCAGGGGGCTCTGGTCCGATTATGCTCTAACTAACCAAAAGATATCAAAAGGCTTACGATGCTAGGTGTAGGTGGTGTGATTTTTTTTAATTAGTTTTGTTAGCTATTGATTGGTGAATCGTTTTCTTAACTATAAAGTTGGGAGTTTGTAAATTTTGTTATTTGTTGAGAAAGGAAAATAAAAATAAAACAAACAAAACAGAAAACACGTAAAAAATATACGTAAATTTTAGAGTTCGAGATATACGATCAAGAAGGCTTAAGAATATTTTGCTTTTAACTGAACTGATCTAAAATAATATTATGGAATAAAATATCTTTTGGATTATTTATTTTTTCATTAGTGGATAATATTAATCAAAATAATACCTAAAGAAAATATTCGTTCAATTCAAATGAGAATTAATTCATTTGGCAATGTTTTAGGCTAAAGTCATTAAAATCGTCTGATAAGTTTATCTGAACCTTGTCTTGGCTTGTCATGGATTTTGTAACAATGAATTTTAAATTATTGAGTAATGAAATTTAAATATTTGATTATTAATCTTTCATTACTCTATACTTTACATTCAAACAAAACTTCTTAACGTTTCAGACTTAAAATATTTTAAACATGATTTTAATATTGCCTGATCGAAAGTTCGGTGAGGTGCTAGCTGAGTAAGTTTTTTTTAAATGTGCTGTTATTTAGGAGTCTCATTGAAAATTGTTGTTATTCTGTTAATTCGCATTTCTAACCAACATGTCCCCTTATAATCTTGTCAAGAGCTTCTTTTTTCCGAATTCTATTTCACTTGTCACTCTTTGTCAATACACCTATGATCAAAAGAAGTGAAGAAAATACTATAACTGAATAAGAGCCGAAAAGCTCAATCATTGCCTAAAATCTGCCCTAATTCAATCGCAGTCTATCAACATGAAACCCCAAAAAACGGGCCACAAACAAGACTTCTCCATAATGCGCCGTCTTCAGGGGTTGAAAAAAGGGAAGACACTGAATCGATACCTTGAACCAATCAATCACTGAAGGCGCCCGACCATTAATATCCATCGGTTCGCTTGTTTCACAGTTTGAGAGCCAGCGAACGAGCGAAGGAGCCAATTAAAGTTGAACTTGAAAAGAGCGTGTCAAAATATCGGTAGTTCACTTTGACAAATGATGGCGGTGAAAAATAGTGCTTTCAGATGCCGTTTGATCAATATCTTTGGGGGAAGAAACTGGCAACATCATTTACCTTAAAACGTTTATAAAACGTATTAGCAAAATGACGCTTCGCGGCGCTCGTTTGATTCGCCAGTCTGCCCGATGGCAGTGACTGGCTTTCATGGTTCAGTGTCCATTTCCGGAATATGACATTATCGTACTAAACGGTCTATTTGTTGTTGTTCGCATCATTAGAATTAACACTTCCAGGAGAATGACTTAGTGAATTTTGGATAACTCTTCCCTCGTAATTTCATTGATAGGTAAGAAATGAGATAAAGCTTTTAAAATTTTAGGACTTGAATTTTCAATCTTTTTGCAAGCCCTGGTTTCAGGTTAATAAAATCAATCAACAATAACAATAGGTGTCGCAATGTTTGTCTCTCACATTGGACACTCGATGCGGCAAATTGTTTTGCAACTATCGCGTTGATTGCCTTTCATCCCCGTCGTGTGTTGAATCATTCATGTCAGCTGGACCATCACAACACGTGTCATAAAAGTTGCATCTGAGATAACTTTGTGACATCTATCAAATGTTGACCCACATATAGGGATTCGAAATTAAATATTGATTTTTATCATTTGGTGTAAAAGAGCTGGTAGGTATCATATAAAACATATGATTCCAGCTCGTAGGACCTAAGTAATGATAATCTTTTATTTAATCAGAGATCAAGAGATAGCTGAGTAAACTCTATCCCCTTATTCCAAAACTGATTTAAAACTGGTACTAAACTGGTGCTGCCACTTTCATTTTCAAAATTAAAGACTGAATCAGTTTTAAACCAGGTCTAACTTCAGTCCATGTTTTGGAATAACGGGGTAAAAGTTCTACTATTATAGTACACAAAGCTAAATTATATCTTACACGTTTAATGGCAAATAAATAAAAGCATTTTATGTTGTTGAGCATAGGTAAATACATAACATAAAATAAAAGCACCAAGACTCTTCAAACTGAAGTTAAAAGGCTTCTATAGGATCATTTGAAACTTAGTATTAAACTAATTTGTGTCTTTTGTGTGATCAACGCACGCAATAAATGAAAAGTTAAATCATGTACTCGATAGATCTAGGTATTCCTCAAAGCTAACCCACGACCATTTTAAATGCACCTTACCTTTAAAGGTGCGCTTTGAAGAATACCTACCTCGCTTTACATTTACGAGCGTCACAGATTGACCAGCTCTTTCTTTAGTAGCACATAGCGTACTGTCTCGTATACAACTACTTTATATTCAAGTGCGGTTCAAACGCGAGGCGAGGATAGATACCTAACTGTGTAGAAGAAAAAACTACCTATTGGCATACACCGAGTTAGGTTGCCAACCTATCATAAACCCGACCTTACTTTTACGAGCATCACAGATTGACCAGGGCCCCGATCGCGGTATTTCTATGACGCATTTAGTCAAGTGTACGTGCAGTTGACGTGCAAAACCGTTTTTGATAACGCGCGGCTTTGTCAGTGCGACAACGTTTTGTTCCGGTGGAGATCTGCTTATTTAGCTGTCGATAACGAAGGGCATCCGCTGAGTTCTGTAGTTTCATTTCGTTTCTCTGATCCATGAGTCGGATAGTGTGGCTGGAGAGTTTCTTTAATTTAGGACGGTGGGTTTTGTAGTGCTTGGACCCTACCGTGCGGACAGTATCTACCACCATGTTGTATAGATCGTCCATATCGATGCTGTTCTCAAGGGTTTCGAAGCGGTTTTGGTGCTCGAGCTGAAAGCACTCGGGGTTTTGAATTTGAGCCGGTATTGGTCGGAGCGTAGATTTTATTAGTCGAGATCTTTCCAGCTTGACATTGATATTCAATGTGCCTTTAAGCATGCGGTGATCACTTCCCGTCTTTACGGCGTTGATCACAACGACATCATTGAATATTTGCTTCCTCGTTGACATAATAAAATCAATTTCGTTTTTTACTTTACCGTCCGGACTAATCTTTGGAACTAAAACAGTTTTCATACGACCGTCTATTTTGACAGCTAATTTCGTATTGCAAGTGGTTCCTCTGTCACGGTTGTCACCGGATCAGACAGGATTGTAGGACTATAGGTTTGCGTGACGTGTGCGTCGTTATGTCATTACGGCAATACGAAGTCAAAATGTCAAGAACCAAACGCGATGAAGACGCGCTGCATAGAATTACGGCGATTGGCCCGCAGCTCTTGTGTCAGTCTCTGTACTGTCTCATGTATGACTACTTCACATTCAAGTGTAGTCCAAACGCGAGGCTTTACCGCAATGCTGACAAAGTATATTTATAAATACAGGTAGCGAGTGACGTCACGTCTGGCGCGTTGCCAAGCCGCTGGCGTATTTACGAATGGGACCGATGAAAATATTGCTAGCTGAAGATGGTTCAGGTTTTGTAATATGCTGATATGATATGAGGTCACTATTCGATAGGTATAGACCTAACAAACTCATCGCGTGGCTTGGTTATAGAAAAGATATTAGCTTTTTATTTTATTTTATACTAGTAAGTTCTCTTTTTGTAGTCCGTCCGTCCGTATGTCACAGTATCCAATTTATTTATGTAACTAAGAGATTTTTTCAGGTCTGATTTCGGGGTCGAAATTAGGCTATCAAATGCAAAATCATGTGATGAATGATGGCAGTTCTTCTGTGTGTGCCTTCCAGTTTAAGTGAGTGTCAATATTTATTATTCCGAATAATATTCAAGGTGTAAATAAGCAATAATATTTTAGGAAATGAGTCTACCCATGAAACTGTAAAACTTTCCCGTACAAACATAGGTCAAAATATTTAAAACAAATGTCATCCCATACAAAATGGATCAGGTTGATGGGCGTATAGTATGGGACGACCACAGGCAGAGAGAGCTTTTTGAAAGGGTGCTTCTGCTGATAATTTTATTGATCATTGATGAGATTAACATTAAATTGTGACACTTGTGCCAATGTGTATAAGTTCTGTCGGGATTTACGATAACGGGTGATATGATGTGATATGAATGATAAAAATAAAGGGTTTACATATTATTATAGTAATTTCTTATTTGCCACTGGTTAAAAGTTTGAACACATCTTTGCGCAACTATGTTTTCATGATCTAGAGTTCGTGTTAGACGACACAGTCGGCATTTTAAATAGTACTGAAAGTCGATTTTTATCCACAACGGTGTAGCACTTAGCCTTCATCACACCTGAGGGTAAGGGTAGTAGTAATGATAAGATCTGAAGATGCAAACGCACTACTCCCGGAATCCTCAATCATGAATAACTGGCTATCTTATCTCTAACTGCCAGAACACAATAATGCTGAAAACATCATTGTTATGGCAGCAGACTTAATTAGAATATGTAAAATAAAAAAAACGCCACGTATTACAACATCTTAGGGCATAAATGCCATAAAACATCGCGAAGGTCAGAACTTCAGAAGGTTCACGAATGTATTGTTTATGCGGCAAAATATAAGTTGCGTGTGATTCGCTCACTGATCCCTGGCGCCCGACAGAATAACGACTTCGTTACGAGCTTTCAAACTTTAAAGTTGGCCTTTTCATGTCGCGTGCTTGAGATTTGATTTATGTCTCGCAGATCCCACATACCTAAGGCATGAACATGTTATTAGCTTAGCTTTTAAAGTCAACTAGCTGTTCCGCGTGGCACCCGTTCTCGAATATTGGGATAAAATTAAATTTTTAAGTCAAGCTTTTTTGCTGAATGTACTTTAATATTGTATTGTCATCTGAACCACACCTGTATAAAAAAATTCAGCTCCATCGGACACTGGGAAGTGGGTCAAATTAAGCTTGCAAGATTTGTCCCCCACTAACTAACTAACATAATAACTAACTAATAGAGATGGGCCGACTACGACGTTGGCCGACTAGCCAACTAGCCGATCAGTCGGCTATAAAATGGCCGACTAGTCGGCCACGCCGATCATTGTTGTAATTCTCAAATAAATGATTGTTAACTTAACTATAATTAAAAAGATCCTACTACTAGTTTTAAACAAATAATAATAAATACCCAATACTATTTAATTTGGGTTAATATTTAATAATAAAAAACTGAGACTGTAATTCTGAAATAAATGATAGGCTACTAATAGGTTCTTTTTAAATTGTAATTTTAAACTTAGGTTGGAAATTTATTGTACTTACAAAAAAATAATACTTACCCCCTTATACATAAACGTTAGTTAAAGTTAAGCAATGTTTAAAAGTCATGCTGTCTCTATCTGCCATTATTGATAGAAAAGTGTCAGCATGACTTTTAAACTATGCTTAACTTTAAGTAACGTTTATGAATTTTAATTCCAAATAATTCCAATATTTTCCAAAGAATTTCTGGATTAAATTGCAAACTGTACCTAACAGTGGTTATTTTATTATGATGAATGATGATTGATTGATGATTTATTGTGCTAAATGCTAATAGTTCTTAGTGTAGAAAAATTAATAAAAGATGATTGACTAATTGCTTTTTTATTTTTCATGTTTTAGCATAGAAATACAAATAAAATATTAGGCCGATTGGTCGGCACTTTTTGCCGAGTGTCGCCGACTACAAATATGGCCGGATAGTCGGCTTTTCCGACTAGTCGGCGACTAGTCGGTGCATCCCTACTAACTAACTATAATCCTATAATATAATATGAATAAGATTAAGATTAGTGTGTTCATTAAACTATTTGATTACTTGTTTGGTTGAAAATTGTTTACTGTTTTAGGTAATAAGCAAAATTGTACTTAATTTTAGCGGTATTCTGTTTGTGATGGAAAGTAACCTTACTATTATGTGAAGGTCATTTTTCAAATTTGACGACTCTGTATAAGTTAAAACAGGGAGAAAAAAATAGCCCTTGGCGAGTTTCTTGCCGGTTCTTCTCGCTACAAGGTCTCCTGCCGTAGGATTTGCGAACCGATGGCGTAGCTTCATTGACGTTCATAAGTGTTGTTAAACAAACCTAAATTGAATAAACGATTTTGAATTATTGAATTATTGAATTATAACATGGTAAGTTAATAAACAGCTTGTAAAAAGTAGCCTGTGTTATTCTGATGTAAAGTACTCTACATTACTGTACGATTTCATCTAAATCTGTTCAGTTTTTTTGCGTAAAAGAGTAACAAACATACCAACCAACATACATCCTCACAAACTTTCGCATTTAGTATATTTAAGGATACAAGTGATCGCTCGCGACTTCGTCTGCATTGAATAAAAGCCGTAGCATGCTCTGCCGGATTCGGAGTTTCGGACATAACTCCGGCAGTGAACTGTGAACTCACGAGCGCCCTGCTAATAGAAAATCACTTAAAATTCAATTAAAAATGAATTAATAAAAAAATAAATTTATGACGGCCGGAATTCCGCGGCTATTCAAAGACAATTATTTTCATATGTTTTTCATTAACTAAAACCAAGTATACTGCAAGTAATATGATATTTGAATTATTTAGACGGATGTTTGGAATTTTATTTGATACAGTAAAGTATCACTAATGGAAAATATAATGGCCAGAAGCACTAGATAAAAGACTGTAAAATAACATATATTTTTACCAATTTTTTTTATTTTTATTTTTTATTAAAGGGGCAAGCTTACAACCAAACACATCAATATATTTCCAAGCACAATTTTGACATCATGGACAAATGTGCAGGCTATTTACAAGCTTACACAACATTCATTACAATAGCTTAAAAACATAGGAAAAATGTGATAGTAAAAAAATTGCATTGTGAATGCATAAAAATAATTTAAAATCTTAGCTTAAAAACAACTAAATACAGTATTTGAGGTCAAATTATAAATTACAAAATTATCAATTTATAATAAATTATTATCATGCATATCAATACCGTAACAAAATTAAAATTAAAATTTAAGAATTTAAGAAAGAATTTCAATTACCTATTAAATATTAAATTACCAATTTTATTATACCAATTATTAATTAATTAATTAATTTTGAGTAAGTACTTGTGGTTTGCGAGTAATCCATAATTTAAAATACCCTATTTTCGGGAATCAACGCCTTAACTGAAAGTTCAATTAAAAGGTATTCAACAAATACAATATAATACTATATTTTTTTTGAAAATGAGAACGACTCTGTAGATCAGCGGTCAGAGAATTCATCCGGACAGTGTAAGGTCCCGCGTGTGATAAAGATAAAGATAAAGATAATTTATTTGCATAAAATATGGTACATTGAGATCTTAAACTTCTAAATTCAGTTTCACATATTTTGCCAAATGTAATGGCGTGCAAATGTCTATTTATTAAATTAAATTAAGTAAATTATATTTCTAATACAATTATTTTGAATTTAACTCGGTTGCTAAAATAGTAAAATATAATAATTAATTTATAAAATGTCAAATAGGTAATATTTAAATAAGTAAATTGAATTCAGGTATTTGTCAAGTTTTATCATTAAAAAATTCATTAACAGTATAATAACATTTATCCGTGAGCCATTTCGTCAATTTAATTCTAAACAGGTTAAAGTTTTGTTCACGAATAGATTTTGGGATCTTATTATATATTAGAATTGTCATAAAATAAAAAATTTTTTGATATAGATTCGACTTCGAAGCAGGCAGTAGTAGCTTAGTAGGATCTCTGGACAAATACTTTTTTTTTTCATTTGCCTTTTTAAATATCTCAGGATGCTTTTTAACGAATAGCCCAGATTCCAGGATGAACAAGGATGGTAACGTCAACAACTTTAACTTTTTGAATAGAGGTCTGCATGAATCCATTGGATGAGCTTTGCAAATAGCCCGTACACATTTTTTTTGTGTTATAAAAGCCTTATTGAGTATTGGTGAGCCACCCCATAAGATCACTCCGTATCGCAGTACTGAAACTACGTAACCATGATAAGCTATTAAGACTGTACTTTCACCTGAAGTTTTGCGTATCATTTTAAGTGCATAAACAAATCTATTCAACCTTGTGCATAACTTATTTATATGTCCTTTCCAGTTACAATTAGTATCCAATGTAATGCCTAAGAAATTAATTTCATTTATGTCTTCAACTGCGTCATTGTCCGTTTTAATATTAATTTTTTGTCTTGTATTTTTATAATTATTGAATTGTACTATTTTTGTTTTCGTTATGTTTAATGTCAAGTAATTTTTAGTCATCCATTCTTTAAATAAGTCAATTGTTAATCTTAATGTATTGTCATGGTCAATAGATTTATTATCATCAGGTATAACAACGGATATGTCATCTGCAAATAGTACGCACTGGTAGTTGGTTATGTTGGGAATGTCATTTATGTAAATTAAAAATAAAAGTGGTCCCAATACGCTACCTTGCGGAACACCACAGTTATTTAATTGATATTTAGAGTCGAATGATGTAAGTAAATTATTTTTATCAATTTTTGATATTTCTACGCGTTGCCATCGATTTTTTAAGTAGCTATTGATCCATTCCCATGATTTTCCTCTAATTCCGTAACGTTCACATTTATTTAATAAAACCTTATGGTCAACATAATCAAATGCCTTACTCATATCGAAGAAAATGGCAGAAACTCGGTTTCTTTTGTCGATATTCTCCACAATGTTCTGGACTAGCTTGAATGCAGCAAGTGCAGTCGACTTGTTTTGCTGAAAACCATTTTGTTCGTTTCTTATTACATTGTGTTTTTGAAGAAAGGCAATAAGTCGTGCATACATTATCTTTTCTAGAATTTTCGAAAAAATTGATATTAATGCTATGGGCCTATAATTGCCGAGTTCTTTTTTATCTCCTTTTTTAAAAAGAGGTTTGAGAATGGAGTGTTTCAGTTGGTCTGGAAATACACCCTCGCTTAACGACATGTTTATTATGTGACATAGCACATCTGCAAGCTCAGAAGCAGATTGTTTAATTACATACGTTGATGCACCATCATAACCAACAGCATGAGTGTTGTTTAGAGATTTAATCGTTTTTACGACCTCGTCTCCAGATGTTGGTGCAAGGAATAGTGTGTCATTTACTGAGTTCAAAAGATTGTAATTTGGTCTTTGACTTTTATTTGTGTCGTTTTGTTCGTTATTTTTTGAAATAAAAAAATTATTAAAAGCGTTAGCAATGTCATTGGCATCTGATATTTCATTATTATTAATCTTAATACTGCTAATATTGTTAACACATCGATTACTATCTATTTTATTTTGAATTATTTGCCAAGTGGCTTTACCCTTATTTTTTGACTTGCCGACGAACTTTTTATTTATATTTCGCTTGGAATTAACGATGCACTTCTTCAATAGTTTTTCGTACTTTACGTAATTGAGCTTATTTTGTGGTGTTTTATTTTTATAGTATGCAAAGCGAAGTTTTCGTTTTGTTATAGATGATTGCTTAATGCCTCTAGTTATCCATTTAGGCCTCGTGTCTAGGGTTATTTTAATTTTATTGATTGGGAAACACAGATTGTAGTATAACATAAATGTTTCATGAAATATGTCAAATCCACGATTCACATCTGTTTCGTTTATTACATCGGTCCACTTTAAACCAGCCAGTATGTTCTTAAATTTTTTTATGTTGTCTTTATTAAAATCCCTCTTAAATGTGTAGTAATAATTTGCCTTATTAGTATTTAAATTTTCATTTGGATAGGAAAGGGATTGCCCTGTGTCATGGTCCGATAGATATAGTTGATGAACTTTACCACGAGCACTCTTAATATTACTTATTATGTGATCAATACATGATTTTTGGCGTGTTGGTTCATTAATGTGTAGTATTAGATTGTGATTGAGCAAAATTGCTTTTAGATTTTCCGAATTATTGTCATTTTTTAAAGTGTTAATATTGATGTCACCTACTATAATAATTTTTTTGTCATTTTTTAATGTCAGTTTGTGTAGTAATATGTCAAGTTTATTTAAGAAAATATTAACGTCTGAGTCAGGTGTTCTATATACACATATTATAAGACAATTTAACATTGGAATATCAACACCACAACATTCGAATATTTTTTCAACAGCCATATTGTTACATAATGGTATTTGTTTAAACTCGGTAATAGTATTTCGTACCAAAATACACACACCACCTCTCCTTTCATTGTGTCTGGAGAAAAAAGACGCTAATGTATAGTTTTTCAGAAAAACGTTAGATTCATCTCCATTTTTAATAAACGTTTCAGATAAACAAATTATATGAAAAGGATTATCAGAAAATTCATCAACGCACAGTTCCAACAGGTCTAATTTATTAAGCATACCAGCAATATTTTGATGAAATAAAACGTTTGTGGTTATTTCTTTAATATCATCGGAATTAACGAAAAAGATTGTTTTTCGGTTCTGTGTTTAGGACGGGTGGCTCGTTACTTTTTTTTAATATTGGAAAGTAGTAGGGTATAGTACCTTTTCTATTATTATTATTATTTACCGTTTCTTTTTGTCTTTTCAGATTATTTTTGATTGATGTCAATATATGTGTGTCATAGTATTTAGAGTCTAGTATTAAGTTAATTTTTTTACAGACCTGTGTCAAATAGTTATTTTTAGTGTAGTAATTTAGTGAGATATTTAAAAAGTAGGAGTTATGAAAGTGTTCACAAACATTTTTGATTAGACCATTTAACATATGTTCATTCATAAACTTATTTTTAATAACATTTAAAAAAATTAGATTAATTTTTTTATAACACTTAAAAACAGTCACTAATTGCATCATTGTCATAATAGGATTAGTGTCATTTTCACCAATACATAGAATAATATAATTATCTTCAGAATCAGGAATATTGCAGCATGACTTGACTAATTCTTCAGATGGTGCATTTGGTTTGGTTATCGATGAGATCGTATAGTCTACAAATTTTGTGTTTTGTCTGGAATAGGCTAGTTTTGATGCCAGTCCTGTACACTGTTCACCACTCAGGATTAATATTTCAGGTTTCGAATCTAACTTATTTTGGTCAAACTCAATATTACAATTATCTCGTAGTGATAGTGGAGTGTTATTATTAGTAGTTTGTTGTGCTTTGCCGTTCTTAGAGACTTCTTTTATTAGTGTAGATTTAGCGCCCTCGGCAATAAGTTCTTCATCTTGTGTCAATCCTAAATCGCTGCTACTCATGTCCAAATTTGTACTATTTAACTTAGTTATTGAGGATTTTTTGTGTTTTTTCTTTGTACTAGAGGTGTCTGAACATATTAGTTTATACTTAGCTATATTACATTCAAGATTACTTGAGAGTTTCTTCAAAGATATATTTTCCAAGGTCAAACCATCAATTTCCGCATGTGCTGCTGTTAATTGCTCCCTTAAATCTGCTATCTCTTCTTTTAGTTCTTCTACTATAACATTATTATGAATATGGCTATTGGACAAATCTGGCAAACTATTTGCAAGCTGGTCAGAATATGTAGAAACAAATGATGAATTGAGTGTATCATTCATTGATTTCCTTCTGTTTTTTTTGCGTATTGTAACGTTATTATTATTATGTTTATCTGCCATTTTATTTAAATTGCGATATGCTCACTTGCTATTCGCCACCAGATGGCAGTGTTGCTGCTCGAAATCTTGTTTCAGACGTTCTAAACAAATTTTAAACAACAAAAATCACATTTGCTGTCGGGGTTTGAACTCCGGATCTCAGGCTTATACCCAGAGGTTCGCACCTTAGCGCTACGAGTGTCTTAGTGAACCAGCGCGAAAATAAGTATCATAAGGCAACCAGTGTTTGAATTAGGGTAAAATCACCTTGTATCGGCCACGTCAACAATATTTCACATTGATTTGCTTCCTATTCTCACATTTATTAGCCTAGCTTTCTAGGAGGTATTTTTTAATAAACTGTTATTATTTGACTTTCCTATGAACTAATAAAATATTTGAAATTTGGATAACATTTTTTTATATTGATGTTTTTCTTTGTACACACCCAATTTCCCTAATATCGGCCACTTGCGCCCAAAAATCGCCCACCTGTTTGCCTTGTATCGGCCTAGGCTTACATTATGAGCAATACAAATATACTTCGAATTGATAAAGAAAGATAAAGATATACAAATATATACATAGTGATATATAAAAAACATACTACATACCGTGTATTTTTTTTAACAATCCAAACTTAATTTAACGTGTTTAGAATAAATTTCTAAAAAAAAGAATATTTTTTGTTTTTTTCTTGCATAAAGATAGGTATTCTTACCTAATAGTAACAAACAATTTTTGGAGTCGGAATTTTTTTTAGAGATTTTAGATTATTTTACAAATTTTAATATAATTCTTAAAGGAAAGTCTATAAATCAAATACTATTAACAATTTATTTTAAATTTAATATTACAATTTGCACATCAATAATGATACTTCCACATAAAAGTAACTAAACAAAAAATCAAGATTTTTTAAATATTTTTTTGTAATTTTTTATTATAATTACCTAAATTAAGTATCTAATCTAGTGTACCTAGATTTGTATGAAGTAACATTTGTATCGTCCATGGCTTAATGTTTAGTGGCCGATATCAGGATTTTGACTCGCCTTGTATCGGCCATCACCATTTTTAACGGCCGATATCAGGCTTTTTTATGAAATAATCAACCCTAAATCCGGCCATTCGATTTTTTATTAAAACTAAAAAAAAAACACAAAAATAATAATCAATAATGTTGCATTATAATCTCTTTAACCTTCACAAGCAAAAATCAACGATTTAAACCTCCTAGATAAGTTGCAAACCCTTTCCCCCGTAACCTCGAACTCGTCAATTTTGACTAGAAAATGGCGTGAATTTCGACACAACTGCGCAGGTTACAACATCCAATGCTACTGAACTGTCAAATGAACTTTGATCGCCACCTCATTTAATTCATTTAAAGACAACAATATAATGTTCATTATAGAGCAGAATTTGTGCAAGTGGATCGAATATTTAATAGTTTTTGATCAAATTCGTAGGAAGTGGCCGATACCAGGACGTGGCCGATATAAGGCGGTTTTACCCTACTAGAAGGTCGTTAGTAGTGACTCATGCGTATGGAATTTTTTCACTTTTCTTGAAAATTCACTGATTTTTCTTCACTTGTGTAGCACTTATTATGGATTAATCACTTTATATTTGTTTTTAATGTTTATTTACACTGCTAAGTTGTGTTTTAATAGCACTTTTATATTGAGATTTTATTGTTGATTTTTTTATTTTAATATTGATATTTGAAACGAGATAACATTTTCACTTATTATTTATGTCACTATGAACACTGAGTTATATAAATACTTCAAAATAAAGTGTTTATAATATTTTTAATGATCGAAAAACACGGAGCTGGCTTATGCGTGACGGCCAACGCCATCTGATTGCCGGCTGAGGTTTTAATCTAATACTTCATCTCCAATAATTAAAACTGCATTGTAAATGCATAAAGTAATTCGAACATTATAATAATCGTCTTTTAAAAATGATTTCTGATTGAGTAAATACGTAGCAACATCCAAAGCTTCGGTTCTGCTCTTGTCAAGCCTTAGGTCCCCCACTGTAGTCTGAGAATCGATTGAAACGTAACAGCTGAATAAAAAATCCAGTCCATTTTTAAGGGTTTTTATGAGTGATTTAACATCACGCCTCAACCGCAGACGAAATCGAAATCGACCGCTAGTCAGATAATACACGTTTCTAAATGAAACACGTCTCTAATTAAGTCTAATTTCGGCGCTAAGTTAATACTAAACTGAACTAGCTTCGCACGTAAATTCGAAATGACGTAGGTATTATAATTTCATCCGCTCTCGATTCAATATGGCGCCGCGAACCGTAAAATGTATTCATATGGAGGCTGCTATGCGCTTATGAATAATCCTGGCTTACTGCAGGCTGCATCTAGGTCTAGGTCCCATGCTGCAGACCTAGGTATTAACTAAAAATGGTTCTAATATTCCGTTAATACTTTACTTTTGAGGATGCAAAGTAAGTATTGTTTTACTAGTTTCCCAGATTTAAGCCATTTCTGGAATGAGTCCTTCTAAGAATGATTCGTTTTAGGAATAAGTGCTTTTCGGCATAGGTCCTTTTAGAAATAAGTAGTTTTGATTTGAGTAAGGACTTAGGTATTGTCAGTATGGACTTAGGTATTGTCAGTATGGATTGGAACACACATCAGTTATGAGTATGATTAAAAAATGTAAATTTAATGAGACATTTTGACCTCGTAACATTAATTTTTATTGCCTTAGAAAACTCACATCATAATCAACAAAATCAACAAATAATGCACAACACTGCCACCCCTAATGACTATAAAACTAATTTACCGCCGGTAATCAAACTCGTAACCGTCTAAACAGATGGCTGTATTTATGCCGCGTCCTGAATAGCCCACAAATGTAGGTGAAGGTGCGCACTGTCTGTTTACGATCGAACCGGCGACCGTTACGAGCCGGCTCACGCGCTGGGCTGTTGGGGTAGGCTGCAACCGGTGGTCAATAAATAAATGAATTTAGAACAATTTCTCACACATTGATTTAACCCTTTGCTCCCAAACTGTCACACCAAACGAGTAACACTGGGACTCGTTGAGAAAAAAAATAAATCCCAAGGAGTCAACGAGTGACTGGTTGAGATATTTTTTTATAATTTGTCCCAACGAGTCCCAGTGTGACTGGATGAGATTTTTGTCCCAGTAGACTGAAATAAAGATTTTTGTATTGTATTTTTGTACTACTTATGAAATAAGCAGCTTAAGCACTTTTTTCTTACGGATATCATATAACCAACTGGTATTAAAAATATACACACATAAATGGACATGAACATCCAGACACAGAACAAAGACAAATGTTCATATTAAGAAAAAACAAGAGATATTATGTAGTTTACCTCCGAAAAAACATGCAAGTACATTATATTATAACTCAATAAGATGCCCCGCTCGCTCGCCCGCAAAAAAGCGCACATGCACACTTCAACAAACTATCAGTGCACAATACCTGCAACTGCAGATAGCAAGACACCTAGACCTAGCACCTTCACCGATTAAACTACTCTACACGTGTTTCACCCCAACCCGGGGCATCCTCAGGAGTTGTTACACCGTGCAAAAGCCAACACCCAATCTACTTATTGTTTGCGGAAGTAAGCTACCATGTCTTTCTTTTTATCACAATGCGTAGGGACTTCCACCAAGCGATGCCTGATTCAATCAAATACGAACAGTACAAATGTTCATCACACCCATGATTGTCCCGGGTAAGTAACGAAACCACTATTCCTGGCTCCGCAGATATTGTTCGTCTTCGTGACTGGGTCCCGTCAAAAGTAATGCATCTTGCGATTTTCCTTGCTGTGTCTTACATACACAAAAGCAGTCAGACCGTGGCGGTCAAACTGAACGCACGTTCTAACAGAGTTTTATTCAGGGGGCGCAGAAGAGCATGTGACGTGTGGATTACTGAAATCCAAATTTAGGTATAAATAGACCGCTCACAGTGAGAACAACTGTGACCGCTGAACGCTGACTGCGGGGCGATGTGTTCGGCGCCTATAATAAATCAGAAGGGTTTGTTTGTTCGTTTAAACGCGATAATCTCCGAAAATATCAATCAGATTGCGATGAATTGTGGTAGAGAGAAATATTGAACCACGAGGCACATTCTCGAATATTTGCTGCGTATACCTATATAGTACGTATTTAGAATAAGAGCGAACGCGCACTTGTCATTTAGAATCGGGCGATAGTTTGATCGTTCTCGGATTCAGTATAGAGTTAAATGGCAGTGCGCGCACTGACTATTAAAATCGACCTATCAAACTATCGGTCGACAGTTGTTCGATCAAACTATCGCACAGCACAACTATCGGCCGGCCGGTAATGTGCATGAAGGACTATGTGAGCGCGCGCACTACATTCAACCACAGAATAAGTAATAGTGCTAAGGCACAGAAGACTCACTCTGCAAGCTCATTCAAATAAAAATAAATCTTTCTGCGTGGAAATAAAGTCCAATCCCGGTTGCTTTGTCATCGCTTGCCTGCTGTTATAATAACCTAGAGTTCGCGCATGCAAGCAAAACTATACCCAATTGCTACGCGCGAGCGTTTCTATTTCTATGAATGTCTCAAACAGCTCGCTCGCTGGTTAGGGTTGCGAGCGACTGGCGAGTTCGGTTTTGTTGTTTATTTTGTTCTTTCTTTTATTTATACACCCGTAAACACAACAGTATCTTTTATACGGATTATTAGAACGTTTAGTAGTCATTGTTCGGTGCACACAAATCACAGAAATGATCGATCGTTTTACGCGCGAACGTGGAGCGTACGAGCCGAGCGGCATCCTTCTGCCATACGCCTGCCCGGCAGGCGCGCCGGCCGAACGTACCTAAACTGCAGAGTGACACCCCCCTGATTCAACTAAACTATCGCCCAACTATCGGCCGACAGTTTGATCACAATCGGCTTACGATTCCGACTAAACTTAAACTATCGGTCGTCGACTAAAAATCACAAGTGCGCTGTTGATTTATTATACTGCCGAGTATGGATCGGTTCGTCCTTCATCTTTTTCTCCTTTTCCGCGAGGGTATTTATTATTGCTAGTGTTATAATTTATTAGGATCACACGAACCAAACGGGGTCTTATTATAAATTAGCAAGTAACTATTTGATTGAATCAGGCGTCACTTGGCGGAAGTACAGTCAGCGTCAAATTGATATAAGCGTCTAAAGTAGTCAAAAAGATCTGAAAAACATAAACGCAATTTGATCTAAGCAGTTCGAATCATCATATTGTTGTAATCGCGCAAGGTGTTCAAAATATCTAGGCACTCATTGTTTCATATTTATATGAGCAGTCAGAGTGTTCAAAATCCTCTAAGCAAACAAAGCTCTCAAAATATCTGTGCAATATGGTGTTGTACATTATGCACAGATGTTTTGATAGCTTTGTTTGCTTAGATAAATTTGAACACTCTGCAATGACTGCTCATATAAACACGTTGGGCGCTTACAACAATATGATGATTAGCCTAGATCAAATTGGTTTTATGTTTTTCAGATCTTTTTGGCTAGGTACTCTAGATGCTTATATCAATTTGACGCTGACTGTACCTAACAACTAACATGATGTTCTTGTTAGTAGCCAAATACTTAACGCCTTATTGTGGTCGCAAGACCTTAAGTTTAAGCACAAGATGTTTAAGCATTCCACAAACAGCTGTGTCTCATCCCGCTAAGTGCTGGACACAATGCAGTGGTGGCACAAGAGGATTGTATGGAAATGAGGCTTCGCTTCCTACGGTCTGAGATGTGACCTTATTTTTAAGCTTTATGTATATATAGATTCAGAGTCTAGAATTGTACTAATGGTATTATAGTTGGCGCAACTGGTAAACGAAGACTGATGGTGTGTCTTCCTTCCGGGCTAGGTGATGTTAAGCCTAGGGACGACTGTCCGACGGTTGCATGTCTAAAGTTCTTTATTAATACTTATTATACTTTTTATTATCCACAACGGGGTCGCACTTAGCCTTCATCACACCTGATGTTAAGTGGTGATAGGGCTGAAGATGGAAGCGCACTACTCCCGGAATCCTCAATCACTGAGGAACTGGCTATCTCATCTCTAACTGTCGGAACACAATAATGCTGAAAACATCATTGTTATGGCGTCAGACTTAGATAAGACGGTGGTAGCGAGCCAGGCGGACTAAGAGCAAGTCCTACCACCAAACCGAACCGAATACAATATGTAAGAACTGGGAGAATCTGAAATCGGTGGTGTGAACCACTAGACTAAAGAGGCGGTTAAAAATTCAATCTGCTTGATGAACTTCGTGAGCGCGATCTAGTTTCTCCATGATTATTCGGTGGCGCGCAAAGTAACCATAGATGGGTAGCGCCATGTATCGTTATACGGCTGAAGCTCCGTGCCGTGAGTGCCGTGTTGTTTATGTGCGCGACGTCTAGATGTCGCCACAATAGCAGCAGCTTCATTTATTTATGTATTTATTTATTTCATAATTCTGTACACACAAAGGTATTAATGGACAAACATACAGAGAAGAATTGTACAAGGACACAGCTTACGCCACATAGGAATATCTACCAGCTGGCCCGCGAGACGAAATAAACACAGAGAAGGACAGACGGTGAAGACTTAATTTATACATTGGGCGATGTTCTTACACCTTGTTTATATTGTTCACCTACTTCACTAATTAAATACTGAGACATATGTTTTTACTGTAGTTTTTAAAAACAAGATTTGACAAGTTTAATGTATCTGTATCCGAAAAACTTAAATTAGGTACATTACACTCTTCGATCAACAATAGTACTAGATGAAGGCTCACGAACTAAATGAAAACTTTATATGGACAGGGGGCCGATTCTCAGGCAATCGAGAAAAGTTCACATTTATAAAAAAAATAAATAAATAAAAATAAAAATAAAAATAAAAATCATTTATTTCAGGCCGATCGACCCATAAACACACAAGACACAACATAGGATTTAAGAAATTTACACATAACATTGAATCAAAAATATTAAATTAAAATTATATAAGTTCATTAAATAAAATTATTGAATAATAAGTAATAATATCATAAATTAAAATAATAAATAAATAAATTATTTCGGATAATTACAAATGTGTTAGTACAATAACTTACGACTATTGTTAGTAAAAATCATAAATCATTTAAAAGCTAAGACAGGCCATCAAAGGAGGGGGTAAATTCCCGTGGCTATTACCTTATTAATAAAACACTTCCATAGCGGGGAAGTGAATCTATTACCCAGAGTCATTAGTATGCTGTTGGGACTATCTCTCACTCTACTGACTAAGGAAGCGGTCTTTTTACGAATGATGGCTTCAAAGCCATCAGTTTGGTACTCCGCAAACATGCCAGACGCGCTGCAATAACGAGGTAGGCCCAACATCATCCTAAATACATTATTATAAAGGACTCGAAGAGTCTCCAGCGATTTTTTGGTATGCTTAACCCACAGATTCCCCGTGTATAAGCTTTGGCAGTATGCTTTAAAAAGTGTGACTTTAACGTCTTCCGTGCAACGAGAAAATCTGCGGGCCAACATGTTACCTCTAACCGCCAGAGCCCTACGCTCCCGCTCAATATCAGCATCATCTTTGAGGTCGCTAGCTATAATTTTGACAGCTAAGTTCGTATACGAACATCTATTGGTCTGTACCACTCGTTGCGTTCGACTGGTTTTCGATCGAACTTTTTCGATTGTGAAATTCTGACAATACAAAAACTATGTTATATTTGAATTTCGAGCTTATAAAAGTGAACTTTTCTCGATTGCCTGAGAATCGGCCCCCAGGTTGACTTTTTTTGAACGGAGAAAAAAGGTTACGAATGTTACGATCTTACATTATAAATGACAGGAAGCGTTCCAAGTTTGAAATACCTTAGTATTATTGACACTGTCAAAATAATCTATATATATAAAAATGAATCCCTATTTCCCTTGGTCACGACATCACGCGTGAACGGCTGGACCGATTTGGCTAATTTTGGTCTTGAAATGTTCGTGGAAGTCCAAGGAAGGTTCTTACGGTGAGAAAATAGGGGAAGAGGGGGTAAGTGGGGGTAGAGTAGAAGTAGGGTAGGGTAAAGGTTGGGTAGGGTATAGGTAGGGTAGGGTAGGGGCAGGGGTAGGGTAGGGTAGGGGTATGGGTAGGGTAGGGTAGGGGTATGGGTAGGGTAGGGTAGGGGTAGGGGTAGGGGTAGGGGTAGGGGTAGGGGTAGGTTAGAGGTAGGGGTAGGGGAAGGGGTAGGGGTAGGGTTAGGGTAGGGGTAGGGTAGGGGTAGAGTACGGGTAGGGTAGGGTGGAGTAGGGGGTAGGGCCACGGGAACGAAGTCGCGCTGGGTCAGCTAGTCAACTTATAATTATACTCTCAAGTGGGCGTATAACGTTCGCCATTATCTGTCACTGCAACTAACATAGTTGATCGAAGATTATACTCCATTAAAGTTTCATCTTCGCAGATAGGAATTTATTCAACTTTTGCTTATGCATTTGGCATAACTATTGAACTATTATTTATGGCCCCACTTTACTGTCACATAAACATGTCAAATAATGTCTAAGTTGTAAAGATTTTATTGGGCAAACTCAGTTTTGAGTGCGCTCGAAATGATAAATATATTTATGGGATATTCGGCTGTCGTAAATCACGGCGAGGCACTAAGTCCGCACGAAAGGAAAACATTTTTATGGATGGGCTTGCACCATACTCAAACATTCGATATTTGTCAATGAAAGAATTATGAAGACCACCATATGAATTAATCACTACATAGTATAAAACAAAGTCGCTTTCTCTGTCCCTATGTCCCTTTGTATGCTTAAATCTTTGAAACTACGCAACGGATTTTGATGCGTTTTTTTTTAATAGATAGAGTGATTCAAGAGGAAGGTTTATATGTACTTTTTATCCCGATATTCCCACGTGAACGGGAACCACGCGGGTGAAACCGCGGGCGGCCGCTAGTACATGATAAAAGTTTGTATGTGATGTTTCAGATTGCCATACACATGTGCATAGACTACTTACCTTGATAGGAATTATTGTTGTACCTAACCTAACATAAATTATCTAAGTATATATAAAACTTATATAGGCTTTAGACTTTAATATATCAGTAAGTGTAGTAGGTACTTGTATTTAAACTTCTTGTACCTATAAGTGGAAGCTTGTAATTGGACTTCTCTGTCTAAGTTAATATTATTGTAATGCTACCTAGCTGTAAGCTTCCCTAAAATGGTAAAAATGAAATAAATAAATAAAACTCTTGCGTTACCTACTGACTGACTGACAGACAACGCACAGCCACTACTGGGCACAAGAAGCTGAAATTTGGCATGTACACCTATGTTGCTTGGGGAGCGTAGGGAACACTAAGAGAGGACTTTTGGAAATTGCCCCTCTACGGGGGTAAAAAGGGGGTCCACGCAGACGGACACGACCACAGCCGTCTCTATCGTCTTCTACAAGCCATGCTATGATACGGAACGGCAACATTGCTGTGAACCGGTTTACGCCTCTGAGTACTAAATCCTATGGAGGTGGCATACCTACGAAAAAGTGAGGTGTAACTAAGTCACAATGTAAGAAAATCTTGGAATTCAATTTTAAACTACTTCTAATTGTCGTATTAATCGGTCCGTCAAAATCGGTCCAGCCGTTTCAGAGATTAACCAGAACAAACAGACAGACAGACAAAAATTGTAAAACATGTCATTTTGGTATATGTACCGTATATTTAATCATATGCACGTAGTAAAAAGCGGTTATTTAATGTTACAAACAGACACTCCAATTTTATTTATTTGTATAGATGTATAGAAGATATGCCATCTCCATAGGATTCAGTACTCGAGGTTTACTCGCTGTTTACCTGTCAAACGGTGCAAACGGTGTCAAATCGGTTCACTTAAAACTACGTTGCCAACTTTATGCGCATGGCTTGTAGAAGACGATAGAGATGGCTGTGACACGACAGACGCGAGCAGAGCGCTAGTTCTATAATATTGACCAAACCCTTAATACCTTATAACTTATAACCCAAAGAAAATTAGGGGTCAAATAGAGCAATCAAATTTAATAGTGCGTTTCAACTAAACCACTCGTCCGTCATCCATTCAACCAGAATGTAGATGCTTTGAAAACAATTACTCCGTTTAAAATAATTGATCAAATATAATGTTCAAGTAAAGTAATATCGGAAGAACAGGCGGTTCTCTACGAGAAGTAATAAAATCCTCCGGAGGCTGTTACTCCGGGGCTTTTTACGATATTACTCGCTAATAATTTGATGTTAGCAGATTTAATAGGTTTTTTTTGCAAGAGAACTTATTAAGGCATAATGGGGAAATTATTCTAGAAGATTTATACAGAGCTAGACTAGGAAAATGGGGTGAAATATGTTTTAGTATTTTTTTTACAAGTGAGTAGGTACTGTTGGGAGTTCCTACCAGAAAAAAAGTGTATGAAAATAAAATCATCTATTTGATATGTTTTGCTTGGCGTCGTCCGTCGTCGCTCGGTTTCTATGATCCCAATGAGAATAAGATAGACCTCTTAATCCTTTCAGATAATTTATCATTTAACTACATTCTCAAGGTTAAAGGAAGTCGTATTGATTCTCCTTTTCTAATTCACAGATTTTTACCAAATGTTTGATGATTACTATTAAACTCGCCGCAATGATAAAACCAAAATATTGCCTTTCATCTAGTTGTCTCCTGGGTGCCTACCATCAACTCTTATTGCGGTTTTGTTTAGGAACCTAAACTGATCTGCTTCGCTTATTCGTACCACGACAGCTTAATATCAATGACAGCGATTCAGTGATCATTCAATGACATTTCACAGCTGTCATCAACTCTTATTTGACTTATAACTCGGCCAAGTTAACATGACACCTGCAGGTTATACCCGTCCCTTTCACTCTCCGGGCATGACAAAATCGAGTGAAAGAGACGGGTAGAAGAAATAAGGACACAAATCGTTCGGTCATTCACATTTAGCAATTCACTTGCGATCCAGTTTTTAGAAGGTCAGAGTACGAAAGAAAGCAATTAATTTTAGGAACCTATTCTGCATCGCGCTATTTTTGAATCGCTGTCTTAAAGTTGATGGTAGGCACCCTGTACTGTCTGTCCGTCGATACAATCAAGGCAAGACGTATCGACGGGCCCGGGGTACAAAAAGGGGGCAAGGGCGCGAGGTCAGTGGGTCGAGCGGCCACCGGCCCTCACCACTAAACCACCACGCCTACGCCTGGCTCCAATACCCACATCAAATGTACATTGAACTAGATAAGGGCAAGATATTTTTAATAACGGAGTAGATATGACGACCGATTTGGCGCAGGGGTAATCTACCTGCCTTCTGCGCTAGAGGTCTCGGGTTCGATTCCCGAACAAGACAAATATTTGTGTGCATGAACATGTCTATTTGTCTTGGTCTGGGTGTTTTCTATGTATATTAAGTATGTATTTACAAACAAAAAGTATTAAAGTATATATTTATCCGTTATCAAGTTCACGTAGACACAGTTTCTTAAGAAATTAACTACGGGCTTCAATGACGTTTTATTAATAGACACGTTACACCATGAAGTTTGACTTAATACTCTGAGGTAACTGGAGCTCTCACCCTGAATAAAAAAGTGTCGCCAGCAAATTTGACATTTATGTATGTAGTGGCAGGTAGTGGCTGTCAGTTGTCTCATATGACCATACGTATTTTTTTAAAGTGTAGGTGAGACGGAAGACAGCCACTGTGTTATTTGTGGTATTCAAAAAATTGTTCGTACTGCACTCTCCAGTTACCTCAGTATTAAGTCGAGCTTCATGCGTTACACTCGAATAAATTGCATTTTAAAATGGCGAATTCGTTTTTCATGACGTACAAGAAACAAAAAACAAGCACAAGTAGTCAAAATATATTTATCTTTTCCTAACAAGCAGGCATTTCCGCATTATGTATCTCTTTTTCACCAAAAATAATGTTAGTCAGAGACATATATACACAAACCCCCACTGTCAAATAGAGATAAACAATTATTGCAAGCACTGTCTTATGTGTCAGTTTTCTGTCTCTTTCATGCGTTCACAAAACTTTACAAGCTTACTCGCTCATGCATGTCGAACTGGCAACAGCGCAAAAGTCATCACTAATTATTTAATTTTTTTATTTAAATTTATAATTTCAATAATTACGTATGAAATGAATCAATTTTTTTGTCTTTTAAAGATCCGGCATAGATTTTGCAACTTCTCTAAACACAGGAAGGCATTAAGTTTATTAATTGAGGCGTAATCGAAAAATTGTTACAGCGCGTTGACACGACAAGGGTCTGTATGTGACTGAGTAAACTTCGGGCAATTACCTTACTTTTTCGTCGCCACTTTTTAGTTAAGATAACGTTTCTACATATAAAATATCATTGCTTCTCAGAAAAAAAAACAACAACTTCGAAATTTTGCAAATAAACACAAGTATAAACATGAAAACCGATCTGATTCTATGTATCTGTAGTTGACACATGCTGTGTCTGTAAACAATGCTTTTAAGTGTAATGCTAGTACTAATAATTCATTAATTGATAATGTATTCTTAGTTAGGAACTCTCAATAACAAGTAGAACAGAGGTAGAGATAGAGAGAGAGAATATAAATTATAGACATGCTTTGCTTGTTACTGCCTCACATCTCTAAAAGGAGCCTACTACTTGGTTCTATAAGAAAAAGTAAACAGGAGCCATTTTTAATAAATCGACTGATATATGTGGTGTGAAAGATTGCCCCTTTTTAATAACCACATTAAAATGAACAATAGATCTAATAAGCGGGAAACAGGACGAAATAACGGAGCTGCTGGAAATTTCCATTAAAAAAGCGGGAGAATGCCTTAGCATAACGCTCGCTTCTATATACGGTGACGGTTCAGATTACAACCGCCTCTTAATTTAGGTTAAGAAAAAAATAAGTTTTTAGTAAAAATTTCATTTTTATGACAAGCTTTTTTGCTGACTGTACTTTAATATTGTATTGTCATCTGAACCAAACCTGTATACAAAATTTCAGCCCCATCGGACACTGGGAAATGGGTCAAATTAAGCTTGCAAGATTTGTCCCCCGCTAACTAACTAACTTGGCAAGTTGATAAAAAGCTTGTAAAATAGGCACATTTATGCATTTAAGATTCAATATCTAGTATTAAGTCTAGGTTGCGACAAGCTCTTGTGAATGCTCATTTACGCCGAAGCAACACTGTGCGACATTGCGGCACATGCCACAAGGCCACATGCTACAAAATTAAGACTGTCGCAGCTTGTATCCAAACACGATGGATTCCATGCGATATTTTTGACATAGGCTGCCGCATATGTTGGATTATGTAGCATACCACAATACAACGTGTTAATGGATTAACCCAAAACCAGAAAGTAGTTTGCTCAGAATCGTATTGCGAATCGATCGCACTATATTTCAATATAGATTATATTTTTTCATTTTTATTGGCCCATGTCAAAATTATTTATAATGCATGAGCGCTCGACGCGGACGCGGAGCGCTGCGGGGGACGCGGCGGGGGCGGTGGGGCGGCCAGACGTAGACTTTAAAATTTCATAGATTGGGCACCACCAAACTACCGTTGAATAACTTTTAAAATATAAATATTTTTGACTCAGTTTATATTTTAATTATATTATTACATTTTTGTTTAATTGGGGTGTATCAGGTTTCGGGTTAATTCATTAACACGTTGTATAACGTACGCCACAATATGTAGCATGCGGCAATGTCGTAAATGTAATCTTGTCTACGGCGTAAATGAGCCTTTAAGAAGCTACGCCATCGGTTCGCAAGCCCTACGTACGGCGGGCGGGAGCAAGATACCCGTCAAGGGCTTTTTTCTTATTCCTCAAATTACTACTAAATCATAGCAGAATTCAACGAAATACAATCTAGGGTTTTTACTAAAATAAGCCTTTTCTTGTCATTAATTTGGCCTGTCTGTTCCACTGCTTACAAGGATAAATTATCCCAAGACGTAATTTCAGTCGTGAAATTTCTTGCAATGGATGAGAAATTAAGAGAAAACGTTGATACAACGGATTTAAGTTTTTTCATGGATTCTTTGATTTAATTATAGAAACTTAATACACATCAGATAATGCTTTCCTTAATGTATTATCGAATATATTAACACTAACAATACGGCACACAGCGTTGATTACTAACAGAATGGAACTTGGCACATTGCAACAGACTCAAAAGTAGATAAGTACTAGGATTTTGAACTAAGAAAGAAAGGTGTCTAACCCACCAACACCTTTGAAGAAATGTCAAAATCTCAGAACCCAGGGCATGTCACGCGTCTTTCTTAGAGCAATCTTCATCAAAATCTTAATTATTATTTAATGATTTTAATTTTACACACTAAGCGTCGATACTATTAGACTTTGGTAAATTTAACGACACGTAAATTTCTCAATCTGTGGTTCCCGTTATCGTTAACGCACAATTTAGTGAAGAAAACCATTAGCAGACTACTTCTCTAATTAGTGGCTTATAAAAGTTATTGCTATGTGGAGGCTGCATCATTCAGTGAGCCACAGCAGCCGAAAATGAAGTGTTTGGTGAGCCATTTTCTATTCCTCTTAAGAGAAAATACTGTCCTATTTGTAGAGTTTGAGATATTTTACTCCTCTCTTCTACTTTGCTGTGCCCTTACAGGGTCCACAACGAACTGTACTATTATTAAGATCTTTTATACATTGTGGAATAGCAACAAATGAATACTTATATGAGTATGAAGATTATTATTATTATCTTTACAGAGCCGAATAACATGTTCTTGTCCAACAGTTCTTCATTGACGAATTATATCATTTAATCTTTCTATTCCGACATTTCTTTTTAATTTTTGCTGTTTCCAATAATAAGAAATTAATTAGTGTACGAAATATTAATAACATCAATTCTGTTACAATGAAACCAAATTTCCACAAATTATGTATCAATAAAAGTTCCACTAAAGTTACTATTTCCAGATATCCAATAACAATGTTATTTATTTGGGTAAATAGTGCTGTGTTCCAAAACGTAACTTTTCATTTGATATCAAGTGTACAGTGCAAATAACGGGGCTCGTTTAATTAAACCTGAATTTTATTGCGAGAGTGCTAGCGACAACTTTAATAGTGGATAGTAAATGTTTGAATCAACTAACAATGAAACAAGACCATTCCGAAATACAGCATTAACACAAGCTGTTCACGTTTAATTAGATTCAGACGTTTTAGTAATGTAATGACTATAAATTAATTAACAAAGTAGTTATAAAACCTTATGATATGAGTCCTTGTTCCTAAAAATTGAGGCCTTGAAATAGCCAACTTTAGCTTAGCGATTCATCGGACGATTCCCTAATTCGGTGAACAATACAAGAAGGTGTATCTCGGTAGACTGTCAAAAATCGGACGTTTTTAGCGAAATCACCACACTTGGCGACCATATACTTCTGCTTTTGCCCTTGTAGTCAGATCTTACGATACCCAAGTTAGCAATTATTGGCTGAACTGATCGAGTTTCTTGTATTCATAAGCCAAAAATAATTTTTTATGAATAAGTGGGACTTTGGCAGTTACCCGCATTAATGCTAGGAACCATAACCTATAGATTTTGTTTTTAGTTTCTAGTTTTAGAAAAAAAAAGTCTACTATGCTTGTTTTTATATTTTAACGATTGGTGTCAATGAATTGTGGAATATTCTGTGAATAACCCTTTTGGCCAAAGAAATTTTAGATTTAAAATAGCATTACTTAAGTAGTTTAGGTGGCTGTTATTCCTAATTAAATAAATAAAAATAAATAAACAGTACTTATTAAAAAAAACTGTTTTCTTTTACAGGTATTAGCCACCGTAGTTTTAGCTGTAGCTAATGCAGTGCCCAGGCCTTTAGGGCTTGCTGGTGGTGGGGTAGGCCTTGGAGCTGGTATGGGTATGGGAGTTGGCGGCGTAGGAAGAGTGATGGGTGCTGGAGGCGTAGGGGGAGGAATAGGAGGAGGAATAGGAGGTGGAATAGCGGGCGGAGTAGGGGGCGGAATAGGGGGTGCAATGGGGGCTGGGATAGGAGCTGGGATGGGAGCCGGAATAGGCGGTGGATTAACAGGAGGTGTCGGAGGAGTAGGAACCGGTTTATTGACGGGCAACCAGTACGCCTCAGGGGGAGAGTTTGGGAACGCCGGCTTCATGGGGGGCAACAAAGGATTTGCCAACGAAGGGTTCCAGCAACAAGGCAGCCAGATGGGATACGACAGGGGCCAGGATGAGAGCAGCTTTAGTCAGGTAAGTCCAAGCTTCGTGATATTCTTGATGAGGTATCAATAGGCGGTGGTATAAGAGGTGTCGGAGGTGTCGGAGGAGTAGGAACCGGTTTATTGGCGGGCAACCAGTACGCGTCAGGGGGAGAGTTCGAGAATGCTGGCTTTATGGGGGGCAAGAAAGTGTTTGCCAACGAAGGGTTCCAGCAACAAGGTAGCCAGATGGGATACGACAGGGGCCAGGATGAGAGCAGCTTCAGTCAGGTAAGTCCAAGCTTCGTGATATTCCTGATGTGGTACCATCTACTTGATATACTGAACCCGGCCCCATTCTTTAGTTATGCGTAGAATTATCGTTTTTATTTACTTATTAAAGCGTTGGACATCAATCTTTGTTTGAATGATGAAATTTTTACATTGGCTTAGTTGTCATCTGACTCGAGTTTTCATATTCATTGACCATCCTCATGACTATCTTTGTGGTAAGACGCAAAATCGCAAATCACTGTAGGAATGACTCAAGACTGATGTTGTGTCTTCCTTCCGGGCTAGGTGTTGTTATTAGCCCGGGGACAACTGTCCAATGGTTGAATGTCGGAAGTTCTATATACTCAAGTTGCTTGATGAACTTCGTAAGCGCCATCTAGTTTCTCCATACATTCGGCGGCGCATATAGTAAAAGGGTCCTCATCCCTTGCCATCATTGTCCAGGTGACGCAAGGCCACTCATCATCCAGCCACGACCGCGGCGGTGCATCCCAGTTCAGCAGCGGTGCCGGCAGCAACGCAGGCTACGACAACTTCGCCGGCGGCCAACAGACCGGAGGCGGCGGCTTCAACACCGGCAGCAGCTTCTTAGCCGGCTGAGAAAGTCACCCCCAAGTCATGATGGTAGAAATGAGATAAACTAATAAAGTATGTTGCACCAGCCTTTGATTATAATTCCTTAACTTCTATAATTAAACTAACTGCGCCACTGTAATTCCACTTCCCATATATCTATACAGGGTGATCCATCGGGACGAGTTAGTATGGGAAAGTTTGAAACTATAAGACTTAGAAATATTTATTCTAAGGAACCATGTCGTCGATTTTAAAGATGAGAAGAAGAAGAAGTAGTTAGGAATATATTTTACTTTGGAATAATAAGTCTGCAACTAAAGAAAATGCTGTATTACAGGACAGGATGGATAAGGAGAATGGTAAGGGTATTAAGGCGATACTCGGAAAAATGTGCTGAAGCGAGATAGCAATGAGGAAACGACGCGACCGATTTTGCAGATTAGGCAAAAAAAACACAAAATCACGTCGTATTAAAAAACTACAGCGATTTAAAAAAAATGCTTCTACACGATCCTCAATATTACTGGTGTCCACTAATTAAACCAATTTCCCATAGTGTAAGTAACCCCATTTAAGAATAATCTTCACTTTTCGTATTTTTTAGAGGTCTTTTCGAAAATAAAAAGTGTCGAGGCAAAATCGTAAAATCGTGTTTTTGAAACTATACGATTCTAGATAAAGGTATGAAGAAATATCTTATTACCAGATTTTTAACAACTGTAACCGTCCTATAGTTTTAAATCAAAAAGTCCATATTTTTCCGAGTGGCGCCTTAACGACTACAATCAAATACATAATGACACGACATACTCCTTATGGAGTCTAGGATCATTCTCAGTTTCTTCAAAGGCAATGAAAATTTTAAAGATATTCAAAGTTTTGTATTCCATCCTATATTTTTAGTTATTCAATTGAAAGATATCTTAACAACTTCAAACTACGTCGAGATCAATGAAAGACATCAACTCATAAAGATGAAATAACATTCGCCTCCAAACTTCAGCACATGTCTATCATCATAACATAACAAACAACCCCAATACAGAGAAGAACAAACATTATTTAAATTTCGTGTTCTTATATGAAATACGTCAGATAACAAAGAAGTTTAGGAACTTTCATAATATTTATTTGAATCAAGTATATATCTCTATCATTATGTCAATAAAGAACAAAAACGCAAAACGTTACATAATTGTATAACAAGTATAACAAAATACATAATATTTTTTCTAATATCTTGGAAACCTTAATCGCTTTATCAATATTAAGGCTATTGCGGCGATCAAACTCAAAATTTTCAATGTTTTTAAATTAAATTTCCTGACAAAGTATCGTTGCTAGGCCTTCCAAAATATTATATGTGATAGATCTTTTCTTTATGAAGGGAAGTTACTAAAATTTATATGAATTGAATAAATACAATGTACTAAAAAAAAAAATTTCAAGACCCCTTTTTTCCGTCTTAAACTCAATTATCTCAATAACTAGTTGAGTAATCAAGCTAATTTTTTTTGTGTAAGTAGTTCTTAGTCATATCTAGGGAAGTTACTAAAATTTTTTTTTGTTATATTTATAGTCAATAACTAGTATCCCAAAATGCATCGTGCACCGTTTCGCAGCATAATTATTCAGTCTTCGCCTGGCATTGGCGGCGTTTGGACGTGGAGACTGTATCGCTCCGATTGCGCCAAAATTGAAAAAAAAAACTCACACTAGGATCCTAATTTTTTTCAATGATGCTTATTTTGCTAGGAAATATTGAAATAGCGTTTCAGGATTGGGTATAGATGAGTGCTTTGCCATTTATTGCATAACCATAGACCTATGTAACCTAGGACAAGTTATTTTACTCATTACCTAAAGCAAACATCAATAGTTTGAAATAAAAGTGACGGATAATATTGCCTAAGATACTTAAGAGCCCATAAAAGTTGTACCTATTTGAGTACCAATATTTTGTTGTGTTGTAGGTAGGTACATAATTAGTCTAAGTTTCTAACTTCTACTACTGTATATTAAATTTATGTTCGTTTTAGGTTCCTCAAAATTGAAAATGTGAGAAAGTTAAGATAGGTAGGTGTAAAAAATTGCATCAAGAAATAAGAAATTAGCTTGTTGAAAAAGTTTTTTACAGAGACATAATGTAAAAGCAATTCTTGAAATAAAACCGACGTAAGAATTTTATATACCTAGTTGATCTAATATCACCATTACACCAATTTTATGAGACTGTGAGAAGTCCAGCTTCTTTCCTTTGAGTGAGGAACATAAACCGCACCATTTTGTGTAAATTTCAGGTTCAAAACATTTTTATTACTGATTCTCTTATCCATTATAAGTACAAAATAGAGCATGCATACAATTTCTTGCAAGAAATGCTCTCGCGGTTTTGAAATTCGAAATTCGAAATCCCCACAACAATATCTAAAACCGATGGTTGAGGCGCCAGTAGCAATAAAAAAGAATGAAAAGTCTGTCAGCTGTATTGACAGTTTTAACTCTCAAATTTAACCACCGCGTCAGATAAGTTTGCGGAGTTCTGTAAGGAGACTTGCATAGTCGGAGTAAAATTTTTGATACTCTAATGAAATATTGCATATGTACAAGTACTTCCAAAGGAGGAATATTTATTTCAATATTTAAATTTCATTGCACAAAGTATAAACAAATGGCGGTCTAACTTTAAACTGACTAACATATTATATCAAAGATAATAAACTCATAAAAATAAATAATCTCGAAGAAGTTTTATATACACTCTCTGCCACAAATGTCATTTATTAAAAGTAGGTGGCTAAAACGTCAGTGATTAGATTACATACCCTTTGGAAGCGGCCATGGAAGAAATGACAGTTTTGTATAAGTAGTACGAAACCAAACCGTTTCAGCTGCTCGACCCTGATGTTGTCAAAGCCAGCGACTTTACCTTCTTTGAGCTTATCAAGGGCAAACTTGAGCTCTGTTTCTGTAAAAGCCTCGTCCAAGTGGTTAACCTCTTTACCAGGGTCTCGTGTAAATTTCTTCTGGAGACTTTTCGTGGAAGCTTTCCCATTTTGGAGTAAGTGGTGAGCGATCTGGTTTGTGGTCACATTGGAATGACGATCAGCGATTTTAGGATCATTATTTAGTTTCCTTATAAAACACCATGCCTTCTTGCTTTTATGCGTCATATCTACGCCTTCGATTAGCTTGTTCCACTTTTCTCCCGTTGTTTCGGATATGGCTTCTAGCAATTCATTCCCAAAATCTATGGTGTCCTGTGAACCTAATCTAATTCATACTGGTCTTGGTATGTCATCCTATCATATTATATTTAAAAACATATATTGGATGCTTGGGAGAGCAAGCGAGATGTAGTTGGTATTTATTGTGACCTCTCCAAAGCTTTCGATTGTGTTAATCACCAAACGCTTTTAAGGAAATTAAAACATTATGGTGTCTATGATAAATCGGTTAGCCTTATGCAATCATATCTATGTAAAGGACACAGAAAGTAGTTATCAAAAAAACTGAGTCTACTGGAGCCCCTATCAACATGGGCGTACCCCAGGGGTCAATACTGGTCCCTTTTGCTGTTTTTAATTTATATAAATGACCTTCCTTTTTAAGCAAAGAATTTATGCGAGATAGTGCTATTTGCTGATGACACTTCCTCTAGTCTTTAAAGTTGACAGAGGTAATAATTGTTCTGACGAAGTAAATAGTACTTTATCGAAAGTTGGTTTCATAGCAATAATCCATTCCTTTACCATGGTACCATTACACAGTACCATTGATGGTACTGTGGCAATTTCCTTTTGCCGTGGTACCATCAATTAATCTATCATTAAACTCGAAAAAAACAAAATGTGAAAAAAAATTCCTGTCAAATGTAAGACAGTTTGATATTCACATAAAATTGGATGACAATATAGTAGAATTAATTAACAGTACTAAATTTTTAGATATAACATTAGATTATCGACTTCAATGGGACACTCATATTGAAGCCTTGGCCGGTAGACTCAGTTCTGCGGCATTTGCTGTTAAAGAAATAAGGCTCTTAACCGATATTGAAACGGCAAGGTTAATCTATTTTAGCTATTTTCAGAGTGTATTGTCCTACGGCCTATTACTTTGGTGTTCAGTAGCTAACCGAAAGTATTTTTGTGCTTCAGAAAAGAGCTATTCGCGCCATATACAAACTTCGGCCAAGAGATTCTTTAAAAGAAATCAACATATTAACTGTTGCAGGACAATACATATATGAGAATATGGTATATGTGAAGAAGTATCTCAATACATTTGTAAAACGTAGCAATATACAGCAATTCAAAACAAGAAATAAAAATAAGATTGCCGTTCCAAGGATTCGGCTTGAAAAAAAACAAGAAGTTCGTTTTTGGGGAAAAGCGTAGCTAGGTTTTAATAAAGTTCCACAGAATTTAGTAGAGCTGCCTTTGCACAAATTCAAAAGTCATGGCAAAAAATGCTTATGGGCAAAGGATATTATAAAGTAGACGACTATTTGAAAGACCGTAATGCATGGATTTGATGTAACACATAACCTTAGCTGAACTTATGTAATATTATAATGAAAAGTTGTAAAAGTTACCGATATAAATCTTTGGAAATATCGTTACTCCAATTATTAAAGCTGATAAGTTTATTGCGCCTATTCTTCTTATCAGTTAAAAAAGTCTTGAACGAAAATATTGACGATTCAAAAGAGCTTATTTCTCAGAAGCTCTGTTGTGATTCCGTCATCGCCCGCCGCCTTGTTGTTTTTAAGCTGCTTGAGAGCCATTCTAATCTCGTACAGGCTGACGTCCGGGATATCTTCGGTATGGTGTCGGGTAAGCTTGGCTCTAGGGTCTGTAGCCTTGCTTTCAACAGGTGTTTGTGTGGAATATAGCTGTCCATAGAAACTCTCAATCTCCCTCAGGATTTCAGGTGTTGACGAAATGATGCTACCTTCCTCAGTTTTCAGCCTCGTCAATTGACTTTGCCCGATAGACAGAACTCTCTCAAAAAAAAAAAAAAAAAAAACAACCCTTGGAGTTTCTTGCCGGTTCTTCTCCAAGGCCTTCCGCTGTAGGGTTTGCGAACCGATGGCGTAGCTTCTATGACGTTCACAAGTATTGTAAATAACAATCTAAATTGAATAAACAAATTTGAATCTTGAATCTTGAATCTTGAATCTCGCGAACACTTTGGAGCCTTTGTTCCGCTCAATGTCTTCTTTAATACGATCGGTATTAAATTGGCGAAGGTCGCGCGTCAAAGACTTAGATATCTGTCTATTAAGCTGTCGATAACGATGGGCATCCGCTGAGTTCTGCAGCTTCATTTCGTGTCTCTGATCCATGAGTAGGAGAGTCTGACGGGAGAGTTTCTTCAATTTGGGACGGCGGGTTTTATAGTACTTAGACCCTACCGTGCAGACAGTATCCACCACCATGTTGTATAGATCGTCCACGTCTATGCTGTTCTCAAGGGCTTCGAAGCGGTTTTGAAGCTCGAGCTGAAAGCACTCGGGGTTTTGAATTTGAGCTGGTATTGGTCGGAGCGTGGATTTTATCAGTCGCGATCTTTCGAGCTTGACATCGATATTCAATGTGCCTCTCACCATACGGTGATCGCTTCCTGTCTTAACAGCGTTGATCACACTGACATCATTGAATATGTGCTTCTTCGTCGACATGATAAAATCGATCTCGTTTTTGACTTTACCGTCCGGACTGATCCAGGTCCATTTGCGGCTTACGGGCTTCCTAAAGAAGGAGCTCATCATATAGAGGTTCTCCCTCTCCATGCAGTCTGCCAGCATCTGGCCTCTATCGTTCCGTTGCCCAAATCCAAATTGCCCCACTCTCAGCTCATCACCGCAACGTTGCCCCAACTTTGCATTGAAATCCCCCATCACAACCGTGTAGTGGGTTTTATAGCTATGCATGGCTTTAGCGATCTCTTCATACATAGCCTCCACTTCGACATCGTTGTGTTTCGAGGTCGGAGCGTAGACCTGGATAACATTCAGCGAATATCGTTTCGATAATCTGAGTATCAGGTACGCTACCCTGCTCGAGACACTTCCGATGGTGATCACGTTGTTGACAAGGGATTTATGGACGATGAACCCGACACCACCAATGGACTGTTGGTCGCCCTCCCGATGGCAAAGTAAGTTACCGGATTGCAGGGTTATCGAGTCCTCCCCCTCTCTTCGGACTTCAGATAACCCAATGATATCCCAATGTAACTTACTTATTGCCTCTTCCAACTCTACGAGCTTTTCGTCGAGCCTCAATGTGCGCGTGTTGTAGCTTGCCAGGTCGAGTCGTCGGTGTTGGTAGCCGGAGCCTACCCGGGGATTCTTAGCACCCCCTGCCCCGCCGTTACCATAGCCGCTACCGTAGCTAGGAATAGCGGGGCCGCCGGGGACTGGGGGCCGATGTATTTTTTGTGTAAGCATTCAGGGGGGGGTTTGCCATAATCGCCACGCTTGGCAGGCGGGTTGGCGATCGCAGTATAGCCTGTTGAAGCCTAGAGACGCTGCTGCCCATCTCCTGATGGCAGTTTTCCCTTTGTCGCCTCTTACGACACCCACGGGAAGAGAGGAGGTAGTGCTATTCTATTTATGTGCCGGCACTACACGGCCTTTAAACTCACGCTCAGAGAATTAAGTACTCCTTCATCATGCCTGGAATACCCTGCCGGCTTCTGTTTGCCCGAGTACCTACAACCCAAACCTCTTAAAGTCGCAAGTGTATAGGCATCTTCTGGGTGAATCTATTCACACAAAATTTTATTCAAGTACTATAACCAACCAGATTATAAAACTACGTTTGTGAGTTCACTCAATTCACGCGACTAATTTAATAAACACAGTCAATCACTTTACAATGCAATGGATGCACCCATTATTGTCTTTTTTGCTGTCGCCTTTGGTTGTCATGTCACACATACCACAAAATTGTCTTGAGATTCATGTTAATGAATATGACAAAAAGTTTAACATATAGTTGTGTTGCTGTCGCTTCTGTTTAAATTTTTAATTAGTACAAATATTTCAGCATATCGCATAATATTTAAACAGAAAAAAGAACCTGACGTTAGGCAAGTTTTTACGTTTTTTACCCATTTTAAGAGCACAAGGGATATGATGCGTACATGGCGAAAAATAGTGACAGTGAAAAATAAAGATATTTTAAAATGAGTAATGAAAAAGGTTTTTTTTAAAGTGGCTGATTTATAACCTTACGTATGGCAAGTTTACATTAGTAAACAAAGTATCAATTATTTCAGTTGTGCTACATTTTGTTTAAACAAATTCGACGATCTCCGTGGCCGATTGGTGTACGCACCGGTTTTCTAGGTGCCACTATCTCTGAGGTCTCGGGTTCGATTCTCGGACGGGTAAATGTCGAAAACTAACTTTTAGATATTTTCTTGTATCTGGCTGGGTGTATGTGATCGTTGCTTCCAATTTTCAATGACACAAGTTATTGTATTATTTGATATTATCATTTTTGGTATTGGAATAAAATGTATTTTATTTTATTTTTTTGTACTTAAACAATATTTTTATTTAAGTGTTTTTTTTATATATTGATTTATATTATAAATTGATAGCGTGATTTTATATAAACGGTATGCTTACTTATTTAAATATTGATTAACTAAGTAGATTTATTTTGTAAAAAAGTATAAGATGATGGGCTAGTATGAGTTATTTATATTTTTTCATATTAAATTATAAGTTTTATTAATTTGATTGGAATAAATCTGAAAATGTACCTACTGGTTAGAGCAGTATACATTATTTATTTTTTTCAGTGTAATTTGTAGCAAATGTTGTAGTTTCGCCTGCGAAGATCATTTCGATAATGGATATATTATCGATATGATCTAGAGATAGAAAATAAATATAAATAGCTGCTGCTGTGTTCTGCATTTTGAAGAATCGTTTGAAGTGACTATCTTTGTTAAAAAAAGCTTTTTTTACTACATACGAATAATATCTAAGATCTACTCTTCCTACAAACCGACGTTTACAATAAATATTCATAATAATTCTTCTTGTATTCTACATAATATAATTTCCTTAGTAAAAGCGCACATAGGTGATATTTAAGATGTAAATAGAATGCGCGCTGCATGCCGCGTCTACACGTCTACGAGTCTACGAGAGTGCCGCGGCCGGAGTCTTACCGATCCCAGCACCCCCTCGCTTGTGTAAGCAACGGCCATCGACGATATTTTTTTTACCTATGCTATATCCTTAACACATTTTACTTGAATTGGAGCTGACCATCCCAAAACATTTCAAAGAAAAACACAAATTCTCAGTGGCGAAGTTGCAGGCAAAATCTAGTTGTAAAAGGGCAATATAGAAATCATTAAATGTTGCAAAAAGCGCAATCAATTTACCCACCAATTGGAGATGCTTTTTGGCACACGAATTTTGGACTCGGAAGAAGTCCTGAAATCTAGCCTACCGATAAAAAAAACAGAACTCCAGAAAACCTGTAGGTTAATAATGATGTAATCATTTCATCAAACAACAGACCCAATGAATCACAATGAGATCATAACACAATCACAATACAATTGAGCTGATAAAAGACAACCGCGTTAAAAGTTAACAGGCATTTGAAGAATTATGGTATTTAAATGACTTTGTTTAACTAAACATAATTAATCACACAACCAGTAATATTCTCATTAGAGGATATACGAGGCGTGAGGCGTAAGTCCCGACTGAAACAATATCATCGTTTTAATACGAACCGAGTCAATTAGGACACAAACACAACACATCGAAGGTATATCGTCGAGGTTTTAGCTTCAACTGGGGCAGGGCTGGATCTAGGAGACGTTATTAATACAACCAGTATTCCATCTTCGTATAAAAGGTTAAAGGTTTAACCGCCTCTGTGATCTAGTGGTTCACAACACCATTTCAGACATAGAGATCCCGGGTTCGATTCCCGTGGGGGGTACATATCGTATTCGGTTTGGTCGGTGTTAGTGGTTGTTCAGAGTCCGCCTTGGCTATCTACTACCATTTTATCATTGTCTATCATTTTATATTTGGCATAATAACAATGTTTTCAGCATTGTTGTGTACGGGCAGTTAGATATAAGATAGCCCAGTTCCTCAGTGATTGAATGAGGTTTCCTAGAGTAGTGCGCTTCCACCTTCAACCTTATCAGCACTTAACATCAGGTGTGATGAAGGCTAAGTGCTACCCCGTTGTGGATAAAAAAATTTGACGTTTAAAAAACTAAAATAACACACTTTTATAGGAACAAACTAAATAGTACAAAAAATATTTTTATAAAAAAATAAAACCGCCTTCAAAAAAACCACATCAAAAAAGTAAGAAATAATTCCTCACCAAATAAATAACGTAAGTACTTTGAAGTCGGGCGTGAAACATGTACAATTTTTTGTCGTTTTTGTTAAAACCCGCCCGACTTCAAAGTACTTACGTTATTTATTTGGTGAGGAATTATTTCTTACTTCTTTGATGTGGTTTTTTTTTTATTTTTTTATAAAAATAATTTTTATTTCACTCTTTTTAGTGCATCGTGCAGGCAATTTACGTGTTTTCTGGTAAATAGGTATGTGATCAAACTGAAAACCTCCTTTTTCGAAGTCGGTTAAAATACCTTGAGGTATCCCCTTTTTAACAAAACAAGAATCATCTAAATCGGTCTATAAACAAAGGAGTTATGCCTAAAGATATGTATTAAATTCACATAAAGTGGTATCGAAAACGACAGTATTTTCAAGATTTCCTGAAAAGTACTGAACCGATTTCAAAATTTCAAAAAATGGGACCAACTTGGAAACCAACCTGATGTAATAACGTTTGAACCATTTCAATCGGTTCAGCCGTCTTCGAGTAATCGGTGGACATACACAAAAAAAAAACATACATACAGACGAATAGAGAACCTCCTCCTTTTTGATTTAGAAGTCGGTTAAAAATAATCGTCTATTCAGTAACTGAAATTAAAAAGCGTGGTGCGCCGGGTGCGCGTTGTCAATATTAGGTCATTGAAATGCAATGCTTTGCAAAGGGCGCACCACGCTTTTTAATTTCAGTTACTGAATAGACGGTTATTTTGTACTTTTTAGTTTGTTCCTAAAAAAGTGTGTTATTTTAGTTTTTTAAACGACATATTTATTTTTTATTTTTTAGTTTAATTAATGGCTAGCCATGTATGGATGGTATGGGATTTCACAGTCCATTCATGTGTCTGCCCACCCTGTAAACACTTTATCTCAAAGGCGTGATTGTATGTATTTAGTTTTACAAATTCAAGTGGAGTCTATTATGCGCGAGCCGAACCCTTAGTTCGTCCCTGCTCTATCATCAGACCCTCACCACCAAATGTAGCGAATACGTCTCATCAGTACGAAACAAATGAGCCCAAACTCGAGGAGTTTCCTAGTGGTCATTAAGGAGTGGCACTGGCTTCCTCCCTGCTCTATCATCAGACCCTCACCACCAAATGTAGCGAATACGTCTCATCAGTACGAAACAAATGAGCCCAAACTCGAGGAGTTTCCTAGTGGTCATTAAGGAGTGGCACTGGCTTCCTCCCTGCTCCATCATCAGACTCTCACCACTAAGTGTAGCGAATTGGTCTCATCAGAGCGAATCAAATGAGCCCAAACTCGAGGAGTTTTCTAGTGGTCAATAAGGAGTGCTACTGACTTTCTTTCTGTTCCATCATCAGACCCTCACCCACCATCAAGTGTAGCCAATAGGTCTCATCAAAACGAAACAAATGAGCCAGAACTCAAGGTGCTTCCTATTGGTCATTAAGGAGTACCACTGGCTTCCTCCCTGTTCCATCATCAGACCCTCACCATCAAGTGTAACGAATAGGTCTCATCAGAACAAAACGAACGAGCCGAAACTCGAGGGGTTTCTTAGCAGCCATTGAAGAGTTCTATTGCCCACCTCTTGACTCCATCATCAGATCAGCTCGATGGTAGCAAATTATTGTATTGTCATCGGATTCATATAGACTTGCAAAGTTTCAAATCAATACGACAATTAGAAGTAGGTTAAAATTGAATTCCAAGATTTTCTTACATGTGACTTAGTTACAAGTGAAGCTAATAAAAGTGTGGTAAAAAAGTGTATGAAAATAAAATCATCTATTTGATATGTTTTGGTTGGCGTCGTCCGTCGTCGCTCGGTTTCTATGATCCCAATGAGAATGAGATACCTAGACCTCTTAATCCTTTCAGATAATTTATCATTTAACTACATTCTCAAGGTTAAAGGAAGTCGTATTGATTCTCCTTTTCTAATTCACAGCTTTTTACCAAATGTTTGATGATTACTATTAAACTCGCCGCAATGATAAAAACAAAATATTGCCTTACATCTAGTTGTCTCCTGTACTGTCTGTCCGTCGATACAATCAAGGCAAGACGTATCGATGGGGCCCGGGGTATAAAAGGGGGCAAGGGCGCCAGGTCAGTGGGTCGAGCGGCCACCGGCCCTCACCACTAAACCACCACGCCTACGCCTGGCTCCAATACCCACATCAAATGTACATTGAACTAGATAAGGATGAGATATTGTAAATAACGGAGTAGATATAGCGAAAGAGAAAGATAAGTACATACTAATGTAACACGAAATGTATCGCTAAGCCTCTCCGCAGACGGGCCACCCACCACAACGAAATTTAGTTTTTCACAATGGTTAGGGACCGCCAAGCCAAGTGACGCCTGGTTCATTCATTTTATTTGTTTAGACGCCAGATTGGTCGTAGGGCTCTGTCTCATGGAGACATCATAGCAGTGGCGCCAACAGCATTTACTTGACTTTTGGCAGCTTGGCTACTCTTCCAATTTGACATGTTTTGATTGGTGTCGGCTGCTATGGCACCCTAATGAGATAGGCCTCTTAATCCTTTCAGATAATTTATCATTTAACTACATTCTCAAGGTTAAAGGAAGTCGTATTGATTCTCCTTTTCTAATTCACAGCTTTTTACCAAATGTTTGATGATTACAATTAAACTCGCCGCAATGATAAAAACAAAATATTGCCTTACATCTAGTTGTCTCCTGTACTGTCTGTCCATCGATACAATCAAGGCAAGACGTATCGACGGCGACGGGGCCCGGGGTATAAAAGGGGGCAAGGGCGCGAGGTCAGTGGGTCGAGCGGCCACCGGCCCTCACCACTAAACCACCACGCCTACGCCTGGCTCCAATACCCACATCAAATGTACATTGAACTAGATAAGGGTGAGATATTGTTAATAACCGAGTAGATTATAGCGAAAGAAAAAAAATAGTACACACCTCGTACATACTAATGTAACACGAAATTAAAGCCAGAGCTACATTTGTCTGTTGGCGCGCCGTACCACGCGTATCGGTTTCATACATTTAGTATGGTTAGAAACACACTTATACAGTGTGGCGCCACTCTCTGTCTTTGTCGTGTCCGTAATAATAATATGTGAAACAGATATTCTGGCGTCGCGCCACACCGCATAAGTGTGTCTCCGGCGTTATCGCTACACACCACAAACCACACCACATCGCAGCACAGCGACAAAATGTGGTCACGTCACGTGTGAATGGTGTCGATGCAGCTTTTTGCAGTTTTACACTTTTAGAAAAAGAATTCTAAAAAATTCGTGTCGTTTCGCTCGTTCGATACGTTTGCTTCGGACAAGTATGCGTTCATCTTAATTATATAATAAAAATAGTAATAAAGTAAGGGCCTGTTTCACAATATCTAAGTAAGTTCTCATTAGCCGTTACTTGACAGATAGTCCATATAAAACTATTAATTAAACTGGAAAGTATATCCTAATTGGACATTGTGAAACAGGCACTTAAAAAGATAAAAATAAACAAACAGGTCTTAAACACCCTAACCGCAATCTTCCGATCTAGTTTAAGTTGACTGAACTAAAATTACAACGTCCAGCACAAGCAGAGATTTATCTAATCTCAGCGGTTCCCAAATGTAGACCTCAAGCACCCCAACCGGTCCACATCCCACTGTTTTAATCCCGCTGTGAAAAATGGCCTCTGTCGGTGTTCGTAAAATAGCTCGAGAACTCCCCTGGAGAGGGTTTAGTGCAGCGGTTCTCAACTTTTCTCTTGGCTGCACTCGCCGTTATAAATGAGATTGGAAGCGTGTTGCTAGACCTATTAGCTACTGCAGCCACTTAATTACGGAACATGATTTTCTACTGCAGAACTACGGATCTATTAACGATAATTGAAGTATTAGAAGAAGTATAGCTTTTGTGATGGCCAATATGAGTTATGTGACGATCAAAATATCACACATCATTTTATAGTTACCTAATCAGATTAAAACCAGATAAGGCCAGTAGAGATTGTATCAAATTTAGTAAAGTAATAAAACTCCTTAGATGAATTTTACAAATATTTTAAATAGACATTTATTTGCATCTTTTACTGTTCTAGAATTCGAACCAAAAGTAAGTAGTTACCAGATGTTACATTTAAATTTTCCATTACCTGCTTATAAAATATCGAACAAGAATACTTGTTAAAAATATTTGTTAATGGGTGTATTGTATATTTTCAATTTAGGAAAGCTGTTTCCTGCATAAACTTGATTAGTAAAAATACCGCAATACTTTACTCGAAAAGCCCAAGTTTCTAAGCGAGTGTATACTTTGAAAGCATAAAAGAGGGCGCTATAATTCACTTTGAGAGGCGCTGGTTTAAATTATTACTGGAATAAAGCTGCGAGCGGTAAACTGGCGATGCCGATATACCTTAGGGCTCGATCGCACGAAAGGTTTCGATTCTAATAAACGACGGAACGACTCCATTCATTCTTGTCACAAATCTTGTTTAGCCTTCGCGCGTTTACAGCGATGTTGTTTTATATTTTATCGACGCAACATAAACTTGATAAGTTTTTAAAAGTCAAGCAAGTAAATATTTTGGATCAATTTTCTACTCTGCATACCTACGTTATTTTATTATTAAATGAACGTAGAGACAATTCATAATGTGGTAATAAACATTTACCAAACTATACCTATCAAACCTACGCTCGGTCTTCTACAACGTTGAATTGTTCACTCACAGCAGTCTTGACAACTATTAAGAATTAACACTATCAATAAATTATAATATCCATTAAAGTTATTAATTATTAAGTATTAATCTCCATAACAGGTAAAAAATCTTGAATGGGTTGTAGGAAAATATTGACGATTCAAAAGAGCTTACTTATTTATTAAGTCAAGTTGAATAAAGATAGTTTTTCTTTATTTTATTAATGCAGGACAATAGCGGTCCAAGGTGGTTAGGCGCGTGAGTGTGCGACGCGCCACACCAGGGTTTGACAGCAAACCTGTCAGAGAGGAGTCCGAAGGGACAGACGCTGGGCGAGAGCATGGTGACTATCACATTGGGCCCGATTGCTCTCGTCCATTGCGTGGAGGGTACACCGCTGTGGTTTTAGTGGGTGGGAGTCCCACATATCCTGACGTCTTCCCCAGGCGGCAGTGGAATGCGCAACGCATTTCCACAGCGAAAACAAAAAAAAAAGGACAATAGCGGTGTCTGTCCGTGAATTGGAATGCCACTTCTACCACTTGAAATCGAATGATTTCAAGTGGTTATGACGAAACAAAAGTATCTATAATGTTATGACAATAAATTGATTTACCATTCATTTGTTTGTGCAATTCTTGTGTTTGATTTAAATTTTAATCTATACTCTCTATTATTTATTCCTAATATTATAAAGATGAATGACTTATTTTTTGCTTGTTTGTTTGTAATGGATAAACTCCAAAAATACTGGACCTCTATTGATTTAAAACCTAAGACCTAAGCACGCAGAAATCTAAGATGTTCTAGACCGATTTTTTTTTCACCAGTTGAAAGCTACATTATTCCGCAGTGACATAGGCTATATTTAATCCCGATATTCCTACGGGAATAGTATAGTATACCGTTATTGTCATACCCTGCCGTTGCAATGTGATCAAAAGTCTTTGAAGCTAAAGTCTGAAAACATTGTTATATTAACACAAAGTTAAACTAATGCCCAATACACTGTCTTATAACAGCGTTTAGCCTACTATTTTAGTCCATCGAAAATACAGCCAGCCTATAACACGATTACGGAACTACGGGCCCCACCACAAAAGCGTACTCTTTCAACGAACGAAAGTTTAATCGCACTGCGATGGAAATTTGATGAGCTCGAAATTTGGCGCGAATATATCCAGGCGGGGGGCGCACCGCTAATTGCTCGATGTTTGGGTAACGCTGGCTGCGTATTATTAGAGGATTTGCTGTTTTAAATAAGGGCAAGGGTTAAGTATACAGTCGTGAAGGAACTATTAACTTTAACTTTACCTATTCTACGGAACTTCCGATCAATAATAACAACGCTGACGTTAAGGCGATAGGTTAGCCGAAAGTGGCGCCCTCAGTGCCACTTTTAGAAGTTTTGATATCTACTTCTAGCAGTGACTACGCGGGAACGTAATGTTATGATACCGTCTAAAAATACTAGACTATGGGCCCTAAAAATTCCACTAAAAGTTTTATTAAAATTGTGTAAGTAATAGGGGTTAAAGAATGAAATTGACGTTTTTTTCTGTTGGACATATAACTTAATCGACTTTTATGATATTAGAAATATATAATTTCTTTAATATTGCGTTACATTAAGACCGTATCGAGAAACTTTTGATAATTTAATAACCACGATATTTGATTATTTACATAGAAAAAACTTATGCCGAAAGTTACGACTATTTTTGTTTCCAGAATTTCGTACTTTATTAGTTGTAACTTAGTGAAAAAAAATTTTTTTTCTCTTAACGAATGTGTCATTTAGTAGTTAAAATGTCCATAAATACGTGTGTAAAATTTTGTAAAGTTACGTAATATTAGTCGTTGAATAAATTACAAAAACGTTAGTATGGGAAAAAAAATTACAAAAATCTCCATACAAAACGGCAATTTGATACTTTAACCCCTAATATTAGAATTTTATTACAATATAAAAAAAATCACCGCGGCCCCACTTTCGCTTACACCTACTATCGCCTTAATTTGTTATTGTTTTCCAAATGTCTAGCTGTCGTTTTTTTACAAGCTTTGATTTAACTTGCCATGTTAGTTAGTTAGTGGGGGACAAATCTTGTAAGCTAAATTGTTCGGATGACAATACAATATTTAAGTACAGTCATCAAAAAAGCTTGTCATAAAAACGAAGTTTTTTTACAAAAACTTATTATTTTAAGACTGAGCTAATCAAACTAGAATAAATCTCGTGATAGGTCTAATCGTCCCAACCAGAGCATGGCACCCGGGGGAAATTAACCAATCGGGTGGGCTGCCGGTAGGGCTGCCACAAGTGCCACAAAAGAGCATAGTATATGACACAGAAAAGTATCTTTTTACCTGACTTAGGCTGCATTCGACCAAACTTTAATTCCAAAAATAACGCTTACTTTCGGATAGTAATGTCAAAAGCCCATTATTCCGAGAATATCGCGTAGGTACTGTCGGATACTAATGTCAAAATAGTATGGGGTTTTGACATTACTATCCGAAAGTACAGCCTGAGAGTATTAAATATAGTGGAATTATTAGTGTAGTGGAATATTAAAATGATAAAAGAGAATGGGCATTTGGTCTATAAATAATCAAAAACAAAAAAGTGAGCGGCAGTCTCAACTCAAGTACCCATAGAATATCAAAGTTAGACTCATAATAAATAAGAAACTTTTTATATAGCAGCCAACTCGAGTCATGGTTAAAAATATAAATAAAGCGTGAAATGTATTTCATAAGTGTGAACCTATTATTTTTATAGTTATATGCTAAATGTAAGGATTTATTATTTCAAAATAGGCGAATGAACAACATGTTTGTCATTTCAAATAAAACTATTGCTTTTCACAGTCAACATCATTAATTTTTGAGATACAAGTGCATTCTAGTCTTTAAAATAAAACCGCCTTCAAAAAAAATCACATTTTCAATCACACAATTTTTTGAAGGCGGTTTTATTTTTTTATAAATATAATTTTTATTTCACTCTTTTTAGTGCATCGTGCAGGCAATTTACTTGTATTCTGGTAAATAGGTATGTGATCAAACTGAAAACCTCCTTTTTTGAAGTCGGTTAAAATACCTTGAGGTATCCCCTTTTTCACAAAACAAGAATCATCTAAATCGGTTTATAAACAAAGGAGTTATGCCTAAAGATATGTATTAAATTCACATAAAGTGGTATCGAAAACGACAGTATTTTCAAGCTTTCCTGAAAACTACTGAACCGATTTCAAAATTTCTAAAAATGGGACTAACTTGGAAACCAACCTGATGTAATAACGTTTCAATCGGTCCATCCGTCTTCGAGTAATCGATGGACATACACAAAAAAAACATACATACAGACGAACAGAGAACCTCCTCCTTTTTGATTTAGAAGTCGGTTAAAATATCATTTAAAGTATAAAACAAAATATTCTATATTTTGTAAACTAACCGGTGTATTCACACAATTGCTTTTTTATAGTTCTGCATATGCATTTCTAGAAATGCTTAGACCTGAGACTGAGACATTGTCCCTTACTTATAATTATAATTATTATTATAAGTCTGCTTAGCTTGACACACAAGACACAACTAACAAGCCCGTTTTTTTAAATCGGTAAAATAATAAAAAAATGTACTGTATTCGCAAACTAAATAAAAAAATGTTGCATAATACTATTATGTTATATTTTCAGATCCGCTTACCCATTGTCAAAGCGGCTTAATACCTTTACAAGAGATATTTATATGAAAGCTCCAACCCCGGATAATTCATAGCCCCGTAAAATTTATTGTAGTTCGTTGAAACTATTTCAGAAACAATAACTCACCCTTACAGTAATAAAGGTTTGTGTCGACAATACATACTGTTTTAAAATTATATTTATTATAGAAAAATGGAAAATGAAGTATTTTTGAAAAAATCGACCCGTCTCACAACTAGTCCGATGAGACTCGAACCCACGACCTTTCGCTTTCCGGGCGACTGCTCTAACCACTGAGCTACGGAGTCGTTACGAGAAGCGTCGAATTTATCAAATACTTCTTACGCGCTGTATAGCCAGCGTTAATTTCATCAATGTGAAGATATTACTATTACGAACGAAGATATTTACAGCGTTAATTTCATCAATGTGAAGATATGTCTTTTAAAAAAAAAAAAAAAATTACTACCCTCACACGCGAAAGAAATACCTTTCCAGATATTTGACAATCGCTAAAGATGAAATTACTATAAAGTAAAAGTAAATATTTAAATAACTTGCAATAGTAATATCATCTTTAGCGATTGTCAAATATCTGGAAAGGTATTTCTTTCGCGTGTGAGGGTAGTAATATCTTCACATTGATGAAATTAACGTGAAGATATTTCATTTCCGCAACATAGCAAGGTTTTTTATTTGTCTGGTCAAGCTTTAAATAAAAGCACACACCACACATAGCAACTCTTCTCAATTCAATGCAGACAGCACACAATAAGTTGAAAGGCTATTTATAACAGGTATTAAAATGTCAATAAAATCAAATCATCTACGAGAAATTGCAAAAAAAATATTACTCAAAATCTATTTGTTTACCATAGCTTTACCTATTACTGCATGTGACTACATTTTGGCATGAATAAAGAATTATTTAAAGAATTTATCAAAAAGAGGAACATCCTCTCACCGACTAGTTATCCTAGAATCTGGGAATTTCCATCTTCCTGGCAATATTCAGTGGAGCGATCTATGGCCCAGGATATGGACAATTTCCCCTTCCGCGCTATCGTAAATTTGTACGTGGATAGCTGAGGCATTATTTAAACTTCGACAGAGCCGAAGCAACTATGGAAGGCTTTAACTTTGCATGTTTAGATACAAGAACTACTATACCTTAGACCTACATTATATGAGCTTCAAGAAATGCTGAATAAGCTGTTAATACTGTTTTTTTTTTATTTGATTGAATCAGGCGTCACTTGGTGGAAGTCCCTAGCCATTGAGATTTTATATTATTTTTATGCATTCACAATGCAATTTTGTAAGTAAGTATAAGAAAAATGTGATAGTAAAAAACCACGAGCCCCATAAGTAGCTTTCAGGCGGGATTCGAACCCGCGCCTCCGGGAATCCGGCCCGATGCTCTGACCAACTAAGCTACCGAAAGGCTTAAGGTGTAGATTGGGTAAGATTGAGTAACGAACATCCATTCGTCTCAACTTTCGATTTTATAAGTAAGACTTGAAATGAGATGTAATGTAAATATTAGTTCTTAGAACTCATAAAAATTCAAAAGACACTTTCATCCACAACATAGTCAAACTGCATCCTTATATAGTAAGCTAGCAAGATTAAATAAAAATGACTATCAAAGGAAGAATCCTTAATCTTTTCTAGAAAATCACAAGCACTTACGTTACGGTACGGCAGAATAAACATGGCGATGTTTAGAAAAATCGGCCAAGTGCGAGTTGGACTCGCCCATGAAGGGTTCCGTACCCACTTACGGTACCATTGCCTATACCTAACCAAAATACCACTATCATTTTTCGTCAGCAAAAATTAACTTTGTTTTCCATAGTGTTTGTATGAACGACAAACTTACATTTGTGGTTTTTGAAAATGTGTTATATCTCAAAAACTACTTTTTATATATTGTTCAAACCAATTTTCGTTGAAAGTTTTTATTAAGATCTACAACATATATTTTTTCGAGATTTTTCACTCTCTTACTTTAAAAGTTAGGGGGGGGGGGGGGACCCACACATTTTACCACTTTGGAAGTGTATATCTTTTAAAATATTGACTTTGATAAAAAATGATAAAACAAACCTAAATATAAATTTTAAATACCTATCTAAAAACACCTCACACTAATATGTTTATTGATAATATTTTTTTTTCCGTTTTAGTTCCATGTATGGGGAGCCCCCTTAATTTTGATATTATTTTTATTTTTAAATAAAAATCCTAAAGCGGTTCACAGAATATATGTTCCTACCAAGTTTCAAGTCTGTAGGCGTAATAGATTTGGAATAAAGTGGCTGTGACACACGGACGGACGGACAGACAGACAGACAGACATGACGAAACTATAAGGGTTCCGTTTTTTGCCATTTGGCTACGGAACCCTAAAAAAGACGCCACTGAGCGCACTTCTATAAATCACAGAACCAAATAAGAGAACACCGCATCAGGAGTCCTTTGTCAAAATTGTCAGCTGGAAGCTCTAGCACAAAGTAAAGTTTGATCGATGGAGCGAGACGCACGTTCTGTGCCACTTCGCCTGCAAAAGTGGATATTTACCACCTCGCTGAAGATACAGACTGTATTACTGGTTTCGAAATAGTTGATTCTTCCTAAAATATAGCAACTGGAAACAATGAACAGTCTGTTGACTTGGAACTTTTTATTACTATGAATGTGAAAGTATATTTTCAACTTTCTTTAATTCTTGATTGAAATTGAGTTCATTAATATCTCATAAAACACTGAATTTCTTATATTTCCCAAACAAGACTCCGATACATAATGCGCTAGTGACAGGATCAAAGGATTGCCTGCTTTTTGCGCTATAGCAAACTTAATTAACTAACCTGATTACTTTTAGATTCTGCTTGTTCGTGTAGCAGAAAAGCTGCAATGTCTAACTCAGTAATTAGGTATGGAACTAAAAATCGTAATACAAATGCAACTGGTATTGCTTATTGCTTACCTAGTGCACACATCACACCGAGACCCGATTATAATCCGGAAAATTCCGGTTCAAACCGGTTACCGGAGCGCAGCGAAACTTGCCGCATATTATTAGTCCATGAATATGTATGGGGTTCGCGATTTAATGCATTTTAGTCAGTTCTGCAACTGCCAACGATTCGGCGCTCAGCTTTTATGATTGAATTTTGAAACCCCCTTTTATGTAATGCGATTTCAGAGACGAGCATCGGTTATAACGCGGAGTTCCCGTGTACACGTAATATTTTTATGTCGAATGACTCGCCGTTTCATTTATTAATTGACAGTGACAAGCGAAATTCAACTTTACACAATCAAGTCGGAAAGCCTGTTATGCGCCCTAAAGGAAACCTAGACATTGCTGACGGGCATATAGTTAATATTTCATAAAGTTTCTGTGAGATGATGGAGAATTATTAATACTGCGATTCGATCGATAAGCGATTAAGGAATCAGCCTTCGATGGCAGCAAAGGTAGTTAAAATCCAAAGGACCAGCATGACAACAAACAGAAAAGAAAAAAAAAGGAAAATTTTATATTCGCAGGCAAATACCGGATCCATCATGTAAAATTAAAAAACACATTCCGTCACTGACAATGATTTAGGTTTAACGAAAACGTCAAATCATGTTCGCCATAAGCACAAGGGCTCTGATATTGTCTTTTCGGGAACATCGACAAAAGCATTTCGGTGTATGGTCGCAAAAGAAAATTAAAAACCTTCGGCGGGCTTTCAATCTTGTGCGCAGAAGGAAGACTCTGTAATTAATCTGTCTTCAAAAAGGGTATTTCCTTGTGAAGGGGCTCAGAGCTTTATTTGAAAATGCTTAGTGTTAGTTAAGCGACTAAAAACATAAACACGTTTTAATTATAAACTACAGACTTTATACAGCAACCTAATATATTATTTGAAAACCAGCGTCAGCTTCAACACTGACACATGCTGAACTAGATCCCTTTTGATGCAGCCATGTGGAACATTTTCTTTTTTGTGTATTTTTGTTATATGAGTTATGTCCATGTCCACTGTCTGTGTCAAATAAATGTTATGATTTATGATTTATTTAAGACATCCTGAAGCTCTTAGATATTAATATGCTTTAGCTCAGACAACAAGCACACAATCATCTAGATAGACAAACATAGAAACAAGTTTACGTCTAGATCAGCATGCGAAACATTGATACTACATCCTGTGTGGAGGTTAGTCATAATGCACGTGACTTGAATGCAATACAAAGACTGAACAAGACAAAAACCGGAACAGTATAAAAGAAGGTAATAAAACGAAATAAGACCGTGCAATTGAAAAGATCCTGGAAGAAATGTTTTAAACTTTATAATGTTGCTGGAGTTTTCTTTCCACGGTGCAAACTAAACTAACTAAATGGCTTTGCGGTTGAATAAATTTAAATCTCATAGCTTGTTATCACGAAGCCACCGCAACGAGCCTCCATTCCTACACAATACAGCTTTATAAAAACATTCATACGCTTGAATATACTTATTAACCACAAGGTAAGAGCGAATACAACAGAAAATGAAAATCCTTATTATTAACAATAAGGGAACACCCTCTCATCTACTTAATTTCAATCAGGAAAGTGTTTTAAAGTCATTTAATGAAGTCAACCAAGAGAAATTCGAAATCAAACGGGATTACAATAACAACCTCCATTAATTAAACAGTCAAGTCGCCAATTACCCCGCGGCCGTAGTCCGGGTACGGGCAACCTTCCTAAAATATTACAACTCTTATTTATATATAAGGAGGAAAGACTATTTATAGTTAAAAAAATCGTTTAAGATCTCTATTATTTCACATTTGATTGCGGGACTGCCTTAAGGGGGGTTAGGCGGTCAGCGAAAAATCACTATGGAATCAATGCACTGGGAAAAATACACGGCTTTCGAACACGGCTACGTTTTGTGGTGCCGTGTAAACGGCTCTGCTAGCCGAGTTTGCCAGCCGTGTGAAGAGCCGTGTACACGGCTAGAGATTTTACACGGCTGCCTGTACCGTGTAAACGGTTAACATAGCCGGTACAGACGGCTACTGGCACCGTGTTCATTAATTTTTTTGCCGTGTTGAAACCGTAGCCGTGCAAAACTACACGGCTACCTTTTGACTCGGTTGTCGGAGCCGTGGGCACACAACAAACACGGCATCGGTAACGTTGTTGACACGGTACAGCAGACCGTGTGCATAATATAACTCGGCTACGTTAGTGGTGTCATAAATTAAACTCGCAAACATGGTTGTCGGCGCCGTTAAGACACGGTACAGCGGGTCGTGTGCTTATCAAATCTTGGCTGCGTTAGCCGTGTCATAAATTAAACTTTCAAACATGGCTGTCAGAGCCGTTGTATAAACGGTATAGCGGACCGTGTGCTTAATAAAACTTGGCTACGTTGACCGTGTCATAAATTAATCTCGCCCACATGGCTGTCGGGGCCGTTTAGGCACGGTACAGCGGACCGTGTCCTTAACAAAACTTGGCTACGTTAGCCGTGTCATACATTAAACTCTCGAACATGGCTGTCAGAGCCGTTTTATAAACGGCAGAGTGTACCGTGTGCTAACCAAAACTTGGCTACGTTAGCCGTGTCATACATTAAACTCTCGAACATGGCTGTCAGAGCCGTTTTATAAACGGCAGAGTGTACCGTGTGCTAACCAAAACTTGGCTACGTTAGCCGTGTCATAAATTAATCTCGCAAACATGGCTATTACAGCCGTTTCATAAACGACATAGCGGACCGTGTGCTTAACAAAACTTGGCTACGTTAGCCGTGTCATATATTAAACTCTCGAACATGGCTGTCTAAGCCGTTTTATAAACGGCAGAGTAGACCGTGTCCTTAACAAAACTTGGCTACGTTAGCCGTGTCATACATTAAACTCTCGAACATGGCTGTCTAAGCCGTTTTATAAACGGCAGAGTGTACCGTGTGCTTAACAAAACTTGGCTACGTCAGCCGTGTCATAAATTTATCTCGCAAACATGACTATCACAGCCGTTTCATACACGGCATAGCGGACCGTGTGCCTAACAAAACTTGGCTACGTCAGCCGTGTCATAAATTACAATTCTCAAACATGGCTGTCACAGCCGTTTTATAAACGGCATAGCGGACCGTATGCTTAACAAAATTTGGCTAATCTAGCCGTGTTATAAATTAAACTCTCAAACATGGCTGTCGAGGCCGTTAAACTTGGCTACGCTAGGCATGTTATAAATCAATCTAAGTAAACATGGCTGACTACCTATTATGTATAATTTGACCAAAGAGACAACAATCATGTTAATACTTGGATATTTATTGCTCTAACAGCAATTTTTTTCTCTCTTATTTATTCCGACCGAACCCGTTCGGACCAGATAAATAAAAGAAGAGGGCGTTTCTGTAAAGCTAGTTTTATATATATATATGTATACCAAAGACTTTTATAATACTTTTTACTACTATTATATTAAAAGTATTGGATCTCGGTCCTTTTTTTTCCGTTGGTAGAGGAAATTGCGGAGAAAGATAAAGAAATGGGTCATTTATTGGGTGGAAAAGAAGAGAAATGAAATTCGCCATTTTGAATCATCGGGGTATCGAAGGTGGCGCCATCTGACAGTACTTAGCGAGACTGTCTACGTCTCACGCTTTCGAACCGTGATGCTCTCATCACGGTTGTATCAAAATCAAAGTCAAATTTGTTTAATATTCAATTCAGATAATTATTTACAATTCATAGAATTGGTTCGCAAACTCTACGGCGGGAGACCTTGGAGAAGAACCGGCAAGAAACTCCAAGGGTTGTTTTTTTCTCCCTGTTTTATTTTATAAAAAGTCATCAGATTGAAAAATGACCTTAACAACCGTATAATAAAGGTCAGTTTTCATTACAAATTACATAATGGGTTATGGTAATTACAGTTAAGTGTCATCAGTATAGTAGTAATGTACATCGGAATACTATTCGTATTAATATTGGGATATCAACTGTAGGTGGCGTCACCTGTGGCAAAAGTCTTTTCTGATAATACAAAAAGGCGGCCTTCCATGGAAAGGCTGTGAAGTAGGTATAGGCATATGTCTCATACAGTATATAATTAGTGATATTTGTTTAAATACTTATCGGTACAGGTAGATAGTTTAAGAATATTCCATTTGATGTCGCAATTTATTGTTGCTATCAATGGCATAGTATATTGTAGCGCCGTCAATCTGATTTGATTCAAAGCTACCAGCACAGATGGCGCTGCATCAAATTATAATAGTAGCTTGTGTTGTGGTAAATGTGCTATTTAATTTGTTCTTGTTTTATTTGACTCAAACTAACTTAGCATGGCCATATACATAAAAATAGTTATTACATACTACATGGTTCAACTAAATTGATTCATTTCAGAAGTGAAAGACATTGCTCTTCAAGCCCCCAGTACAGGTTGGCCGACCATGGTCGGCGACCATGACCAATACATCGTACATTGACGCTTTTGAACGAACAAGTTTAAAAAGGTTCTTTCAAAAGTGTCAATGTACGATGTATTGGTCATGGTCGCCGACTATGATCGGCCAACGTGTACTGGGGGCTTTACACGTATATTAAAAAATCAGCTAAGTGCGAGTTGGACTTGCCCACGGGTTCCGTACCCACTTAACGTACCGATTGCCTATAACTAGCCAAAATTCCACTATCATTTTTCGTCAGCAAAGTAGAACTTTGTTTTTCATTGTGTTTGTATGAATGACAAAGTTACATTTGGGGTTTTTGAAAATGTGTTATACCTCAAAAAGTAATACCTCAATAATTTTTCAAATCGGTCATGCCGTCTTTGAGATATCGAGTAACATACTTACATAAAAAAAAGTCTCCGACGAACTGAGAACCTCCTCCTTTTTTAAGTCGGTTAATAAAAATAAATCTTTCTCCATGAAAATAAAGTCCAATTCCGGTTGCTAGTCTACTGTTAATAACCTAGAGTTCGCGCATACAAGCAAAACTGTATCCAATAGCTACGCGCGAGTTTCTATTTTTTTTTATCCACAACGGGGTAGCACTTAGCCTTCATCACACCTAATGATAAGTGGTGATAAGGCTGAAGGCGAAGCGCACTACTCCCGGAATCCTCAGTCACTGAGGAACTGGCTATCTTATCTCTAACTGCCGGAACACAATAATGCTGAAAACATCATTGTTATGGCGTCAGACTTAGAATAAGATGGTGGTACCTAGCCAGGCGGACTACGAACAAGTCCTACCACCAACCAAACCGAATACAATATGTAAAAACGGGACCCTATTACTGTCCGTCTGTCTGTCTGTCACTAAGCTGTATCTTGCTGTAGGTATCTCATGAACCGTAATAGCTTGACAATTGAAATTTTCACAGATGATGTAAGTATTTCTTTTGCCGCTATAACAATAAATACTAAAAACAGAATAAAATAAATATTTAAGGGGGGCATACAACAAAGGTGATGTATTTTGCCTTTTTTTGCTCGATACTAATAACGGCAACAGGTAGGGTGGATGCTCCAAAAGTCGGCACTTTAAGGGTTGGGTCACCTTTGATAAATTCGTAGACGCGTCTTATGGAGCAGTTTCAGAACGATAAACAATATTTTAAAAAGCTTATGTTTTTCTTTTTTATGTTCACAATTAAAAAGTGCTTTTGTTTATAGAAGTATTTATTTTATAATAATAAAAAAGTGCTATTTTTCCTAAGCTCGGTATTTGTGTTCGCAATGTCGGCCCTCCCTTTTTTAAATGATGCCTCAAGGAAAACATGTATTATGGCCTGACTTTGTCTGCGAATTTTATTATTTTATTAAGATAAATATTATTAAAGCTAAAGTTAGGATCTTTCATGGGCATGAAGAACATTGAGATCATTGTTTTATTATTTAATGACTACTATCACAAAATAAGCACGCGGCGGGCGGTCGCCGGAGCAGAGAGTTCGCTTAGAACAAAGTGCCATTTCCGTCACGCACACATAGACGTCAAATTTACAGGCATTCTTGGGCAGTCTGAGGCAGAGCTTAGTCGCGAGTATCACAAAGAGGTTAGTGATCGCAAGTGCTAGCAAAGAGCATTTAATTACCACGTTTCAGATCGACAAACTTTTCTTTTCTGGTGACAGACTTGACATTAAAAACCAAACACGTTAGCACAGAATAAATAATAGTTACTAGTCTGTTACCTGCACTCTGCGAGACCATTTAAACAAATAGCAACTCTAACTACAACACGATAAAGTAGAATTCAGCTTGTACGGCTCTAATTACGAACGGCTAGACGTTGCATCTCTTTCTATTGCATATATTCTATCGCACTCGGGCGGGCGGCCCGCTTTAAATTGTATTGAATTGGTATCCCGAGAGATACCCGAAGTGGTAGGCACTTATCTCGGGTTCTTGAGCGAGTGACGGACGCCTGACGTTAGTTCCAGTTTTGGCCACCGGAACAGAAAATGTTGTTGCACTGTAGCCCGCGTTGATGTTACTTCATCTTTCTCTATGGATGTGATACTGTCACGTACCTATTATCAAAATGAATAACCGATATTATTACAGTTGCAGTGTATTTGGTTGTTTAAATACTACTAACAACTGTGCCTACACGTTCTTCAAATTTCCAAACGATATTGAAAGGAAAATATGTACAACTGTTTTCTCTTGTTGGTAGGTATAACCACCTCTGTGGTCTAGTGGTTCACACCACCGATTTCAGACCAAGAGGTCCCGGGTTCGATTCCCAGCGGGGGTACATATTGTATTCGGTTTGGTTGGTGGTAGGACTTGTTCTTAGTCCGCCTGGCTAGCTACCACCATCTTATCTAAGTCTGACGCCATAACAATGATGTTTTCAACATTATTGTGTTCCGGCAGTTAGAGATAAGATAGCCAGTTCCTCAGTGATTGAGGATTCCGGGAGTAGTGCGCTGCCACCTTCAGCCTTATCACCACTTAACATCAGGTGTGATGAAGGCTAAGTGCTACCCCGTTGTAGATAAAAAAAAAATACCGAACCGAGATACTATTTGGAAGTAATCGCTTTGATAACGACGATCAACCATTACACATTCATCATCCTCGTAAGGCCCAAGCCATTTTGACCAAATAAGGGCTTGCAGCCCAGATGCTTTTTTATAGGTTCACAAGGTTCAGTCAGACCCAGAAGTTTCGATGTTCAAAAAAGTGTCTTAGGATCTCCCTAAGAACGTTGGATTTTTTTTGCATATAAATGAATACCAGTAGAAGGTTTTACGTGACTAAAAAAGCCCAAATTCAGTATCCTTTATTTAAGCATATGGGCTTTAATGTATACCCAAACCAATTTTTGTAAAATTCGTATTTTTAGGCTAACCCTAGTAGCAAAAAATTGCCTTATAAAGGTTATGAAAGCCAAAAATATTACCCTTATAAAAGCCATATTATTGATTATAAGACTGCATTTGGGCACAAATTATAACTCTTGTAGAAGTTTTATAATTACCATATAACTAACTAATCCTTCTCATAATCACCTTATACAAGCAATGGTTTTGCTAATTTGTCTTGTTAAAGCAATAAATTTGCTTTTATACGGTCAATCATCCTTATATTCGTTAATTAAATGCTGCTATACGCGATTTTTCGTTTATAGCAGCATGTGTTATGCAAGTGTAAAGGTTCTGACGACTTGATTCAAATCAAGAAGAAAGTTATGACGAAACGTGGACGAATCGTGAAGTGACCTAATGAAGGATAGCATAAACTACCTAAGTAAAAATATTGATATACCACTTTAAAAGGCTTATCATGGCTAATACGTTAAATTATAGGTACCTACGTTCTTGTTCTTGCTTTCTGGCCAGATGCGTAGTTATGCATGTAGGTAGACCGCTTCTTGACAAAAGATGATTTCCGCCAATTGTTTGAAGTAGTGAGATGGCCATGGAAATTTACTCATCTATACTCTATACTCTATCATTATGAACAAAACACGTTCGTTCCAGTTTTCTAAGCATCATGTCGCTTAAATCAAATAGCCTGCAGCAAAAACAAACAAAGTATGTCGTTTGAATTATTTGGCTTCGTTCTATTTTAGTTAAGAGCAGTGACTTAAAGTAATTAGACCTTTCGAAAATTTAAGAAAGCAGGTTATTTGAATTAATTATAACGTTTAATTTCTACAAAAAGCGGTCGCTTCATTCAAAAGTTATAAGAAGCTTTTGTACTTGAATCAGTTTTCCTTTCCAACAAAACAAAGTACAAAATAACCGTTCAGTAACTGAAATTAAAAAGCGTGGTGCGCGTTGTCAATATTAAGTACTTACTTGAAATGCATGCTTTGCAAAGGGCGCACCACGCTTTTTAATTTCAGTTACTGAACGGTTATTTTGTACTTTTTAATCTGTTCCTATAAAAGTGTGTTGTTTTAGTTTTTTAAACTACATATTTATTTTTTTACTTTTTAGTTTAGTAAATGGCAAGCCATGGATAGATTTCACAGTCGATTCATGTGTCTGCCCACCACGTAAACATTATAACTCAAAGGCGTGATTGTATGTATTTAGTTTTACAAATTCAAGTGGAGTCTATAAGTTACCGGATGCGCGAGCCGAACCCTTCCTCCCTCCCTGCTCCATCATCAGACACTCGCCACCAAGTATAGCGAATAGGTCTCATCAGAACAAAACAAATGAGCCCAAACTGGAGGAGTTTTCTTGTGATCATTAAGGAATTTCACTGGCTTTCTCCTAGCTCCATCATCAGACCCTCACCACCAAGTGTAACGAATAGGTCTTATCAAAACGAAATAAATGAGCCCAAACTCGAGGGGTTTCCTATTTGTCATTAAGGAGTGTCACTGGCTTCCTTCCTGCTCCATCATCAGACCCTCACCACCCATTGTAGCGAAGAGGTCTCATCAGAACGAAACAAATGAGCCAGACCTCGAGGTGTTTCCTGTTGGTTATTAAGGAGTGCCACTGGCTTCCTCCCTGCTTATCCATCATCAGTCCATCACCACCAAGTGTAGCGAATAAGTCTAATCAGAACGAAACAACGGAGCCCATACTCGAGGGGTTTCCTAGTGGTCATTAAGAAGTGCCAGTGGCTTCCTCCCTGCTCCATCATCAGATCCTCACCATCAAGTGTAGCGAATAGGTCTCATCAAAACAAAAAAAAGTGGGTTAAAGTCGAGGGGTTTCCTAGCAGCCATTGATGACTTCTATTGCCCACCTCTTGACTCCATCATCAGATCAGCTTGATGGTAGCAAATTATTGTATTGTCAACGGATTCATATAGACTTGCAAAGTTTCAAATCAATGCGACAGTGAGAAGTAGGTTAAAATTGAATTCCAAGATTTTCTTACATTGTGACTTAGTTACAAGTGAAGCTAATAAAAGTGTGGTAAAAATGTAAATCGAAATACGTTATACCTACTAACCTATACTTTGAAGGAATTCCAATTGAAGATGGCGATGGCGGTTAGATGTGTTTTCACTGGCAAACAATATGTGATCTGAACGACTTATTAAATTAATAAATATGTTGTTTAAAAAACTAAAACAACACACTTTTATAGGAACAGACTAAAAAGTACAAAATAACCGTCTATTCAGTAACTGAAATTAAAAAGCGTGGTGCGCGTTGTCAATATTAAGTACTTAGGTACTTGTAATGCATGCTTTGCAAAGGGCGCACCACGCTTTTTAATTTCAGTTACTGAATAGACGGTTATTTTGTACTTTTTAGTCTGTTCCTATACAAGTGTGTTGTTTTAGTTTTTTAAACTACATATTTATTTTTTACTTTTTAGTTTAATAAATGGCAAGCCATGAATGGATGGTAATGCATTTCACAGTCCATTCATGTGTCTGCCCACCATGTAAACATTATAACTCAAAGGCGTGATTGTATGTATTTAGTTTTACAAATTCAAGTGGAGTCTATAAGTTACCGGATGCGCGAGCCGAACCCTTACTTCCTCCCTGCTCCATCATCAGACACTCGCCACCAAGTATAGCGAATAGGTCTCATCAGAACAAAACAAATGAGCCCAAACTCGAGGGCTTTCCTAGTGGTCATGAAGAAGTGCCACTGGCTTCCTCCCTGCTCCATCATCAGATCCTCACCATCAAGTGTAGCGAATAGGTCTCATCAAAACAAAACAAATGAGCCTAAAGTCGAGGGGTTTCCTAGCAGCTATTGATGAGTTCTATTGCCCACCTCTTGACTCCATCATCAGATCAGCTCGATGGTAGCAAATTATTGTATTGTCATCGGATTCATATAGACTTGCAAAGTTTCAAATCAATGCGACAATGAGAAGTAGGTTAAAATTGAGTTCCAAGATTTTCTTACATTGTGACTTAGTTACAAGTGAAGCTAATAAAAGTGTGGTAAAAATGATTTAATTACTCAGAAAGAAACATTTTTGTGAAGAAATCGCAGATTCTTTCTCGAAGAAGAGAAGAAGACTGGAGGAAAGTTCACGAACAGTTTTGAGAGAAACTATGCCTAAACAGTACCTACTACTAAGGTACTGTAATCGACAGAAATAGAACACAGTGCCGACTTTTGGTTGGGGGCCGGACTTAGGAGCATCCACCCTAGATGCTTGAAATATTCACAGAATATTTAGTTGTTTATTCACTTTGCTACGGAACTCTTCGTGCGCGAGTCCGACTCGCACTTGGCCAATTTTTTCTTTATCTCATCGTCCGTTGCTTTTAAGGGCAGTAAGGCTATAATACGACGCCAAGCGTCATTTTGAGCCTCACGATTATTGTATAATTTGTTTCTGGAGTCCCACGATCATGACTCTGTTTGTAGCATTTCTAAAAACGTAGGTAGGTAGGTAATAAATTTTTCTTTTATCCACTCCATCATAATCTCAAAATGCGTATTTGTATCTCATAGTTTATCCTGGCTGCTAGGGTTCCACATCAGGTGGTACCGTGTACCAGACCTTCAAATTTTGTACGTCAATAGAAAATGCTCATCACGTTTAGTACATTATAAGTATTATAACTCAATGATCACGTTTAACAGACGGTATTTTTATATCTCTCATAGTTTGGCTGGACTGCTATAGTTCCACAGTAGGTATTTCGATCATCAAAATTAATTATAACCTATGTGTTGGCCAGGGCCCAGGACCAATAGCTATATCACAAATAAGTTTCATCAAAATCCGTTTAGTAGGTACCTAGTTTTTGCGTGAAACGCGGACAACACACAGACAGACAGACAAAAAATTTAGGAGGTATATTTTTCTATTTCTTTTTAATGTATAGAATTGGCTCGTTTACAATTTTATTATAAGTACTTAGAGATAAAAACACTAGAAGTATATCCTAGTTTATTTGAATTAATAAATATGTACCTAGTTTAAAAAACTAAAAAATCACACTTTTATAGGAACAGACTAAAAAGTACAAAATACCCGTCTATTCAGTAGGTAACTGAAATTAAAAAGCGTGGTGCGCGTTGTCAATATTAAGTACCTACTTGAATGCATGCTTTGCAAAGGTCGCACCACGCATTTTAATTTCAGTTACTGAATAGACGGTTATTTTGTACTTTTTAGTCTGTTCCTATAAAAGTGTGATTTTTTAGTTTTTTAAACTACATATTTATTTTTTACTTTTTAGTTTAATAAATGGCAAGCTATGGGTGGTTGATAATCGATTTCACAGTCCATTCATGTGTCTGCTGATCTGCTCACCCCGTAAATATTATAATTCAAAGGCGTGATTGTATGTACCTATTTAGTTTTACAAATTCAAGTGGAGATCCACTATTAGTTACCAGATGCGCGAGCCGAACCCTTACTTTCTCCTTACTCCATCATCAGACCCTCACCACCAAGTGTAGCGAATAGGTCTCATCAGAACGAAACAAATGAGCCCAAACTCGCGGGGTTTCGTAGTGGTTATTAAGGAGTGCCACTGACTTCATCCCTGCTCCATCATCAGACCCTAATCACCAAGTGCGACTAAAAAGTCTCATCAGAACGAAACAACGAAGGCCAAACTCGAGTGGTTTCCTAGTGGTCATTAAGAAGTGCCACTGGCTTTCTCCCTGCTCCATCATCAGACCCTCACCATCAAGTGTAACGAACAGGTCTTCTCAGAACAAAAGAAATGAGCCTAAACTCGAGGGGTTTCCTAGCAGCCATTGAAGAGTTCTATTGCCCACTTCTTGACTCCATCATCAGATCAGCTCGATGGTAGCAAATTATTGTATTGTCATCGGATTCATATAGACTCGCAAAGTTTCAAATCAATACGACAATTAGAAGTAGGTTAAAATTGATTTCCAAGATTTTCTTACATTGTGACTTAGTTACAAGTGAAGCTAATAAAAGTGTGGTAAAAACAAGGTTTGTAAATACAAAAAATCCCACTTTAAGTAGGTACATCTGAGGTCCGCGGGTCCGCTGGCCAGCAATTCGAGCTTTGACGCGAGTTTGCTTTGATGGCGGCGCGCGCGCTCGCGATGTTGCCACTTTTTAAACTGTGATAACTTCTTAAGTATTTATTTAATTAAATAAGGTAAAGGACAATTTTTATCTACATTAAATGGCCACGGTAACTATTATACTTATTTAGATAAGGATTAATACTGATTACGCGATATTAGCTATGCAAATAAAGTAATATTTTAAATTAACTCATTAAAGATAAAAATTATTACTGTGAGTCAATCGTACGCTATTGCGGACTTCTTTATAGGCCTTTTTTATGCTATCAATACAATTCCTTAATACAAAAATTTTATGTATCTGACACGATTTTGCCAGCGTTCACAATGTAAACGCTAGAAAAATGTTTGATGGCTTCATCATAAAACATGGAATTTTCTCTATTTTACAAATAAGTCCTAAATTAGAATGTTTTGTATGTATAAACCTTCGGAAATAAATTTTCTAAATAACAGTGAAAACTGCATCAAAATCCTTTGCGTGGTATAAAAGAAGAAAGCTTAGAAACAGACAGACAGAGGCGGAGAGCGACTTTGTTTAATAGGTACTATGTAGTGATATATCTGAGTCCCATTTAAGGGCAAACTCTGTTCAACTGTACCAGGGTTGGTACAGTTTTACAGTAATTTTATTGTCGTAGGTAAAAGATTGATAATTTAATGTAACTGTTTCAGAAGTTAGCTCTCTGTACCATTACCTAGGCCAGCCTAGGCGGAATGTGACTATTGCGTCATGCTAAGTAGTTTATGTATAAGTACATTAAAATTTAATAAAGAAAGAATTGTAAAACAGAATTGTGAAAAGTGACATTTTTGTTTTTTACTTGCAAATCCCCTTGCCTTTGTGTAAAAAACAATTGTTAAAGCACACGAATCGAGAGAGAAAAATCTATGTAGGTAAATGTTAAAGAAGAAAATCCACTTTTTTGTTGAAAATCCACGTTTTTTAAGCACAGCTACCGCAATTTCATTTTGCTCATCTGGCAACACTCGTCGAGCGTCCACGACGCGACGCCGTCCATTTTGTTTTATTAGTTTAGTGTTCAAACGTGAACACGCTTGAAAGTGATTAAGTAAATGGAAAGAGATCTAACTGAAAAATGGTTTCAAAAATGTTAAAAGAATGGAACCTGTCTGAAGACGCAGTAAAAGTTATTATTGGTAAGTGAACAGTCCTTGTTTTTATAGTTTTTAAGTACCTACCTATTTTGATCTCACTCATGATTAACATGGCGTCATGGTATTTGTCATATTCATACAAATCCAGGTGCATATTTGGAATCATGAATTATAAATAGGTAGGTAGGTACCTAGATTCTTGAAATTTTACTACTTTACGTACATATGTACTAGTTTAGAGCCGCAAACGCATGACAGCCATAGAGGGGCGGGGCGCGCACAGTTCGCAGCGCAATAAACCGCTCAAATCGCTCGTAGGTACTTATCTATTTTATATGAACTATCGCACACTTAAGCCGGGGTGCAGCGGGCCGCATAATCCGCCGTAGATTTTGGTTTGGTTGCGTGCGATGCGGCAAACTTAAGTATTGTACGCATTTTGCTGCGCTGCGGCCTTCTGTGCCCCGGCATAAAAGCAGAGAAAAGTTTTACTTAGGTACGAATAGTTATTGCTACCGTTTTCAGATAAAGGGTACACTTCAATAGAGCTTTTAAAGTCGCTGGTACCATCTGTTGATAACTTCACATTATTAAACTTTTCGCATATGCCAGATCGGACTATGTACGCACAGAAATGGACTGAATGGATGAATGAATCTAGACAGGTCAGTTCTTTATAAGCTACTTTTTGTTTTTAATAAATAAAATAAATAAGTGAATTTCGTCTGTCGGAAACTATAAATTACATTGTGATTTTCAGAATATTCAACCACTCATCTCTCATTGTACAAGTAAGACTGTATAATATGTAGTAAGATCTTTCAAATAACAGCATGTTATTCATTGTCAAATACATACTTACTAAAATAAATGTGATAAATTACTAATATCATGATGACCTGCATATACCTACTATACTATTTATCAAGTCTGACTGCATGGGTGGGTCAATCAACTTGTAGACCCTGCATTAGTTTTGACATAATAAAATAATGTATGTATACATTATAAAGTTAATATACCTATAGGTATATTAACTTTATGGTATACACATGGCAGTTTTATAACTTGCTTTACTGGCTTGCCTTACAGTGTCGGTCTAAAAGTTTTTGACCCCTGGCTTAATATATTGGGATGTTTGATAGAAAAAAATCACTCTTTTACTTACAAAAAATCAGAAATTGTAATTAATTACTAAAATTATAATCTGCACATACTTACCAAAATATTTCTCTTGGTCTAGCTGCATGGGTGGGCAAATGGGCAATACTTAATAAATTTCTTTATTTCAGAACAAAATGATCCATAGCATGTTAGTGTATAAGTAAAGCTTACATAATTGTATTTTTCAATCGCAGGCTGAAAAAATATCAAATTCTTTGACAACTCCGATTCCTCCATCCGGGTACAACGGATGTGATCTAATTGGGCCATGCAGCAACTCTGTCAGTGAAGTTAATTTGTTCACAAGGTATGAGCTATTGAATTGTGTAACTATTTTGACACTCGTTTAACCACATTTAACCACAGAACATTTTAGAACAGTAGTTACTTAGACGTACATATTTTTTAAAGGCAAATTGTAATTTTAATTGTTACCTAAGTAGGTATATTTTCTACTTCAATTGTTATTGTTAATAGCAGTACAGAGTATTTTAGAATAAAAAACATTTAAAAATAATATTACAGATTTTTTTCCAGATATTTGCATATTTGCATGCATATTTTGGACCTTTATGTTGCATATAATCCGGTCCTTAGTTATGACAGTTTTTGTATGATAGTGAGTTTTTATTGTTCCTTTGCTTAGCCTCGCACTTTGACCAATCATTTGACACTTTACACTATAACCTACAATTGGCAAAAATAAAAATTAAATACAAACTATACAAAATTATAATTTATTATCATTTTAATTGGCAGTCCTTCCAACAAACGGCCAGCTGAATCTCATCCTCAAGCTCATGAGTCAGTACTCCCAGTATACGCACCGGGCAACTGCAATCCACTTATAAATTTGCTAGAGAAATCCTGTGCAACGAGGCAGCTGCTTAAGACTGGACTGCAAAGAGAATTCCGACGAAGCGAGCAAAGTGAGCTCTGTGACATCATTCTTGACCACCTCCTGAAGGACAGGAGCGATCAGAAACCAAAACTTGCATATAGTGTTTTCATTCAATGGGCAAAGCACGTCCATGATTTGTTCACAAAGGAACCAGAGGCTATTTGGTTTAGCGTCACCCCTCCCTTCAAACAAGAGTTGACCCAACTTTCGCCAGGAGCAAAAGCACCTCCATCTGCCTCTGCGCGCCCTCATGGAAAGTTATATGACAGGTACTTATAACAAAAAAAAATATTTATTCTTGCATGTGATTTTTATATATTATATGTATTTCAATAAAATGTGTTCCTGCACGGTTTCAAAATAAGCTAGTCGGTAGAAATCGAGTTCTATGGACACCCACGGTACTGACTGCACTGACTTGCATCTCAAAACTTTTTTGCAGTATTTAATTTAGATTCTAATTTACCCTAAGGTTGACTGGTATTAAATCCAATTACTTTAAGTACTTACTCTTATTTCATGTGCGGATGAAGATCCGGCAAAAGGCAGGCTATTTTGCGGGAGAGTAGAGGTTTAGTAAACAAGACCATTAAGATCTCATCCATCGCAACAGCAAGCACATCGGAAGATTCAGAGGAAATCGGTACAGAGCCACGTGGCCGTAAAAGGAAAAAACCACAGCTGCCATTACGGAACAAAGAACTTGATCAGGACCATAATTTAGGAGGTAGGTACACATATATCTGCTGTTTATTTTCTTCTTTTTAGAGCATTTAAGTAAAAGCTTGTTAGGGTTTCCGTACCAAAATGGTAAAAATAAACCCTTATGGTGAGACTCTGTCTGTCACAACTGGACATCTCGAGAACTACTAATGCTATCAACTTGACGTTTAGAATAGTTTTAGATGACGTTTATCCAACTATTTTGCAAATAAGAGAGAAATAAAAATATTTATATCTTTTTTTGCAACAGAGACTGAAAGGGGTTCTAAAAATTCGAAGTGGGACTACTAGTGCATATGGGGTATCATAATGAAAGAGCGCTGCTTGCACATTCTCAAATTTTTTTTTTTTTTTTTCTTAAGACGCATCATTTTCGACTTTCGTGTAGAATATTGCAGTTGACCTAAAACTGCAATATTCTACACCGCAAATGCTATGACGAATCTAGCCTCGCCGATGAAAACATTTTAACGTTATATTTATTTAAAATTTATGATGGTACGAAACCCCCGGTGCGCGAGTCCGACTAGCTTTTGACCGCTTTTTTTTATTTAATTATGATTTTATTTGTTTTGTTTTGATATAGAATTCTTGGCTTCACTTTTATATTATATCTCAACTTTTTCCACAGAGGAGCTGAAAATTAATGGCGACATTATCACAATAACCAAGTACCAGGGATTAGAATCTTCATCTATACTAGAAACAGCTTGGAAAGCCACATGTCACTGCGCAAGCGGTACTTAATGACTGTAACAGCGGCACAGTATTTGAAAAAGTTTCCTTTGCTTTGTTTGACGAGCGTTGGTCCACACCTGGTAAGTGATTTGCACATTTGTGATTCGTTAAATTATAACTATAGTAATATTATAAAGAGGAAAGATTTGATTGTTTGTTTGTTTGTTTGTTTGCATTATTCAATGCAAAAGGCTCCGAAACTACTGGACCGATTTAGAAAATTCTTTGACCATTAGAAAGTTACATTCTTCCCGAGTAATATAGGCTATATATTATCCCGATATATCCACGTCATTATTGGGGGAGGCCTATGCCCAGCAGTGGGCGTCGTTCGGCTGACATGATGATATCCACGGGAACGGGTACCACGCGGGTAAAACCGCAAGTATCCGCTTGTCTTATCTAATTATCTTTTCTGAAACTTTACCTGCATTAACTTTTTGTATTTTTGCTTCACAGATAAACATTGACTTTACAAATCTCAATTCAAATGTTAGCTCCTCAGCACTGTACACTGGGTTAAGAAAAAATTCAGATTTGATTGAAAATAGGGCTTCTTTAAAGCTGCGAACATTATCGAAGCCCTTACGGGCTCAGCAACAAAGAATTCACGATCTACCAAAAGGTAAGATAAGATTTATAGAAACTCGTTCATTTATGTTCTAGTATTTTAAATGAAAAAACAAAAACAAATATATTTACTATGTATACTAAAAACTGGTTTATTATACTAAATACTGTTTTGTGGACATTTGCTTGATTAATTATCACTTAATTTTTTTTTTCAGACACTGTTACAGAAGCTAACTGCAGTACTTCTTTTACTGCCATTTGCAATCGTCGGAGGAAAGACCGGTGTTCGAACTAAAGCCTCGCGGTTTGACGCAGCCATCCGCTTCATTTTCGTTGCCAAAGCTCGCAGCGAGGGCGAGGCTCATTTACAAGAACTCCGAAAGGAAGCTTCAAACAAATCAGCACTTGCAGGTGTCGGAGTGCAGCCTCTAGTTATTGCTATAGGTGAGGACTTGGCGAACATTGATAACGCATTCGTTGTTGTAGATTTCATATTATTGTTAAGTAGCCAAGGTATTTGATGTCAACTTCAACTAAGGTTTACAGTTTGTTACAAAAAAAATATATGCGTACCTATGGTAATTCCATTCACAGTCCATTCAGATGTGTACTCGCTGTTGCGATGGATGAGGTCACGGTCTTGGAACCGAGAGACACATAACCTTACTTTACATACATACTTTGCTGCCTAAATTGTGAAATAGGGTACAATTACATCAGCATACCAATTGCGTATCTTTTACGATACGCTGGTTGTGCAGCTTCAATGACAGATAGCCCATACAAAAACTGTCATTGAAGCTGCAAACAGCGCGTCATAAAAGATACTCAATTAGCATGTTGATGTAAGTGCACCATACAAAATCTAAATCATTTTATTCAAAAAGAAGGTACAGTCAAGAGTATACATATCGATACAGCCATCGCGTCAAAATTAATGTATATGTTACTATAGGCAAAACTCATAACTGGTCAAAACCACTTTGACTTGCTCAATAAAAGTATCAATATTTAGTTGGTATTGCTTTTGAATATTTCTAACGCTCAATTTATTTTCTAATTGGAGTGGATAGAATCAGTCGCACGCATCAGCGTGTCGCGGTAAGTTGTTGTTTTTGTTATATTGACATGGCCCGTTAGTAATATTATAGTATTCTTTGGCTTGGGTGACTCGTCATCCCTGTTGCTTTTTTGTAATACTGTTATAATTGTTTGATTATTTACGTAAAAATGGCTTCGATTTCGGATAAGCAGATTCAAGACGACTTGGAAAGTATTTTTGATGCTGCCGTTCAGAAGACGGTGATGCGAGTGAAAATGATGATCATGACGTTTCGATGCACTTGGAGGAGGAGGACATTATTTCAAATTATGAAAGTAGTGACGATGAGGATGTGCCGCTGGCACAATTATGCACCAATGTCTTGAGAGATAATAATGGACATGTTTGGTCGTCTATTCCACCATCTTCGAGCGCCTGTAAACCGCACATGAGGCGTCGTTTGAGCACGCGGCACATTTGCCGCGAGAATTAGTAGTCACTTTACGTGATATTCTAAACATAAACCAGGAAACTCCTGAAGTCGAGCCCACTACAAAATTGCACAAGATGTGCATTATATCCAAGAAAACGTGACAAAAAAGTTAAAACTTTTTGCACTAAATTGTCTTCAGCCCGCTTGCACTGAACACCGTAAGGATAGTTGATTGAACTACATTTAACCCAAAAAATATATACCAAATTATAGTTGCCATAATTAATACTATTTTCATGTTATTCCATAAAGTTAATATACCTTAGCGTGTTATTCATTGTATAAGTGATTGATCTCATATTAAATAACTTGCCTTGTCATACACACTGCTGTTTTATTTATATTGAAAAATAAGGGGATGATGCGTCACCCCCTGTTGCCATTTATGTATGTAAGAAAAGTGTTGCCTGCCGAAGGAGAGCGTCTCGCGATAGTAAGCTCACGGCTGCAGGTGACAAGTATGAGCGAGTTTGCCTCGGAAGTCCTGTAGAACACGTGATAGGTACTTTCACTTTTCGTTTGTATTGATTTCGTTTGTATCCCTTCGGACTCGTGTCTCCCCTGATGTCTCCCCTAGGGGAGCCATCAGGATTTTCTTAGTCCTGGTGTCTTCCCCAAGTAGGGGAGACATCAGACCTTGCTTTTAAATAATATGCCTCCCGGACTCGTGTCTCCTCTAGGGGAGCCATCAGGATTTTCTTAGTTCTGGTGTCTTCCCCAGATAGGGGAGACATCAGACCTTGCTTTTGAATAATTTATTGAGTACTCGTGAATTCCTTGTCAAGTGTAGATATACTGGCCACTTGAAAAAAATTTGTATTGTAATCTTTTATTCACAGAACAGTAGGTATACTTACTCCTTGCTTTTATCTTTCAAGGCAAGGGTGGGAAAAGGGGAGACATCAGAGGAGACACGAGTCCGAAGGGAAACTTTCCCACCCTTTCTGTGTAAATACATAATGCAAATTTTCGTTCATTTTTGTAGTGAAATCAGGATGTGATTTGAATATTTAATGTGAATGACAAACTTAACTTTGAAAGATAAAAGCAAGGAGTAAGTATACCTACTGTTCTGTGAATAAAAGATTAAAATACTATTTTTTTTCAAGTGGCCAGTATATCTACACTTGACAAGGAATTCACGAGTACTCAATAAATTATTCAAAAGCAAGGTCTGATGTCTCCCCTATTTGGGGAAGACACCAGGACTAAGAAAATCCTGATGGCTCCCCTAGGGGAGACATCAGGGGAAACACGAGTCCGAAGGGGTTTGTAATTGATGGGTAATTTCACCCCCTGAAGTATATCCCATCTTTAAACAAACACCTTGTATAATAGTACGTAGTGGCAGCAAAAGGTTTGATGGTATACCTTATTTCACAATTTAGGCAGCAAAGTACGTATGTGAAGTAAGGTTATGTGTCTCTCGTTTCAGCTTTTGTATGGCGTTGTCACACGAGGGTCCTCACGAGGGCGGTAAATTATCTATAGCAGGTGACAGCTACCCTTAACGTAAATGTTTGTATGTATCTCACTTCATGAGATATTTTTAAAGACGGCTCTTGAAAAATAGGTGACCGCAACTTATCCACTGACGAAATGTTTGGATTATTTCTGCCATCCTTACGATAAGTGCAATAACTCGGTTTTTGGGCTAACTGACTTTATAGAGATAGGCGGTGGGAAAAAAACCCAACAGGAAAAACCCGTTTTTTTCATTTTGGGGTTTTTTCCCACCGCCCATCTCTATAAAGTCAGTTAGCCCAAAAACCGAGTAATTGCACTTATCGTAAAGACGGCAGATCTTTTTCCATTAGATATTTTTAAAGACGGGGGCCACTTGACAAACCGTTTTGACAAACCACTTGAGTGTTACACCACTTCACTTTAATTTTTGCAAATAATTATTGTAAAATTGTAACACGAATGGTGAATGCACTAATAACCAGGATGGTGATGTTATTTAAAAGTGTCAGTATGTACAGTCACCGGCATTAATATAATAATATGATGGAACGAGGCACTCAAAACTGTGTGACGCAACTCTATTCGTATGGCCGTAAGAGCGTATCAGATATTTTTGAGTGCTTTGTCCCATGTTATATATTGCCGGTGAGTGTACAAAAATGAGTTTTTCTTTCAGATTTACGAGAATGTTTATTTTCGAGTTATTAAAATTTTATGTAATTTTTTTTTTTTTTTTTTTTTTTTTTATCCACAACGGGGTAGCACTTAGCCTTCATCACACCTGATATTAAGTGGTGATAAGGCTGAAGGTGGAAGCGCACTACTCCCGGAATCCTCTATCACTGAGGAACTGGCTATCTTATCTCTACCTGCCGGAACACAATAATGCTGAAAACATCATTGTTATGGCGTCAGACTTAGATAAGATGGTGGTAGCTAGCCAGGCGGACTAAGAACAAGTCCTACCACCAACCGATTGAAATTGTTGACTGTATACTCACAAACCTTACACACAAACTTTACATATAATCTAGTTTATAAATGCTTACACTACTTACACTTGATAAGTAGATTATTTAGTATTTGATCACATCACATGAATGAAAACTTCATTTTAGAAAACTTTTTTAAGCCATGAAGGTGGTTTTTTTATGTTGATTTTTTATGTAAGGTAGTGGTAAAGTAGATAGGTACTTTACCACTTTTTGGGCACTTAAAAGTGCCCAAAAAGTTGATACTTACCTGTAAGTGAATTTTATGAGCCTAAAAATAAGGTCGAAGTCTAGCTTCCTGTATAACCGTTTTGATGTTCCTAATCCGAAATCTTGTGATATTATAGATATAAGTTATATTATTATGGCTCGTATTAAGTCAAATATTTCTATTGTCTGTACAATTAAACTAAACTAAGTAATTGAGTTGTGTCGTACAACAGGGTGTAAAATGCTTTTCCGCATTAATGTGCGCTTTTCGGAAATATCTTAATTTACTAGTTAAGCTACTCAGTAAGTTTAAACCAAAATGATTATTTGTTTAAAATTGTATAATTGTAAAAAGCAGATAAGTAGATATTAATTTTTACATCAAAAATAATGTTAGTAGATTAGAGTGACCTAAGAGAATAATGCCCGAATATTCGTATGCTACTTATCTTTGGGAGCGTCTCTAACATCGCCCTGTCACTTTAAATGGCAAAAAGAGATGCCATGATGTGTGAGACGCTCCCAAAGATGATTTTCGTTCGAGAATTCGGGCGTAGGACTTGAAAAGAGCTTAGAAATACCTAACTGTCTTTAAATACTTTTGAATTATTAATAATTTGTTGAGCAGTGTCCATGCAACAGGGTAGGTATAAGATGATTTTCCGTGTTATGCTCCGCAGCGGCGCCACCATAATGAAAATTAATTAATTGGGTATTTGACTGAAATTTTTTTATTGACTTAAAATGTTCATTGAATTAGTAGCAACACAATAATAGTAGATTGTATTACAAGGGAGCAAAATAATATATTTACGGCGAGGGCGCTATTTTGAATCCAGAGCGCAGTGAAGGATTCTAGAGTAGAATCTCGAGCGCAGCGAGGGATTCTAAAGTAGAATCCTGAACGCAGCGAGGGATTCAATATACGCCACCCGAGGTGAAAATAATTTTGCGGCCGAGTAATACACTCTGCTTTTCATCCCCCTCTATAAGAAAAGCAGTAAAGACAACTCAAACTACCTACCTTTCTTTGTCGTTCGGATACATCATAGCGCTAGTCGGGCAAGAAAAAAAAATTGAGTTTTATAATAAAAAAAAATATATATATCCATAAATATAATATGGTACTTATATAGTATATGGTATATATATATACCATAAATATGTCCATCAGATTTCTTATAAGTATCTCCGGGGATGCCGTAGGGGGGTTGAAAATTTTGTTAGATTTTAGCTACGACTCACCGTTTACGAGATATTCTCAATTTTATAAAATTCCGTTTTTGAAAATTTCTCGGTCCCGAAAAAAAGTCCCGGCCCCATACAAAATCAGTTGAAATTTTTTTAAGTACTGCACACCCTTTGCTACATTCCAACCAATGCTTCTTTAATTATGTTCTAAATTCAAATCTCATTGTTTTGGGCCCTGTTATGAAGCTGTTCAAAATTCAAATCTCATTTATACCCTCTTGTCATAACAGGTAAAAAATGAATCGTTTTGGACCCTGTTATTAGATAAACAATCATCGCTTTTCGAATCGATGGGATGAAAAGTTTCTAATTAGACAAGGAGAGCGCTATAAAACGTGACGTCACATTTCTATAGCGCCATACTCTCGCCATAGTAAATTTCGTTTTAGAAAGAGATAGCTAGAGTCACAATTGAGTAGCTCATAATTCGCTTGTTATAATACAGATTGAATATCTTTTTTCACATTTGTTATTCAATAATGTTATATTTCTGAATGTCATAATTAAATATCTACATTTCAACAACAGTCAAATAGCCAATTCTATTTTAAAATGTTGTACAATCAGCTGCATAGATAGGTGACCCCCCTGCGGTCATTCGTTATGTCGTAGAGGGGGTTATCTTTCTCTGCAGCTGACTGTACGTTGAACATAAATCATGTACGTATTATGTTTATAGGTGTACCTTTACCGGTAAACGAAATAATGGACATTAATTGTGGCGCCGCTGGGTAGCATACCTACTCTGCAGCGGCGCGCAGCACTCATAGATAGAAATGATATTTGCTACTTTTTTCTTATGGAAATTGATGATCGAATTCTGTTTATTGTGTACGTATTGGAAAAAAGTAATTATTACTTAATGATTTCATATATAATATCATGATTGAAAATCAGAGCAGTATGCGGGGGTGTGGGAAGAATTTATATCTCCTTCTCGCTCACCCGCGTCACTCTGACGTACAGCTCATACCGTTCAGCTGAATTAATTAAAATATATGAAATCAAGAAGTAATAATGATTTTTTTCAATACGTACACAATAAACAGCATTCGTTCGTACATCAATTTCCATAAGAAAAAAATGGCAAATATCATTTCTATATATGAGTACTGTGTGGCGCCGCTGCAGAGTATGCTCCCCAGCCGCGCCACAATTAATGTACATTATTTCGTTAAACGGTAAAGGTAAACCTATAAACATATTACGTACATAATGTACGTTTGTACGGTGTACGGTGATTCAAATCAAATAGACCACGAGATCCTCTACCGCCCAGTTTCGTTTGATACACGCATGCTCACTAAATCTTCTCGTGTAGGGAATATAATTATAATAATTTGAAATTGTCAACAATTTGTGTAAACCATTTAATTTTGAAAAATAAAATGTCAGTTTCTTAAAACTAATGTTTTTTAATTATATATTTACAAATATCAATCTTCACCATACCCTAATGGAAATAAGTTATTTTAAGAGATTTATTGTACTTATTCTTTTAGTAATTATCTTGTATAATTCAACTGCAGCTTTCTTTCGCAGGTGTTCAAGTATATCTGACACTTCTACCTTTGTGCTATACAGCTGGTGTGAACCTGAGAAATTCCTGTCAGTATTCCAGCCGTTTCCCTACGTCCCTATGCAGCTGACAGAGCCGTGTGATGCCGTCTGAAGAGGCTTTATAAAACGGATACCACGGCCACGTCAACATGGCGATCCCAGCCGTCTCCCTACGTTCCTACGCAGCTGGCGGAGCCGTGTAACGCGGTGTACAGTAGCCGTACAAGACGGCTGCCACAACCGCGTCACACAGATAGCCGTGTTGACGTGGCTGAGGTAGCCGTTTTACACGGCCACTTCAGACCGCGTCACACGGCTCCGCCAGCTGCGTAGGGACGTAGGGAGACGGCTGAGATAGCCGTGTTGACGTGGCTGAGGTAGCCGTTTTACACGGCCACTTCAGACCGCGTCACACGGCTCCGCCAGCTGCGTAGGGACGTAGGGAGACGGCTGAGATAGCCGTGTTGACGTGGCTGAGGTAGCCGTTTTACACGGCCACTTCAGACCGCGTCACACGGCTCCGCCAGCTGCGTAGGGACGTAGGGAGACGGCTGAGATAGCCGTGTTGACGTGGCTGAGGTAGCCGTTTTACACGGCCACTTCAGACCGCGTCACACGGCTCCGCCAGCTGCGTAGGGACGTAGGGAGACGGCTGAGATAGCCGTGTTGACGTGGCTGAGGTAGCCGTTTTACACGGCCACTTCAGACCGCGTCACACGGCTCCGCCAGCTGCGTAGGGACGTAGGGAGACGGCTGAGATAGCCGTGTTGACGTGGCTGAGGTAGCCGTTTTACACGGCCACTTCAGACCGCGTCACACGGCTCCGCCAGCTGCGTAAGGACGTAGGGAGACGGCTGAGATAGCCGTGTTGACGTGGCTGAGGTAGCCGTTTTACACGGCCACTTCAGACCGCGTCACACGGCTCCGCCAGCTGCGTAGGGACGTAGGGAGACGGCTGAGATAGCCGTGTTGACGTGGCTGAGGTAGCCGTTTTACACGGCCACTTCAGACCGCGTCACACGGCTCCGCCAGCTGCGTAGGGACGTAGGGAGACGGCTGAGATAGCCGTGTTGACATGGCTGAGGTAGCCGTTTTACACGGCCACTTCAGACCGCGTCACACGGCTCCGCTAGCTGCGTAGGGACGTAGAGAGACGGCTGAGATAGCCGCGTTGACGTGGCTGAGGCAACCGTTTTACACGGCCACTTCAGACCGCGTCACACGGTTCCGCCAGCTGCGTAGGGACGTAGGGAGACGGCTGAGATAGCCGTATTGACGTGGCTGAGGTAACCGTTTTACTCGGCTACTTCAGACCGCGTCACACGGCTCCGCCAGCTGCGTAGAAACGTAAGGAGACGGCTGAGATAGCCGTGTTGACGTGGCCGAGGCAACCGTTTTACACGGCTATTTCATACCGCGTCACACGGCTCTGCCAGCTGCGTAGGAATGTAAAGAGATGGCTGAGATAGCCGTGTTGACCCGGCTGAGGCAACCGTTTTACACGGCCACATCAAACCGCGTCACACGGCTCAACCAATCGTGTCATTTGCCGTTTCACACGGCCACTCCAGCCATGTTGGCCATAACCGTGTCGAACTATTGACACGGCTGCGTCTGATCTAGCCGTGTCTGATCATTGGCCGTGTTCATAATTTGACACGGCTGCAACTGCAGTACCGTGTGCAAATCTAGCCGTGTATGGTTATAGCCGTGTTAAGAAGTTGACACGGCTGCAACTGCAGTACCGTGTGCAAATCTAGCCGTGTATGATTATAGCCGTGTTAAGAAGTTGACACGGCTGCAACTGCAGTACCGTGTGCAAATCTAGCCGTGTCTGATTATAGCCGTGTTGAAAAATTGAAATTACTGCAGTACCGTGTGCAAATTTAACCGTGTGTCCAACGGAGCCGTGTCAGCGGCACACGGCAAACTTTACCGTGTTGACACGGCTGCAACTGCAGTACCGGGTTTAAACGGCTCTGCAGAGCCGATAAATCGACCCTTTTTTTTCCCAGTGTGGGCTCAAAACTAAAAATCGTAATCAAAAAGTTAATAAAAATGCTTAGTTATTTAAAATCTAAAACAGTTACGAAATAGAAAAGGTAAATACCTATGTGTTTGTTATTTTATAGAAATTATTATTTTAAACACGGTCGTAATGTGCAGTTATATGAAATTTTAGAGGTAACTTCAGGTTCTATAATACATATTGGAAATTTCAATGCGAAAAATCGACGAAATAACAGCTAATAGAAAATAGGCAGTTTTGGCGTTTTCACCTACTAAGAGCCCTTAAATACTAGCATCTAAAACACCTAATGTAGATTTTTTAATTACGCCTTCAAGAAATTTTAAAACTCCAGGAAGATTCGTACAATGGTTGCGAGTGCTAAAAAATGGTAAGAAGCTTCCGAGAAAAGTAATATTGTTCTCAAAGAGATGTGCTGAGTTTGCGAGTTGCGGTGTTCCTAAACGCAATTGAAATAAGGCACGATTTCCTTTATTGTTTTATCCTCTGGCACACTTCAAGTGTATTGCAAGATGCTTCTGTTCATTTATAACACTGAGGGTAATATCCGCGTTGTCAGGGTTTCTAGTACTCTTCATAGGACTTTGTAGCAGTAGGTGGATATATTTTATTGTCAAGACATTTTCTTTGATGTTTTTTAACGTAGCTTTTGGAGATGTCTGGAAATAGCAACAGTATTATTATCAAAGAATTTGCGTTCTTGGAAATAATTCGTGCGAAGGGAATTAAGCTGAAATATATTTTGTAGGGTTTGATTTAGTTGAATTCCTGTAGACAAGTTATTGTAGATGACTTTAGCTTGACATACATTTATTTGAAAACGAATTTTCTCAGTTTGTTAACTGCACGAGTTTAATAACTGTGGGAATACAAGGTTCAATCAAGGAGTATGAAGCCACTGACACATATAACATTGTTATAATACAGAGAGCCTTATAGACATGACATGAGCACTGTTTTACAAATTTGGATGTATATGTTGTACAGTATTCTAATATCAGACACACCAAAATAGATAAATAAAACAGATTGACCTAGTTCTCTAAATCAAATATAAAAAGGCACCGAGATGCCAAATTTCACCTTTGCAAGCTAGAAGGTTTCACGAATCCTATTTATCCTTAAAAATGTGCCGATTTAAAAGGGACCATCCCAAGTTATTTAAGCCGGTTTCCTTATACTTTCTATTACATTAAACTTTTGAAATTCAACTGAAACAAAGCGAAATAGAAGTTACAACAACACAGCATTAGACGTTTCTGACGAAGTTAGGTAAAGGTTAATTTAATTACTGATAATAATAAAGTTGGTGAGGGTCGGGAACGAGGCTCCAAGTACCAGCAGAAACAGAGAATTACACTTTGCGTAATTGGCTCAAAGACGCAGAAAGGTATTCAATTGTAAATTTATTTGAAAACCTCTTGTTGTTCTAACTGTACTTTGAGGTTAAATAGCTCAAGTTGGAAGTAGCTCATCAACCTATGGCCCACTCAAGCGAAATACCTGTCTGTATTAATATTATAAGATGAAAAGTTTGTTAGTTTAAATGCCGTAATCGCTTGGATTATGAAACGGCTGGATTTTGAATATGAAATATTAGAAAAAGTCAACCAATTTTTCCCAAGTAGCTCCCGGGGTTATCACTGTCCGGGCGAGTGCTCTGGCCACTGAGCTACGGAGTCGTTAGTAACTCAGCTCATCAGCGGTCAGAGCGTTCGCCCGGTAGTTGCCGGTGACGGTGAGTGAGGTCAAGGTCACGGCTTCGATTCCCGGCGGAGTGCATTAGAATGCAAAAAGTAAAAAAAAAATAAAGATTTTATCATAAAGGAAGGTTATTTATAGGGGTCCTGTTGTGGACATAATTTTAAATGTGACGTAGGATAAGAATAAAAGAGTATAAGGATATGAAAATGATGCCCACGCGCACAAAATCACGGGTGGATGATCGATCACTAGTCATACATACTGTTAGCTATGTGTATTTAAAATGGTAAATAAAATAAAATTATATCTAGGTATATTAATGATTTGTTTATAATTTAAGATTAAATATACAAGTTAATTGACTTATCAAATCAGATACGATTATGTTTATAATAATATGAATATCACCGGCAGTATGCATTTGACAGGTCGCGTTTCCCCCCCACCTCTCAGTAATTGCTTTTATCGCTGGAAGTCGAAGCCAGCCAGCTCAGTGGTGTTCTTACTCCAGACCACGACGGTCAAATGTATAATGACAGTGCTTGTACCTAGTATCTACTTGTAAAAATTATTGTGTGCGAAATGTGTAGAATAAATTAATAATATGATTGATATACTGTTTCATTAGGCATATGATTCCTTCAATTCAGAAGTGGGATACCTCTGCGCTCACGTGAGGAACAGGTTTGTTTAATACGAGAAAAGAAAAGGTGAGTTAACCTGACATTGTATTTATTCATTTTCTCTTTGAATAACTTCACATTTAATACTTGAGTAAAAGTTAATTACTGTAATGCTTGGTTTATAATTTGAAAACCTTAGTACTTTTAAGCATAGATGAACCATAAGATAATTATTGATAATAATATGAGGCTCCAGTCTCCCGTCACCGGGCCCCATTAATTGTTTGATAAGAAAGAATGACCGCCTTGCGTTGGTATTCGTTATGAGCCTACCTACGACTCGTGTTGTTTACATTAACTAATTACTTCGGCGTACCTAGTCTTACCTTTCGCGTTGTTCTTTGTGTCGAGATGGTATTATTATATTGGGGCCCGGGATTGTGACATTTTGGAAAATGTGAAAAATTTTATTCTTGGGGTAAAAATAAACAAACGCCTCAATTATTTTACTTTATTATTGTTTTATATTAAGTACCAACAATTGATTTATTAGCGTTTTACAAGTTATTTTCAGTGGCGAATATAAACTTATGTTACTATAATACTAATATGTTTTATACGACCGTCGGTTTTCAGTTCTTCCAAGACATTGTTTTGTAACAATGCCGAGTGAGAGGCAGTCGCGACGCCGATGACGTGGGGAGTCACGTCGGAGGTCCCGGTCGGCGGCCGGCGGGACGACGACGCCGTCGTCGCCGCCTTGAGCGGTAGCCGCCGCTGGAGCGGTAGTCGCCGCGCCGCCTGAGCGGTAGTCGCCGCCTGAGCGGTAGCCGCTGCTGGAGCGGTAGCCGCCGCTGGAGCGGTAGTCGCCGCGCCGCCTGAGCGGTAGTCGCCGCCTGAGCGGTAGCCGCTGCTGGAGCGGTAGCCGCCGCTAGAGCGGTAGTCGCCGCCTGAGCGGTAGCCGCCGCTGGAGCGGTAGTCGCCGCTCCGCCTGAGCGGTAGTCGCCGCCTGAGCTGTAGCCGCCGCTGGAGCGGTAGTCGCCGCGCCGCCTGAGCGGTAGTCGCCGCCTGAGCGGTAGTCGCCGCCGGAGCGGTAGCCGCTGCTGGAGCGGTGGCCGCCGCTGGAGCGGTAGTCGCCGCCTGAGCGGTAGCCGCCGCTGGAGCGGTAGTCGCCGCCTGAGCGGTAGCGGCCGCTGGAGCGGTAGTCGTCGCTGGAGCGGTAGTCGCTGCTGAAGCGGTAGTCGCCGCATGAGCGGTATCCGCCGCCTGAGCGGTATCCGCCGCCGGCGCGGTAGCCGCCGCCGGAGCGGTAGTCGTGTCTGGGACAGGAGCTGCGGCCGTGGTCGGAGCCGCAGTCATCGCCGCAGCGATGGCCATGGTCGGGACGGAGTGGAGTGCGGTCGAGATGCACCACGAGATCCAAATGGTTATGAAAATGATACAGGTATAAAGTCTATAGCCACATCTGCTCCTTGTATCTTGTATTTAAGACACTAATGTATTGTTTTTTTACACATGTTTAAAGATTTAGTTCAGACCATGAAAACTGACAGCTCGTTATGAATGTTGTCTCCGAATCTGACCCGTCTAAGCGGAATCAAAATATTGAAGTGTGGATCACAAGAATTAATGAATGTGCAGAAATTTATAACTGGTCCGAACGTCAAATCATTCATTAATCCTTGCCAAATTGGTAGGATAAGCATAGAGTGGTATCAAGGACTTCGAAGTCTTAAGTTTTCCTGGTCTGAATGGCAATTCAAACTACGTTTAGCTTTACCCAATTTATGAGTATTATGCCCAGTTGTTGACGGATATGCTTGCTTGCAAGACTCTTTTCGATGATTCTTTTGAAGGATACTTCTATAAGAAGATGATTCTTATAAACAGATGTAAAATAAATGGTAAAGATGCCATAGATTGCGTCTTGTTTTGTATTTAAGACCGTTCTATCATAACAAGTGCGGAAGCAGCACAGTTCTTCGACGCTGATAAGTAACTTGTATAAGTACCAAACAAAAAAAAGGTCTAAAGTCAGTAAGGAAAGCATAATGCTCAGCAACCAAACATATCCGACAACAAACGTTATAGAGACCAATTAAAAGATGTGAATTGTGCAGTAAAATTGGGCATAGTGTTGATTGTTCTATGAAGAAAAATGATAACCCAACAAAAACTGTTTTACGTAGGATTACCTATCACAACAATTGTTGGACAGCCCTTGCTTTATTGATAGATTGCTTTATTGATTTTGGGAGCCAGAGTTCGATACTTGAAGAAAGTACTTACAGCACGGCTTTTGATTAATGTGTGGTCAGTAAATGACTTACTTACCGATATTGAGAGATTTCGGCGATTCAGCAGTAACTGCATATATGCAAGTGTGAGAGTCAGGTAGAAGTTGATACTGTAAAAGCAAGTTTGCTCCCTTTTATAGTTCCCGATCACCTTTTGCAAGTCCCTTTGCTTTTGGGTCAAACTTTCATTGAACAAGATCATAATTATATTATTGTTATGTATATGAAGATCATTTAAGTCAGTTTATTCGCAGCAAAAAGACTTATATATTACTAATCATTGACTTGTTTACTAAATACGTCATAATACCTATTAGTTCCAGCAAAAACGCACTAACAAAATATACATTCACAAACATATTAAGCGATTATTTGAAATGAAAATACTTATTGATCGAAATCAAAATCTTAAATGATTAATAACACGTTTCGTAAAGTATCTGGTTTCATTTACCTATAATATTAAAGAAAATCATTCATTGCCTACCTACAACTTCTGACTTTCGTAAAACTTTTTTCGAATGATGAAAACTCTTTGGTCGGAATGACGACGCCCAACAAACAAATTGGTCATATAAACATGTCTTATGCGACTTTCGGTTATGTAACTGTTTAATAGATGTTATTAGACAACTACAACGTTATGTAACCGTTATTCCTACGATTTAGTCCTATAACTAAAAGGTCCATTAAATTAGTTGAGTAAACGTTTTTAAAACTACTTTATACACCGTCGTATAATGGTAGGAAAATATAGGTTACGTGAACCTTTTAACGACTGTATTTTGCAACGTGTCGTATAGTAGTGCCCGAGTATAGGCAAACATCACAAGAACGAATGAATGGAATGAACGGAATGTGTACAATAAAAGTCGATGTTAAACACATATCCGACATTTCAGTCACCTTCTAATGTCTATGCAACAGTTATAGGACTTCAATGGTTCCATAGCAGTCTGGGTAAAACTATTAGGTATGTCACCAAAAAGTCAGTAGAAAACTTTTATTTAACATTTAAGCAACGTTGGAAAGTTCTTGACTAACTTTTATTGAACTTCTAAATAACAATAATGTCGTTTAATTTGGACCTATTTCGCGTTGTATAAACGTTTACAACTACGTTTATACGATCCACTTTGTAGAACCAAAAGGAAATGTAAAACGTCTTCTCAACTATTATACAACGATAATTTGTTAGATACTTGGACGGAGTTAAAATAAAAAAAAAGGAAAGAAAATTGAAAAGTAAAACGCACTAGTGCGGAAAAGTGGCACTTTTCGCTCGATTTTACTGCTTGGAAAACGCTGTTTTCGAGCACATGCATTGTAAAATATATATTCTGCCATTCTTAGATATTTAAATTTGTTAATAATGTGGCACTTAAATCAGGAATTATCTGACATAGATATTATCTTGACATTTAAATTAGGTATTATTTTGACTGACATCTTTTATTAGTATTTTTAAAATGATTTGACTTTGTTATTAATCTGGTTAATCTGTGTAACATTTACGTTGTGAATCTATTTCTAAAATTAAAATATGGAGATTTATTTCAATCAATAATATATGTAATAATAATGCATTTATTTCAAGTAACAATGTAAACTTAAGCGAAAATGTAATTTGTATAAAAAAATACTTATATGCTGTTGTTAATGGCTGAATGAGCCGAACTTTTGAACTAGATTTAGACATTCAGTACCCTATTCAAAGGCAAATACATATATTTATATTTCTATATCGGACAGAGAAACTTCTTTCACTTCAAAAACGTTTCCGAGAATATATCGGTTCATTGGGGATAAAATACATATTAAATGCCATAGCCACGTCAAGATATGGACAAAAGAACGGTATAACATAAAAGTGCTATCTGTCCTTAGGTACTATCAAAAATATTGACAAACATGAAAATCTATGGGAGGAATTAGTTTAGTTTCCGAAGTCCAGTGGGGCTTTAATAATACAATTAATAAGGTGACTGGCAAAAGCCCTGCTCAGGCACTATTTAGAATTAATTTAGTAGGAACTAATGATTCAGCGACATCTCTCTATACCATTTAAAGTGAATTGTATGATGAAAATAACGTAGAAGCTATTCGACATAAGGTAAGTGAGCAAATACAATGATAAACATAGAAGAAGCTTTAATTAGTCAAAATTCAAAATAGTTTATTCAATTTAGGTTTGTTAAATACACTATTGTATTGGTAATCTTGTTAGAGTTGAAATAGAGTTTCCTTCTTGTGGGCAAAACAGGAAACTGGTTCCCAAAATTCGTGATCCTTACCGTGTTGTTAAGATTTTTAATAATGATAGTTATATGGTTGAAAATACTCCATTATGCTGGAAATGTAATTGACCATTTAAAGGTGTGGATAAAATACACAAATGGCTTGTTTTGATAGAACTGTAGAAGATAATGAATCAGATAATGTAATTGGCAATGAAGTTGTTAATAAAAGTGGTTCTTATACAAATAATGATGATAGAATAACACAATCAATAAAGGTACCGGAAAATCACCATCAGAAGTACTTACTCTTTGGACTTCAATAAACAAATATAAATGAAGGGCATATTAGGTCGGCACTCGATCCAGATTTAGACAATGATAACTTAAATAACGATTGCGAAAGTTCTACAACTAACGATCAGTCTAATAATCTGGAACTTTATTCATAATAATGAAACATCAGATATGAAATCTAAAATTAGCTCTATGATAGCTACAGATGATGACGGGGTGTTAGCAACATGTAATCATAGTAACTCTGCTCTTGAATTAGATATTGTAAGAGTTGGATCGGAAGTAGACGATTTTGTTTTAGGATTTCAAGAAAAACAAAGACAAAATTTCGATAAGAAAAGAAAACCTGAAAAATATATATATATAATTTAGGAGACTTAGTGAGAGTGCAAAAGTAGTATAAACTACTTTAGCGCAGGCAAGCAAGAGTAAAAAGTTACTGCCTAAATTATCAGGACCATATAAGATATACTTTTTAACGCTCTCTGACATGTACATTACGAAATAGAAATAGATTAGCTTTACCTTTAACTAAATTGCATATAGTAGGCTCTGGAACCTACCACATATCCATAAAAATTTATAATAAAATACCCAACCATATTAAAAGTGTAAGACAATGGTAAAATATTTCCATGGTTATGTTATAGTGGTATGGAAAGCGAATCAGATAGCGCTAGTAATGATGTAAATGATAACGATTTATAATGCGTATTGGCAAGAAATTTAAAAGTACCCTGACATATATGTCTTTATATAAATCCTTGATTAGACCACAGCTTGAATATGCTGTGCCTGTATGGAATCCGTTGTACAGCAAATATGATGATGCACTTGAAAAAGTGCAAAAGAAATTTTTACGTTGCATCAATTATAAATGCTCTCGTAGTTACATAGCCTATAAAAACCTACTCCAGAAGTATCAATTAGTTAGTTTAAAAAATAGACGTATTCAGCTTGGAACCACTATTCTGTATGATTTGTGCCATAATAGATATGACTGCGTCCCTATTGTTAATAAGTTAAGTTATAGAATACCAACTAGAACTCATTCTCGCGTCCCATGTCGACTGTTTGCAACGCCTCGATGCCGGACTAACGCTGGTAAACGATCTCCCATACATAGGCTCGTGCACACATACAATGACTTGTTTCACACTGTCGACATGGCTGCAATCCAACCAAGTACCTTTAAGAAGATTGTATTGAATAGATTAAATAAAATGTAGTAAGTAATAGATATATAAGAATTAATTAACTAGCTTTAACTTTGAACAAAATATATTATTTTATTAAGGAGTTTTATGTAATACTGGAACTTTAACCTGCTTACATAGTGGGTTATGCCACTCTTATTGCATTTGTCAAAATTAATATTACTTTTAATTACTATGTGGTAAATGTTGCTGGTGGCAAAGTAATTTAAGTTATATTATTTTATATTAGTGAACTAAGACCAAACTTTGTTTACTGTTTGTTTACCCAAATAAAGATAAAAAAAAAAAAAAAAAAAAAACGATCATGTTGATGAGTAAGTTACAAAAAGATTCTTAACTCAAATTCGTATATGTAATGTGTCTTTTTATTTGTTATATTTGTAACACTCTGAATGATAAGGGTGTCACCTCCTTTGTTTGCAACGTGCCTAAACCGATAAGTTTATTACTGTTTGTAAGCGCAACGTGCGCAAATGTCTTACCACAAAGTGTGTTAGCGCAACATGCGCGAAGTTCTATGCACAAAGTGTGCTTGCGCAACGTGCGCAAAGTCCTAAGCACAAAAGTGTGCTTGCGCAACGTGCGCGAAATCCTAAGCACAAAGTGTGCTAGCGCAACGTGCGCGAAATCCTAAGCACAAAGTGTGCTAGCGCAACGTGCGCAAAGTTATAAGCACAAAGTGTGCTAGCGCAACGTGCGCAAAGTTATAAGCACAAAGTGTGCTAGCGAAACGTGCGCAAAATTTTAAGCACAAAGTGTGCCAGCGCAATGTGCGCAAATATCATAAGATTAAGATGTAATTTATATTTTTAAAATAACTACCTAATTGAGATGTAATTGTAAAATATCATACTTATACAGGATAATTTTTTTATCAGTGCACAAATTTTTAGGATCGCCTCAGAATCGGTAAGTGAACAACTTTCTCCTAGAAACATAGGTTGAAATATGACAAAAATTTTTCGACTCTTCATACAAATCGGACTGATCACGTGATCGATTTAGTATGGGAAGTCCAAATATTTTTGTCGTATTTCGACCCATGTTTCTAGGAGAAAGTTGTTCACTTACCGATTCTGAGTCGATCCTAAAAATTTGTGCACTGATAAAAAAATTATCCTGTATAATTGTTTGTACTAATTGTTACTAAATAATTTATTGTGATACGTTCACGAGGACGTGAAAATATATCAGGATGGACGAGTTGTTAGCTATGTGTATTTAAAATGGTAAATAAAATAAAATTATATCTAGGTATATTAATGATTTGTTTATAATTTAAGATTAAATATACAAGTTAATTGACTTATCAAATCAGATACGATTATGTTTATAATAATATGAATATCACCGGCAGTATGCATTTGACAGGTCGCGTTTCCCCCCCACCTCTCAGTAATTGCTTTTATCGCTGGAAGTCGAAGCCAGCCAGCTCAGTGGTGTTCTTACTCCAGACCACGACGGTCAAATGTATAATGACAGTGCTTGTACCTAGTATCTACTTGTAAAAATTATTGTGTGCGAAATGTGTAGAATAAATTAATAATATGATTGATATACTGTTTCATTAGGCATATGATTCCTTCAATACCATACATAACATACCTACTGTAATAAGTTTTTAGTAAAAATTTCATTTTAATGACAAGCTTTTTTGCTGACTGTACTTTAATATTGTATTGTCATCTGAACCAAACCTGTATACAAAGATACAACTCCATCGGACACTGGGAAGTGGGTCAAAAATTAAGCTTGCAAGATTTTTCCCCCACTAACCAACTAACATACTAACTAACTAACTAACATGGCAAGTTAATAAAAAGCTTGTAATAAATAAGGTCCTTTGAACCTTCGATCAACAATAACACCTAGACCTTGATCGAAGCTTTCAACCCCGATACTTGGCTATAATAAATACTGCATCTTGTGCTTTTATTACTTCATCTGGGCAATTTAGACCACAGCCATGTATATGAAATTCATTAAACGGTTTTTGTTGTTAGTTTTAACTAGATGGCCATTTCCCAACAGCTTATCTCGTTAAGCAGCTGGCTATGCGCCAAGTCACTCGGACGCTGGTTATGCGGTGTCTCGCGTTAAAACGAACAAGACTGTTGACGGACAAACACATAAAGTTCACTTTTATTTGTACGCCTAACTGTTTCGTTGGTTTGTTGTTGTTTGTGTTGTGTAGCAACTTGACAGAATGCCTAGGCCTTGAAACATGGGTAATCTGATGCTGCTATAACTTCGCGTTTCTTACAGATGTTTTAGATGCCGATGGAATAAAATACCTAAAAATTTTAATTGATTGTTGAATTCAGTTCTTGTTTACTGATATGCAAGTACGTACGACCACTGTCAGTTCTCACGGTTTAGTACCGTTAAATATCGTCCTACGTATCAAACCGTGTGTGCTTATTATTGTTCAAATAGTGTTAATGTCACGTAGAGTTGATATTTGATGTTGATTCTACAATGCATGTTCATAGATGCCAACCAACGATGAAAACCAAATGCAACTTTATCAGTTTACACGGCGTACCTATTTTCTATTTACCAAAACACAAGCACAGAATAAACACAAGGGTTGGTATAAGTACGTACGTACCACCACTTTCAGTTCTCATGGTTTAGTTAGTACCGTTACTTATCGTCTTACGGTGCAAATCGTGTGTGCTTATTATTGTTCAAAGAGTGGTAATGTCACGTAGAGTTGATACTTAATGTTGATTCTACAATGCATGTTCATAGATGTGACAACGAAGTATATACTCTGCCCATACATCGTCAGGTCACAAGAAACAAAAACAAACTGCAACTTTATCAGTTTACACGGCGTATTTTTTTTTACCAAAACACAAGGGTTAGTATAAGTATGTATGTACCACCACTGTCATTTCTCATGGTTTAGTAACTTATTGTTTAGTAACTTGTTGTTGCTTTTGGCGACCGATTTGGCGCAGGGGTAGGCTACCCACCTTCTGCGCCAGTGGTCTCGGGTTCGATTCCCGAACAAGACTAAGATTTGTGTGCATGAACATGTCTATTTGTCTTGGTCTGGGTGTTAACTATGTATATTAAGTATGTATTTACATACAAAAAGTATTTAAGTATATATTTATCCGTTATCAAGTTTTCCATGATACAGTTTCTTAATGAAATTAACATGGGCTTCGATAATTGGTGAGAATGAAAGAAGTTATTTATTTATTTATTGTCTTGCGTTTCAAATCGTGTGTGCTTATTATTGTTCAAAGAGTGTTAGTCACGTCAAGTAGAGTTGATACTTAATGCTGATTACTACAATTCATGTTGATTGTTGTTATAATATGTGACAACGAAGGAGAATACTCTGTCCATACATCGTCAGATCACAAGAAACAAAAACCATCTGCAACTTTATCAGTTTACACGTCGTATTTTCTATTTACCAAAACACAAGGGTTGGTGGCCCCTCAGGGACAGAAAAGGGAGAACCGGTAGCTTTTCGCTGTTCATAATACATCAAAGACATGTTAAGTTCTTACAAAATGGCGTCAACTCCTTTTTTCTCACCGAAACGTGCTGTGAACCCGAAGGGGGCGGTCCCAAAGCTCCTACGCGACGCACATTCAAATAGTAAAAGTTCTATTTGTCAAAGTGACGTTAGAATTTTAAGCACGCCATTATAATGAAAATTTCGGTTAAGTACCTACCCGGGAAAAGGAAAAGTTTGTAAAAACTGGGGGTGCTCAGTCCTCACTGCTCAGCTTTCGAACAAACAACTTTGGGTGTTTATATAGCGGGCCCCTGTATAATATTTTAACAGACATCTGAGTAGCCTCTCCGTTTCCGAGCCATAGCCCCCCAAAAGGGATTTCGAGGACGCTTGGCTGTTTTTAATTTTCATTACTCATTCTTCATTCGCGATTTTAATTTAACAGAAACCTTTAATTTATATACTTGACGATGAGTCGGCTCGACGGTGGATGGATTCGGGGCGGTAGGGGAACCGCGAGCTGTTCTGAAAGTATTTAAGTACCTACAGTTTTACAAGTCAAATGAGGTTTCTGCCTTAAAGCAGACATGACAAAGCAGAAATGGTTATAAAACAGGCGTTAATTTTTTTGGGTAATTGGCATTTTTGTTTTCACAAAAAGCTTTTCTAAAAATGGGTAGCTTACGCGATTATTTTTCCACAACAATGAATCAAATGGACTTAAAAAAAAATTACAATCTCAACCTAGATGACCAAGAAAGTTTTTTTTGTAGATAAACTACAAAGTTTAGTTTAGCAAGTTCAGTAAATTTTTTCTGTAGTTTTTACTTATTCAGTGTACTTAATGTAATGCTTTTCAGATTTGTGTACTAATTAAAATTAAAATAATATATTCAACAAACGGCTTATTTCACAGTGACTATGTTATGTTTCACTAGCGTAGCGGCAGCCCGCGGTTTCAGCCGCGTGGTTCCCGTTCCCGTGGGAATATCGGGATAAAAAGTAGCCTATAAACTATCTCTGTAGCAAATTTCATCCAGATCCGTCTCCTGCCCGGTCCTCCTTCTCTCTCCTCAGCTCAGCGCAGGTGTTCATTTCATTCCGTATTGACTCAATCTGATGTAAGTAGTTCTTATGGCTGTGACCATGGAAGGCCTGAACTCAATGCTCAAAAATCTCAGTAGGTAATGCTTCCCAAAGAGTGGGTCTTAAGAAACGAAAATACGAATTACGAAAATCATGTCCAATGCCCATGTTGCACCCGCTCCAGTTAATATTGAGAACATTTCACTCGAACCACTATGTTTATACCTGAGACATACAGTCTAGTTAGGTAAGTCAAACTTTGAGAAAGAGATCTTTCGTCGGACCCAGCTGAGATGGGCAGCGCTCGGGAAGCTTCGGCATATATTCGCGTCCGAAAGTCCTCAACGTCTCAATCTAAGGTCTTTGACCAGTGTGTGTTGCCAGTTATGACATATGGAAGTGAGACGTGGTCTTTTATTATAACAAAGATTGTTATTCCAGATCATGAAGGATAAACTATCTATAAACTATCTCTGTAGCAAATTTTATCCAGATCCGTTCAGTAGTTTTGCGTGAAAGAGTAACAAACATCCATACATCCATCCATACGCACAAACTTTCGCATTTATAATATTAGTAGGATACTCCATAAGTAGGTAGGTACATACCTACTAGCATTGCGGAACTGTTATTTATATTACCTGACATTTAAAACAATATCCCAGTTTCGTTTAAAAGCAGCATTACCGCTAAGTTAAAGCTAGCGAAGAATTTAAAGTTATTCCATTAAATTTTTATTTTAGTAGGAGACTCCATAAGTAGGTAGGTACATACCTACTAGCATTGCGGAACTGTTATTTATATTACCTGACATTTAAAACAATATCCCAGTTTCGTTTAAAAGCAGCATTACCGCTAAGTTAAAGCTAGCGAAGAATTTAAAGTTATTCCATTAAATTTTTATTTATAATTCCATTACATACAACTACCTACAGTTGTTGCAGGAAACATGAAATATGTCGCCGCGCGCCATGTTTTACAGTGGCGCGTGTGCAAATTGTGACTTGGAAAGTTTACAGGAACTCGCGGCAATCATTTACATTTTTCACAAACTTGAAAACACGAAATTTACATTATTTTCTTTTACAAATTACTTGTCACTGTGGTCGTTGGATACCTACATTAAGCTGAGTTGCTAAAGTGATGTTAGAGTGAGTAACTTTAATGATGTAAGAGTGTTTTAAACGCAAATCTTCTCAACATAGTGTAAAACAAAGTCTTTTCTACAGATCTCAACAAATTTAGGGTGGTTTTCAGAAACCCTGGGGCCGCAAACTGGCCACCGACCACAACCAAAAAAAATCTTCTCTTTTCTTTTCTAACCGAAACGCTGCCACCGACCTTTCTCCTGTAGTTTTTGCATTTAAAAACCCAATCACCAAAATCATCCTATAAAAAACTGGCCAACTCTCGCTGGAGCTGCTTATTTCTTTACAAAAAGCGTTGAAATCTCTCGGTAAAGTCAAGCCAACTCTAATGTTCCTTTCTGCGATTTCTTTATTGTTGATATAGTTACGTTTTATTTTTATGTGACTTTGGACGTTGAACATTCTACATGTTGGTTAGTTTGGTGGGCACAAGTCAACGACCAAGTCACATAAAATTAAAACGTATCTATAGGTATCAATAAAGAAATCGCAGAAAGGAACATTAGAGTTGGCTTGACTTTACTGAGAGATTTCAACGCTTTTTGTAAAGAAATAAGCAGCTCCAGCGAGAATTGGTCAGTTTTTTATAGGATGATTTTGGTGAGATTTCATATCTTTTTGCTTGGTATTACACATAAGTAATAAATACAGGTATACTGATTTATTTACTGCAAATGTAACTTTGTTACTTATGCAGTTGGTGTAACTAGAAATTATCCTAGTTTTTATAGTTTTCCCTTTATGTGGCCATTAAACCCTAACTCTGTACCAAATTTCAGCTCTCTGAGTTTATGGGAAGTACAAGTTCTATTTTGATGATCATGAGTGAGTGAGTGTCATAAATGCGAAACTTTGCTTTCGCTTAACTTCGGAACTAAATGACATACAGACTTGAAATTTTGGATTTTAAGTATGTAATTATAGCTTACTGGATGACGAAAATTTCTGCGTTCTGGTCTTATCCAGAGGTTCTCAAATAGAGGCCTGAAAATGCGGCGAAATGGTTCCAGTAAAGGATGGTACGGCAGTGTTTGCTTCGCGCTCGACTTGGCGGGGGCACGGCAGTGCGTCGTTAGTTTTATGCAGGCATTTTGTTTGATTCGTCCGTCGTTAGATTTCTAAGTCCGTCGTTAGATTTATGCAGGCATTTTGTTTGATTCGTTCTAAAAACATTCGTTGTGAAACACTCCATATTTTGGGCAGTCGTGTAAAAAACCGATAAGTATCCATATCCATATACCTACTCGAAATCTAAAAGCAAAACAAAATGTAAAGTTAAATGCAACTTTACCTAACATAATCTTCAGTTAATTATATTTAAACGAACCGTTTGCTAAACTACTTTCGCAACTTGCTTCGCGTTTAACAAGTTAAGAGTTTTAAAACTATGAGACTTAAGGACTAACAACGATTTAAGTCTCTGAATTCAAACAAACTGGTACTTACTTACTGTTTTATTTTTTTGTATTCTAAGACAAAAATTCATACTTACTACAAAGTTAATCAATTTATATCCGCGACAGCGGGGAAACTAACAGTTTTGTAATGTAAGTAGATGAATGATCGAACTATTAGTTTACTCATAAATTATGATGTTGTTTTTTTTTATTGGACACCATCACATACATTGTTCCAATACCAAAATATAGTAGCTTGAGCTCCAGTATTATGGAAATTGGAAACAACGACGACATACACCCAGACCCGAGAAAATATTTAGTTCGTTTTAAATATTTACCCGACCGGGAATTGAACCCAGCGATAGAAATTCATGATACTAATTTGTCAGGGTGTCATGTCATCAGCGCGAGAATATATTTAAGGGCTCCCACACAGAACTGCGAATTCGCATCGCAAGAATCTGCGATGCGCCATGCTAATAAACTTAAGGCGATGATTCCCGACCGAAAAAGGCACGCTATAAACGCTTGATCGGCCGCGCGCGATACTCTTCACGCGGATGCAGCGGCAGTCGGCAGTGAACTGTGATCTCGCGAGCGCCCCGCGAGCGAATAGAAAATCACTTAAAATTCAATTAAAAATTAAATAATACAAATTTTAAACTTATGACGGCCGGAATCCCTCGGCTATTCAATTATTTTCGTATATTTTTCATCAACTAAAACCAAGTAAACTGCAAGTAATATTAGGATATTTGGATAACGATTAGACGGATGTTTGGGATTTTATTTGACACAGTAAAATATCATCAATCGAAAAAAACGGCCGGAAGCACTTGAATAACTGTAAAATAACATATATTTTTTCCAAATTTTAAGTACTTGTGATTTCGGAGTAATCCATAATTTAAAATAAGTACCCTATTTTGGGGAATCCCAGCCTTAATTACCTGTCAAACACTTGACACGCATCGCACATTATTTGCGATGCGATGCGAATTCAGTTTTGTGTGGTAGCCCTTAGTGGAGAATATGCATGTCAGTCATCATTGCGTGACCACGGCCCAAAAATAGTGTTAAACGCCGGAAAATTCAAAGAAACTTTACAAAACCCTCATGTTTAACTTTATTCAAGTGGATGTATTCAATAAGAGGGTTTAAATTTTAACAGATATTGTTACACAAAACTTAATGTTAGTCATTTTAGTTATTCAAAGCGAGTATTTTCAAGCTGATACTATCATTTAATGTGTGGTCTGCTAATGCAAAATAAATGTTTAGCCAATTAATTAATTCGATCCGCAATACGTTTGTGGAACATTTACCGAACTAGTTTTGCATATTAAATAGGTTTTTCATTGAATATAAGGATATCGTTTGAATAAGGGATAGCGTTCGAATTCTATTTCGAACACGCTTTGAAAATTAACTTTAAAATCCTACTAAGTTAGGGCTTGTTACACAGTTCTCATTAGCTGTTAATTGACAGATAGTCCATACAAAACTGCCAATTAAACTGGAAAGTATCTCCTAATCGTACATTGCGAAACAGGCGCTAAGTGTCAGTTTCTTTTTAATTTGATTTTAATCTAAAGCTATAAATATTAATTTCTTACAGAAAAAATTAAGGGTTAAAATATGGAATTCATATAAAGAATAAATAAATGTATTTCGTGTTGATCTTAAGAAATCAATGGCAATCACAAGTTAATATACTTACTTAAAATACTTCCTTTAACTTCATCACTATCGAAAAATTGAAAATGAAGTAATTAGAAAAAAATCGACCCGTCTCAAAACCAGCTCCGATCCAGGAACCAGGTCCAGGAACGACTCCGTAGCTCAGTGGTTAGAGCAGCCGCCCAGATAGCGAAAGGTCGTGGGTTCGAGTCCCATCGGAGCTGGTTGTGAGACGGGTCGATTTTTTCTAATTACTTCATTTTAAATTTTTCAATAATAAAAAGCAAAAAAGGAAAAAATTAAATTACTTCATCACTATCTCATACAATTTAAAAGTCTGTACACATCCATTACTAGCTCAGAAGCAGAGTCATCACAAAGATTACTCAAGCCGCAGCAATGGATATGTCACCGGAAAATAATAAAAATCGTCAAATTACCAAAAAAAAAAACACGACATTAAATTTCTAACCTAATCACGTGTTCTTCAGGACTTCCGTAAATTTATAAATTTCCTAGGAAAATTATTAATTTGCGGTTCTTGTTATTTTCCGGTGACAGATATACCTACAGTGTATAATCAAACTGAAAGCGTTTGTAATAGGCGTTACGTAATTGGGATTCTGTTCCAGTTCGTGTTTGGTGTCGACAAAGTTCGTTTACCTGTAACAAAGAGGATAAGATTGTTAGGATAAGAAGTCACCATTGCATCACTACTATTACTACACAATAAGATAAAATAACATATCTCCACAAGTTCAATTACATTTGTCATGATTCTAGAAGGTTTTTCATAATTTTTAATGGCAACACTGGTAATGCCGTCTCTTGGCGCCATTTTGTTAAGTTTAATAGGCTAATCTGTGGTAAAATCGGTGGGGATAGCCAGACTTGAGTCCGGCTGACGAGCGAAGAGAAGTCATTCTTCAAACTAGCCTCGAGGGGATAAGTTCTCTAAGGCCCCTTGCGCACTAGCGGTCAACCGCGGGGGCGGCTAACCGCGCGGTCTGCCGCTTTCCCAGTTTAATATGCAACCGCCTGTGATTGTACGCACTTGACCGCCCCAAAGTTTCAACCGCGGCGGTTGAATGGAGAGCTGCGGCCCGCTCCGCGGCTGGCCGCCATCTTGCTTGTACGCACTTGCGATTTCAGTTTGCGGCGAGCCGCCGATGAGTTAGTACGTGAGTCGCAGTCATGAACTTCGACACAGAGAAATTCATTGTTGAAATTCAACAACGAGAATCAATTTGGAATTGTCAAGGAGCAATATATAGGAATAGAGATTTAAAACGGAAACAATGGGAAGAATTAGTAGACATTTTTGGAAAAGATGAGATGACAACAGAGGAAAAAAGAAGTCTTGGTAAGTATTTATTATAATTATTATTATTATATTTATATAAACGAAACTACACATACATTCAACATCTTAAAACATAATAAATACGTCTATTTTCAATTAAATCATATTTCTTTGCCATTCTAATTTCCCATCAGTCATAAAATATTGGGCAAACAATTCTCTGTATCTCAACGCAGTTTTAGCGTTCCTTCTTAACCCTTCCTGTGTTAAGTTTTCTGTCAAAGGGCAACTGAGTGAGTCGTCGTAACAATAACCATCTCGGTCTCTTACAAAATTATGTAGTACACAAGTAGCTTTTATAATATCTTTTGCTAGATCAAAGTGAACATTTAGAGGTCTATGAAATATACGCCACTTGTTTGCATAAATTCCAAAACTGCATTCTACATATCTTCTTGCTCTAGAAAGCCTGTAATTGAACGTTCTTTTAGTTTCATCCAAATCTTTTTTTGCGTATGGGCGCATCATATTCGTAGATAATGCAAATGCCTCGTCGCCTACAAAAACGTATGGCATACATGTCTCGCTGTTTTGTGAAATAGGCTGTGGCTCTGGAATATCCAATTGGTTTTTTTGCATTCTTTCGTAGAAAACAGAATTTTGAAATATTGATGAGTCGCTGAATTTACCAAAAGCTCCAATATCAACCATAACAAATTTGAAATTACTGTCGCATACTGCTAATAAAACCAAAGAGAAAAAACTTTTATAATTAAAGCACATTGAGCCACTGTTATTAGGTGCTATACATCGTATGTGCTTGCCATCGACAGCACCTAAGCAGTTAGGAAAATTAGCTCTTTGAAAAAAATCATTCGCAATTTTTTTCCAAGCGTCTTTTTTTGGTTGAGGCAAACAAATATCTTTCAGACAAAACCAAATTGCAAAACAAACTTCTCGTACGATTTCTGCTACAGTGCTTACTCCAATTTTGAATGTATAATGTAGTTCCGCAAATGTACAACCTGTTGCAAAATATCTGAAACAAAAATTTTATAATTACTACATGCATTATTTAATTCAATTTAGATATGTACCTATATTATACTTCTATTACTTTATGACTATATCATTAACTTGTTTGTTGTATTGTTCTAGGAAAAGAATTACAAAAAAAATGGAAAAACATCAGGGATAATTTTGTGAAAGCTCTAAAGGACAATGTTAGCAGGAGTGGGTCAGCAGCTAAGAAAAAGACTCAATACATATTTTACAATAATTTAATGTTTTTGAAAGACACAGTATCCATCAATGAAACTGATTCAAATATGCCAAGGCAAGAAAATGATGGAAATGAAACAGAAAATGTCACTGACCCAGTCATACCACCACCGCCAAAACGAAATAAAAAGAAAAAAAAAGAAGATGATATAGGAGTTGAATTGATTAACGTCTTAAATAAGAATGTCGAGTTCAGAAAGGCCGAAGAAGATGAAGATAGACTGTTCTTTTTGTCGTTGGTTAGTGAAATAAAAAAAGTGCCTGAACATATACGCCTACGTACAAAAGCTAAAATAATGCAAGTCATTACTGAAGCCCAAACGTCTGGATACAACTACTGTGATTACGTGCGACCATTTAACTACAACCAAGGGCCACATCAAGGATATCAGACACCATCATTTGCTAGAAATAATAACCCACCACCACCACCACCGCCCTCAGTTCCACCTACACATCGTGGAACATGGAATGAAGGAGAATCTGTAACTTCTCCTGAATCAACATATTCACAGAATACACATATGTCTCAAGAATCTGATTATTTAGATCTTTTTAATGATAATAATTCTCAGTAATAGTTATAGTTTCCTACTTTTATTGTTCTTTGTGGTTATGAATACACATTGCGATTCAAATTAAAACATAATAGCTAGCAAAAACATTTTTTATTTAAAATACATACCTTAACGTTATAACTAATTTCTCTTCGGGTTGGATACAGTCACGTGACGTCACGTTGTCCTTTGATGGTGACATATAAAACTGTTAGTAATTCTTCAAATGACGAAACACTCATTCTAACATAACCAAAGAATTTATCTTGGTGCTTCTTCAGTTCTTGAAAACAACTTGCGAACTGGCCAAATTCATTACGTGTTTCTAGTAAAGGATGAATCCAGTATCTTTTTTTATTTTTCTTTCGTTGTTTTCGGGAGTAATAATAAATAACACAAGCTATCTCGACGGCGTCCATTTTGTTTATGAGGTACGCGGGCCGCTCTGGTCCAACCGCTTAACGCGTTATCATCGCGGTTTTTTCGCGATTGGCCGCCATAGCGGTCAGCCGCGATGAAACCGCGTTAAGCGGTTGGACCGCTCAAACGAACCGCCTAGGCGGTCAATCGCTAGTGCGTATAAGCCCTAAGACGTCGACTGTACCTATATTGTTATACCTGTACTATGCCTGTACCTGTAATGTGGATCAATAATTATATGAGTGTTATCTGGAGTCTGCGTTTTCTTCATACATTCGAGTAAAAAATATCAGTCATGGTTTTGAATCATAATTTTATTGAAACTAGTAAAGAAAGGGAGTGAATAATAAGTTTTTGTAAAAACGTAGTTTTTATGATTTTATGATATTTTTTATGATATGTCTTTTTTGTTAACTGTACTTTAATATTGTGTTGTCATCTCCTAACCTAACCTAACCAAACCTGTAAGCAAAGTTTCAGCTCAATCGGACACTGGGAAGTTGGTTAAATTTAGCTTGCAAGATTTCACCCGAACGGACATACATACATACATACACTGCAAGTTAAATAAAAGCTTGTAATAATGTCTTATTTGAAAACAAATGTTACTCTTATTCGATCTGAATGTCTTTGTCACACCTACAGAACACAAAACAGATGTGAGCTTTTTGCTATAGAAAAGCTGTACATATTTCTTTTTAAATCCATGAACGCAGTTTTGTACTTTTTTTAAATAAATAAATGTTTCCTTTTCAATGACGTTTTATTAATAGACACGTTACACTCGAATAAATTGCAGTTTAAAATGGCGAATTTGTTTTTCACGACGTACTACACGTTAAAAGAAACAAAAAACAAGCACAAGTTCTCAAAATATATTTATCTCTTCCTAACAACAGGCATTTCCGCATATCTATCTCTTTTTCACCAAAATTAATGTTAGTCAGAGACATATATACACAAACCCCCACTGTCAAAAAAAGATAAACAATTATTGCAAGCACAGAGTTTTCTGTCTCTTTCATGCGTTCACAAAACTTTACAAGCTTACTCGCTCATGCATGTCGAACTGGCAACAGCGCAAAAGTCATCACTAATTATTTAATTTTTAATTTAAATTTATAATTTCAATAATTACGTATGAAATGAATCAATTTTCTTGTCTTTTAAAGATCCGGCATAGTTTTTGCAACTTCTCTAAACACAGGAAGGCATTAAGTTTATTATTTGAGGCGTAATCGAAAAATTGTCGCGTTGACACGACAAGGGTCTGTGTGTGACTGTGTGAACTTCGGGCAATTACCTTACTTTTTCGTCGCCACTTTTTGGTTCAGATAACGTATCTACATATAAAACATCATTGTTCCTTTTAGTAAAATAAGCTACTTACCTTAAAGGGTTGGAGGCAGTTTCCCTTCAGGGCTCATGAAAAAATTCCATCCTGTATGTTGTATTTTACAAACTTTTATTTATCTTGCAGTGTATGTATGTATGTATGTATTGTATGTCCGTTCGGGTCAAATCTTGCAAGCTTAATTTGACCAACTTCCCGGAGTCTGATTGAGCTGATATTTTGCACACAGGTTTTGGTTGGATGACAATACAATATAATAAAGTACAGTTAGCAAGAAGCTTGTCACAAAATGAAATTTTACAAAAACTTATTTTCCTTGTTTTTCGAGCGAAACTCTAGGGTGCCGCCAATAGGACAGATTACCCTACTTGGAGCGACTGAGTAAGCACTAATCTTTTCAATCGCCTTGGAGGAAAGGAAACGCATACAGCTAGACAGCAATTTTCTCACTAGAACCTCGAACCAGCTTCGCCGAGTTATGTCTTCTCCGAGATTGTGCAATTACTGGTCCACATAATATATCCTGAAAAGGGAATTGGCCCAGGCAAGACGGAAAATTAAACATTCCTTTAATAATTGGAAAAGTAAATTATGACTTGAGAACTAAGTACGTTTAATTTATATTAGTCACATAAAAGATTATAAGTATCAAAATTATTTTCTTTGTTCAGATTTATTTCATGAGAAAAATATTTTTAAGCTGGAAATAAATTTCCGATTTTTCTCTTCGATAATCGGAATCGGCAGTCTGATCAGACAAACCCCCGAATCACGAATCGTCGGAAACGCTCTCGACAGGCAGCGGAATGTATGCCCTGTCTCTGTCACTCACTATAGAATAGACAAAGACAAAGCACAGAATTCGAATCCGATTCCGTTTTTGATGGTTTATGAATCAGGGGGCAGATTGGTTGTTTTTACAAGTCCGATCCGATAGTCAGATCGGACGTGTATAGACTATTCAAACAAATGTAAGGCACGAGTGCCTTCCGATGATCAGACTATCAGTTCCGACTATCGGGGAGAAAGTCGGAAATCTATTCCCAATATATGTATTAACAAAATTAAAAAGTTAAATATAAACTGTTTATTAGAGTTACTGTACATATTGATCATTTACTCACTTTCATTGTTTGGCTCACTCTTTACAGCGTTAAATTATAACTTTGTGACGCCCACTTATGTTTAATTTCCAATTTAAGTATTGCTTTTTCGTATTAGTTTGTTTCTTTAAAATGTGCACTGGAAACTCAATTTATTTGTTTGACGTATTTTTCTTCTGCCATAGTTGTGCAACTTGTGCATTTAATGAGCGATTTTCTGAGAGGCCATTTAAAAAAAAAAGCTTCCAATTGCTTCACTAGATGGCGTTGAATAAGTATGTACATGTCTATGGTATATTTTGGTATGAAACATATTTAAATTAATTACTTTTTAAAAACCCAAAGGAAACTAATAATATATTAAATAAGTACTACTGTGAGGAACAGAAACGAAATAGGTAAATTTAAAGATTTAGGTAAATAAATAACATCTGTCTGACGTTCCGTTTTACGTAAAAAAGTCGCGTCAAAGTAAAATTTATAACGTTCCGTTCCTTCTAACTGCATAGGTGGGACAGCGCCATCTAGTGACTGAGCTTTCAGAAAATCGCCCATTGTATTGCTTACTTTAGTTTTATGTAATAATTGTCTTTTTCTTGTTTTAGTTTAGGTTTTTAGTTTTCTTAGTTTGTAAGTACCTACTGCACATGACGCTAGCCAGACTAGATAAATATGATAATTTATTAGACACTAGACGCATCGCGTCTCTGACTAATCTGTGTAGTGCGACAAGTTTTTTTTTTTTCTGTTCCGGTGATAATCTTTGGATTATCCCGGCCAGCACTAGCGTCGATGTGTTTCGGACTTATTTGTTTTTGTGTCGGTTATTGGGTAAACTTCGCGGCCTCACCAAACACGGTTCCGACGGAAGATCAGCGCTGGCCATGCTGGGCAAGCATTATGCTGAGTCGGAACCGTTTTGGGACATACCCTAGTACCTACGTGTTTTTGTGTTTACTTAATTTTTCATTTCTGTGATGTCCCAAATAAATATTATTTTCTTTCTTTCTTCTTTCTTTCTTTCTAGAGCACCATCAGCAACATATAAGTCCTTACTGCTCGGGCACAGACGTTCCTTATGGATGGATAAAGAGAATGTGCCATGACACAGGCCCAATGCGGATTGGTGGGAAATAACGACTGCAAACGCAGCAGCCGGGACCAACGGCTTAACATGCCTTCCGAAGCACAAAGGAGCTCGAAATAACAAATTTTTGGTCACCCATCCCGTGACCGACCATTGCGAATGTTGCTTAACCCCAACGATCGCAGGCCGAGCACTTCGCCCCGCTAGCTAGAGGGATAAGGATAAGATACTTGTACTTATACTTAGGCCCGTATTATAGAACAATTCACTCAAGTGGAGATCTCTTCTCAAGTTTTTTTTTTATCCACGACGGGGTAGCACTTAGCCTTCATCACACCTGATGATAAGTGGTGATAAGGCTGACGGTGGAAGCGCACTACTCCCGGAATCCTCAATAACTGAGGAACTGGCTATCTTATCTCTAACTGCCGGAACACAATAATGCTGAAAACATCATTGTTATGGCGTCAGACTTAGAAAAGATGGTGGTAGCTAGCCAGGCGGACTAAGAACAAGTCCTACCGCCAACCAAACCGAATACAATATGTACCCCCACTGGGAATCGAACCCGGGACCTTTGGGTCTGAAATCGGTGGTATGAACCACTAGACCACAGAGGCGGTTAAAATGCCATTGCATCCCTTGCTAACTATACTTGAGAAGAGATCTCCACTTGAGTGTCGTTCTATATACGGACCTAAGTATAAGTACAAATACTCTGGCATTATCTGAGTATTACATTAGTACGTTGGTAAGCTTTAGCTTATTCTATCTGTAGGTATTATATTCAAGCTAAGAATACAAACTAATACAAAGTAAAAATAAACAGGCGTGCCTTAAAACAGAAACAATGTTATTTCTACTCTACTCCCAAACAATAACTGAAACTATAACAGAAACAGAGATTATTACAAAGGTAAATCGAGCGAACTTACCGGAATATTACGCAAAAATATGTAAAGAAAAGCCCACATGCTATAATGTTACCTTACAAAAGATATCCACCTATTTTCATATTAAATAGCTAAAATACTTGAACTTCTAATATTCCGCCACTGCGTAGGCGTCGGATAAATTTAAGCTAGTGTATGTATCGGGTGTTTTTTGGAGGTATAGAACTTTAAATTAAAATTTAAGGCGATACTCGGAAAAATTATGCTAAAGCGAGATAGCAATGACAAAACGACGCGCGCGGGAGCGAGACCGATTTTGCAGATTACGCAAACAAACACAAAATCACTTCTTATTAAAAAACTATAGCGATTTTAAAAAAATGCTTCTATACGATCTTTAATATTATTACTGTCCACTAATTAAACCATTTTTCAATAGTATATGTAACCCCATTTAAGAATAATCTTCATATTTCGTATTTTTTAGAGGTATTTTCGAAAATAAAAAGTGTCGAGGCAAAATCATAAAATCGTGTTTTTGAAACTATACGATTCTAGATAAAGGTATGAAGAAATATATATCTTATTACCTACCAGATTTATAACAACTGTAACCGTCCTATAGTTTGATATCAAAAAGTCCATACTTTTTCCGAGTAGCGCCTTAACACAGAAAATTGTTTTTAATATCCATGAAATAGACTTTATTTCAAAGACGTTAATGTCGGAAAAATGATTTCCGGCATGTGGCCGCTGTGGCTGGCGCGTATACAGGATAAATTTTTCATCAGTGCACAAATTTTTAAGATCAACTCAGAATCGGTAAGTGAACAACTTTCTCCTAGAAACATAGGTCGAAAAATGACAAAAAATTTTGGACTCTTCATACAAACCGGACTGATCACGTGATCGATTTAGTATGGAAAGTCCAAAAAAATTGTCATATTTCGACCCATGTTTCTAGGAGAAAGTTGTTCACTTACCGATTGTGAGTCGTTCTTAAAAATTTGTGCACTGATTAAAAATTTATCCTGTATAAATCAGTATGTATGTCGGCAATATCGCGTCGAATTTTGGCTTCAGCGCTCAATGATTACTGATTTATCGGCGCAGACATGAGATTAAACCACAGATCACTTGTAGTAGGATTAAACATAGGTACATATAAAGAAAGTAATCTTATGGCGTCAAATCGCACGAACGCGGTGGCCAGCTCACGGTCATTTCGTGAAATTATACGCTTGCCAAAATGTGTCTTTCAGCAAACCAATTGTAATTTTAACTATTTGGAAATGGTACCCCGGTGTGAGTCTATTCATGATGAATTTGTCAAACCACACTAACCCCAAAACAACCAAGAACTGTAAAATCGGCTGTCACAAAAAACAGTGGTAATAATTTAAAGTTTTCCACCTCTAAAAAAACACCCGATACCTATAAGGCGGGTGTTCTATTCACAACTGCAGACATTGTCATATGCTTCCATATAATACGGTGAACTTTTTGAATGGACTGTATTAAGAGGGCATATTAAATTCACATCTTAAATAAACCTAGACTACCACAATCACGAGCTAAACTAAACAAACTGAAACGTACTGAAAGGCACCAGCACAAGAAAGCCGAGCCGAAATCAATATTATACCGTATTACAAGCACACAAGAGTTTATTATTAAATATGTCAACTTGTAGGTGCCTGCCTACGTTGAAATTGTAAACTTAAATTACCAAGTTGAGCCCGATATTTGAGCCAGATTATGTGACATGTGGTTTGCGATACTGTTACTGACGAATTGTGAATTAATAGGCGCTTTGAATTGTTTGATTAATGATATATTCAATCTTGAAAACACTCAAAAGCAAGCAAACGTTGAAATTAGGGCCCTTTTACCTTCGATCAACAATAGTACTGGATGAAGGCTCACGAACTAAATGAAAACTTTTGACTAACTGCCGCACTCAGAGACGTCAATTAACTTTAATTAGCATTAAATTATCATACCTACTTGCGGCAGACAGACTGACTTTTTTTTAAACGGAGAAAGAAGGTTACGAATGTTACGATCTTACATTATAAATGACTGGAAGCTTTCCAAGTTTGAAATACCTTAGTATTATTGACACTGTCAAAATAATCTACTTATAATAATTATTATTATACTCTCAAGTGGGCGTATAACACTCGGCCATGTCTGTCACTCCAACTATGTATCTAGAACTTGGTATTATTGTTGATCGAAGCCTTTTACATAACAACTTTTGGCATCGATACAAACGCACGTTTGACAGCCGCGCGACTGCATCGGTGCTTTTAGTAGGACACTTGAGGTTTTTTGACTATCGCGATCCTGGAGCCGTACCTACTCTGTTTACTACTTCGGTTAGCCTCGTCCCTTTCACTCGATACTGTCACAACTGGGGAGTGAGAGGGACGGGTATAACGCAGTTGCGGGTTTTGGGTTTCAAAATCTATATCGCGTTTGTATCGCTGCAGAAAGTAGAAATTTTTAACCGTCTCTGCACAGCCGTCTCTATCGTCTTCTACAAGCCATGCTATGATACGGAACGGGAACATTGCTGTGAACCGGTTTACTCCTCTGAGTACAAAATCCTATGTAGGTGGCATACCTACGAAAAAGTGAGGTGTAACTAAGTCACAATGTAAGAAAATCTTGGAATTCAATTTTAAACTACTTCTAATTGTCGTATTAATCGGTCCGTCAAAATCGGTCCGCCGTTTCAGAGATTAACCGGAACAAACAGACAGACAGACAAAAATTGTAAAACATGTCATTTTGGTATATGTACCGTATATTTAATCATATGCACGTAGTAAAAAGCGGTTATTTAATGTTACAAACAGACATTACAGAAAATCCAATTTTATTTATTTGTATAGATGTATAGAAGATATGCCATCTCCATAGGATTCAGTACTCGAGGTTTACTCGCTGTTTACCTGTCAAACGGTGCAAACGGTGTCAAATCGGTTCACTTAAAACTACGTTGCCAACTTTATGCGCATGGCTTGTAGAAGACGATAGAGATGGCTGTGGTTTCTGTCGTCTAGTGGTTGACACCACTAGACACTGTTTCGATTCCCAGTGGGGGATACATATTGTATTCGGTTTGGATGGTGGTAGGACTTGTTCAAGTCCGCCTGGCTAACTACCACCATCTTATCTAAGTCTGACGCCATAACAACGATGTTTTCAGTATTGTCGTCTACTTTGTCTGTGTATAGGCATTCCTATGATTCTTTAGCCATAGCTTTAGTAAGCACATTGGCTGTGTTGGTTTTCTTATAAGAAAATAAAATAACTATTCCTTTCCCAGGCTCACCGTTTTTGGCCCGTTCACCAACAGTCGGATTGGTAAAAAAGAAGTACTATTCTCATACAATAAAAAAGAATGTCATTTCGCGAATTGGTCATTAGTCGAATCGGTCGTTTATAGAATTGTAGATTTCGAGAATCAGTCAATTATCGTCGACTAAACCATTCTTCCCTCTAGACAATGACGGTCGAGTAACTTCACTGTTGAGTAATAATCGTAGTTGTACAAAGCACTATCTACAAAAAACAATCAAACACTGTTAGACTTAGGTTATAGACCTAGTGATAATAAGGACCCTATATAAGTATACCTAAACGAACTCGAGGCACCAAACCCTAGAAAACTGTAAACATTGAACGATGACACATCAACTAGTAAATATCGACTCTAATGCAAGCACACAAGGTTAAGAAGGTGGCAGGTGTGAGTATTAATGGGTCGCCTTTATTGGTCGGTGATAAAGTTGAGAATGACGCAGGTGTTGAAGGTATGCGAGATGAAGTTGAGGCGAATGTAGGGCGCGGCGGCTATCGGGTGACAGGAATGTGCAGCCACAGAATAAATACTGTCAGTAGGTATTCCATCTTCATATAAAAGATCGGAATGTGAGTCACGTCACGATCACGACTCATCGCATCGTACTCGCTATGATCTCGGAAGGATCTCCGTATAAAGCGCATACCTTCCCATATATGTATGTTGCGTTCCGGCAGTTACAGATAAGATAGCCAGTTCCTCAGTAATTAAGGATTCCGTTCCGGGAGTAGTGCGCTTGAGTGGTACCACATAATATATTTCTTGTCAGTGAAAAGATGTCCATAACAGGTGGTAGGTAAAAAAATGTTGGACGATTCATAAGCATTAATTTTATTTTATTATTAGTATTAATTTATCTTTTTAGTCCCGTTACTCTTGTTTATAATTATAATGGAACGCGAAAGTTTAAAATCTTATTAATTTTATTTAAGAATAAAAAAAAATGACTTTGACTTTGCGCTTCCACCTTCAGTCTAATCATCATCGATGAAGACTGAGTGCTACCACATAATTTATAATAGTTAGTACTAAGTACTAACTATTATAATATACTACTTTTTTACTACCCAGGCTGATTTATTATTATTTTTTATTTATTATTTAGTACTAAGTGCTACCCCTTGGTGGATAAAAAAGATGGAATTCAGGTAGTGTAGGTAGTGTTTATTCTGTGGTGCAGCGCCGCTCGTGTTCGCAATTAAAGTTTGTTTAAATAAAGCCGTTATGGGAATAGATAGGTGCTGACGCGGTTCGAGGACGCTTGATTGTTTTAGTTTCTAACTGCATGCGTTTGAATGGTACTGGGAGAGTAAAGGTCATTCATAGTCATAGCCCACTTATACCGCACCGCTCCCACCCAACTAAAGTATGACCAGCCAAATATGGATTTAATATCGTTCACTGTAGGTAGATGCACTTTACAGTAACAATATACAATAGCAGACACGCGCAGTAAGCGAGCCTGCCGCAAGCTTAAGTGCATTTACAGAGCACGATATTAAGTCCATATTTGACTGCTCATACATTGGTTGGGTGGGAGAGCGGTGCGGTAAGCCTGGCCGCACACGTGATATCCAAAAACGCCGCCAGTGACCTTCCTGTAATTTTTATACATTTTTGAAGGACGCCGGTTAGTCGTCAGTTGTTTCATTTTCTAGCTTCAAGTGGCGGCGTTAGCGACTCGTGATCGGGGACGTTAAAAGGAATGCAATGAAACTTGGACCTTGACTTGTTATGAAAATGATTATTTCTGAAACTCTGTCTCACTTGAACTATGCCTAGTTTTTATTCTGTGGTGCAGCGCCGCTCGTGTTCGCAATTAAAGTTTGTTTAAATAAAGCCGTTATGGGAATAGATAGGTGCTGACGCGGTTCGAGGACGCTTGATTGTTTTAGTTTCTAACTGCATGCGTTTGAATGGTACTGGGAGAGTAAAGGTCATTCATAGCCATTGAGTTATAATGTACTAACGTACTAGAGAAGCTATCCCAAACAAAAATCTTGTAGTATTTTTGCTAAGCTAAGAGTTAGCCTCGCGACCAATCGAAAGCGCCCGTGCAGAAAGCGGCAACCAATAGTAGTGCAACAGACATAGATCAAACATTGCAGAACAGACATAGCTTTTGTGCGTGTTTTCTGCCTACAAAATTTTATGAGAATTCATATTTTATTTAATTAATTATTTTTTTAAGATTAAACATTGACATCGTGAGAGAAATACTTAATAATCGAGTTTATTTTTGGTACTTATATACGTTTAAATACATGAATACTATTAATTATTTTACATGCGTTTATTTAAATTGCAGTATAAATGTAAGTTCAATGTTCAAATGTTCAATAACAAAAAAACATCAAACTTCCATCAAAACCTGAACCCAAGTAATCACCTAAAACCTAGTACCTAAAACGTTTAAACTGTCACTTCTGCACCACAAAATAACCAATCTTGTTAATCTATGACTCTATCGAAATATGGCCGTCGCTTAATTTTTCGGCGAACCTAATGAAATAATTACTCAGTAGCATGTTATTAGATACTTTAGTGAGTACTTACTAGTGAAAAGTAATTCCTTGGGCTTTATTAGTATTTTTTGAGTTATTTAAACAGTACCTCAACCCACATATCGGCATTTTTAAATAAAATAGAACAGAGTACACACACGTGTTGTTGCTTCTATCGCTTGCCACAGACTAAACGAGTTGAGTCCAAGTGGACTCAACTCGTGTTGCAAAGATTCTAGTTGAGATGTCTCCTCTATTCTTTTATCTCAATGTTCATAGCCCACTTATACCGCACCGCTCCCACCCAACCAAAGTATGAGCAGCCAAATATGGACTTAATATCGTTCACTGTAGGTAGATGCACTTTACAGTAACAATATACATTAGCAGACACGCGCGGTAAGCGAGCCTGCCGCAAGCTAAAGTGCATCAACAGAGCACGACATTAAGTCCATATTTGACTGCTCATACTTACATTGGCTGGGTGGGAGAGCGGTGCGGTATAAGTGGGCTAAGTCCTTTAGCCTGGCCGCACACGTGCCATCCAAAAACGACGCCACCGACCTTCCTGTAGTTTTCATACATTTTTGAATAGGGTATTTTACTGTTGTTGAAATGTAGATATTTAATGGTGACGTTAAAAAATATTGCAATTAAGAATACCAAATGTGAAAAAATAATTTGAATCTGTTTTATAATAAAAGAATTATAGTCTTTTTGATTTTGACTATAGCTGTCTCTTTCTAAAACGAAATCTTCTATGGCGTGACTATGACGCTACTAACCCACTGACGTCACTAAGATAGCGTCCTGTCCTTGTCTAATTATAAAGTTTGAAGTCCTATATCTTTGAAAATACTCAAGATAATTCAAAATGAAAACTTGTTTTGTGTAGCTAATATTTCGAAAAACATTTTAAAGAAATAAAAAAAAATCAGTAAAATACCGTATTACGCCGGTAGTCGTCAGCTGTTTCTTCTTCTAGCTTTAAGTGGCGGCGTTTGTGTGTGACTCGTGTGCGGGCAAAGGAAACGGCGATTCGGGAAAGAAAGGAACATATGTTTACAGAAACTTAATAATTAGGATACAGAACGGAAAGGTGAAGGAACAAGGGAAAGAATGACAGATATAGATCAGAGAGGGAAGTACATAGCCTAATATTAGGTAAACCCACAACATAGTACAAACCAGTAGTAAGTATTATTTGTTTGTCCGTCTTTCACGTCAAAACGGAGCGACAGATCAATGTGATTTTTGGTACGGGGGTAGATTGGGAGCTGGACAGTGATGTAGTTTATCCCGGCGGGCGAAGCCGCGGCGGAAAGCTAGTAGTACAATAAGATTCTGTCCTTGACAATGTACGAAACTAGGACCTCGACTTGTTATGAAAATGATTATTCTGAAACTCTGACTCACTTGAACCACTACAGACCCATTCTGAAGATTATGCTTAAAGTATATAAGTTTTTAGTAAAAATTTCATTTTTATGACAAGTTTTTTTGCTGACTGTACTTTAATATTGTATTGTCTTCTGAACCAAACCTGTATACAAAATTTCAGCTCCATCGGACACTGGGAAGTGGGTCAAATTAAGCTTGCAAGATTTGTCCCCCACTAACTAACATAGTAACTAAACTAACTAACTAACATCATCGTCTCTAACTAACATGGCAAGACTTTATTATAGAAGAGACTTATGTCGCGAAAAATATATCTTTTTCTAAGTGAAACCCGATAAGTACTTAAGTTTATATGGCGGACAAGAAAATATGAACGCAGCAGACACTACTCGACAAATCGCAATTGCTGGGTTTTGACTGCAAGATGACGACATACTCAAAGAATTTACTACTTAACGACTTGCTAACACAAACCAACAAAACTCTGACATCAAACTTCATAAATCACATTCTATTGCAAGCAACGAATTGCAAACAATTCTCAGATATTTAAGTACTGAGGCTTGGCTCACGATCAAGACACGACTTATGCAAATCTTATTACAATGTGTTAATCTTGATCCAAGAGATCAAATACATTGTGCTTTACTTTAAACATGACGCTATAACAGAATGACTGAACGAAGTAGATGAATGACATGCGTGTATGGAACAGTCTGGTAAAATATGATAATAATTAAAACTCTTTGTTTCTATTATGCCTGGGTAGGCTTCAGTCTCGTAAGAGGGAGTAAAGCTTAAAGTACCTATAACTGAATTAATTAGCAACTTAATACTTAGATACTTACATGATATTTCTATACTTAATACAGATTTTAATAACTAAGTTTTCCATAGTAAAAATGCAATTCTTATTTTCGATAATTTTGTTTACAAAATGGTTAAAAGAAATAAATTTTGAGTAAAAATTTCATTTTCATGACAAGCTTTTTGCTGACTGTAGGTACTTATATTGTATTATATTATTTTATTGTCATCTAAACCAAACCTATACAAAATTTCAGCTTCATCGGACACTGGGAAGTGGTTCCACTGTTTCCTAACGAAAAACAAAGACAATTAGAGTGGGTATATTCTTTTATTAAAATCAAAAAAATAGTGGGTAGTTTTCCATGACCACGGCCCCTGGAAAGGTGCCGAAACGTCGGATAAACCAAAATATCTCTAAAAACAACTAAAATTTAACCAAGTTGTTAAATAAATTGCGTGAAAAAATCCGTGAAAGTGTTTTATTTATACTGGGAAGTGGGTCAAATTAAGCTAACTAACTAACTAACATGGCAAGTTAATAAAAAGCCTTCAAAACACAAGTAAGATTCGTGTCTACTATCAAATGAGCAATGTCTTTTATTTAAAACACAAGCATAAAGTCAGCTAGCATTTACCTAACAAGAAAGAAACGGTTACGTTAAGTAAATACGAAAAGGAAGGAGTAACGAAGAAAAACAAAACGAGAAATATTCTTTGGAGGATTTTTTTCCACGAGGCACGCAAGTAACAGAAAAGTTTTCAAAGACAAAGCTGAGTTACTTTCAGCAAACATAAGGTACAATCATCAACTGACTGTGAGGAGCAGAAAAAAAACATAAAAACCATTTGGAATTTGTGAAAAACGAAATAAGTAAGGATATCGACTTATTTAATTGTAGTCCTTTACATTATAAAAGAAAATTAATTAAGGTATTAGCACAGAATAATATGGTATTAGCCGAACTTTAACTTTAACCACTAACATACATGTAACTAAATTACTTCATATTTTTAAGATATTTCATTGCAGTCGCTAATGTAATCAATTCTTACTTGAACACCTCAAACTTGTTACTGTTCTTTTAGTTATTTTTGTAGTATATACATCCTAAGGGTTACAATCTTGTTCTTAGATATAAGCTAATTAAGAATTAATGTACGTTCTGGTTGAAACCTGTTTTGGATATCTTTTAAATAAAATAATATATTTATCTCCTATGAACTATCTCCTGAGGATGCTCCGGGTTGGGGCGAAAGCACAGAATTCTGATATTATATCAATTCTGATTCAATCAAATACCAATTGGAAATTTCTAAAATTTGGTTAGATACAGAAAATTCATATTTCCACAAATTAAACCGATGGTGTATGTACCTTTTCCATAAACGTATAATTTAGCGAGGAAAGCCAATCCACTCGCAGTGTATTATTTAACATATTTAATTTGATATACAATACTTTTTATCCAGTAAACAAGATGGATGAAGGTCGATCCCTATTCGTATCTCCGGCTAATACAACATACAATAAAATATGAATAACAATGGAATACTTACCTTGTTATAATATTGTAAGCAGGATATTGCTACTAAAACAGTAAGTAGGTAGTTAACATATTGTAATTTTGTCTATAATTTACACAAAAATACTAAGCGGATTTTAACGAAAAACTAATTTTAAAGAGAATTTAGTCGCGGGCGAGCATGAGTGCTTATTTTGCAGTAAAAGTAAGAAAGTATCTTATTGCTATGGGGAAATACAAAAATCCTGATTTATTTTATCACTCCTGCCACAGTATTACAATATCTTCTGCTCTATATCAAAATTCATAGCAATTTTAAACTGGTAGTTTTCGAGATTAGCGCGTGCAAACTCGTTACTTGTGTTATATTAGTATTATTAGTACCTACCTACATAATTATGGTACCTAGGTATATCGCCTAACATCTGAAGATGACAGTACAATGCTAATCATGAGTAAGCGAATAATGTTGTATGTTAGCTTTAAAATTTAACAACATACACGGAATGCTAATTTGAATTAGCATTATCAAATTCTGAGAAACCAGAATCAGCTGTTTGTATAAACAAAACCTAAATGTAAATTTCATGTAAATTAGTAATGCAAAAATCTAAATATCGGACATTTTGATTCTGAGATAAGCTATGGAATTGCGTAAAGTCAATAGTATTCATTTGACAGTTCATATTGTATCATAATAAATGTCATTCCATACAAATTGCAGCCGATTGAATACGATATGAACTGTCAAATTAATACGATTACCTTACGTAATTGCACCCAAGGTTCTTACGCCGCATTTCCACCTGCAAGTAAACTTCTGCGATAAATGTCCGACAGGTCTGTCCGACAGCAACTTGCTAGTGTAAACTACGTAGCAATTACACTCGCGACAGTTTGCCAGTATGATATGTCAACGATTTTGCAAGAACTCACGCAAGACTTCCGCAAGATTACTTACAGGTGGAAACGCGGCCTTAGGCCCGGAACGAAACTCAAGTGGAGATCTGTTCTCAAGTACAATTTGGGGACATTTGGGTACAAGGGATGCAAATACCATGCAAGGAATAAATTCATCCCGAAGGTCAGTTTCGCAAAAACGGTGACATTGTTTTTCCCGTGTGGTCTTTCACTCGATGTACGGTCGCCAGCACGTCACGTTACTACAAAATGTCAAAATTTATTAATTGAAACTGAACTCTATCTGTTGGACATAAGGTTGAATTTTATTTAAAGAAATTTGACAGTTTGTAGTAACCTGACGTGCTGGCGACTGTACTTGCGCGCAAATCTCGCCCTCACGCCATCCATAGTAATTAGGTCCGCAAAAGAGCTAAAATATATGCGTTAGAAAGAGATGCAACGAGTAGCCGTTCGTAATTTGCGCCGTACATGCTGAATTCCACTTTATTGCGTTATCGTTAGAGTTGCTATTTATTTAAATGGCTTAGCGGAGTGCAGTATCTGTTACTAGTAACTATTTAGTCTGTGGTATGGTTGTTCGTTTGACATAGGCTACTTTTTACCTCGGAAAAATATCACATCCTACGGGATAACGTCTCGTGTAATCCACGCGGGCGGAGCCGCGGGCGAAAGGCAAGTACGAAATAAATAAAATAGGTTTACAATATTATTTCGCGGAAAAAGCCTCGAGAAGACTTTAACGATAAGATAAAGCTCTCGCAATACTGGGAAATTTAACATTTAAGTTTTAAGTGGGAAATTGTAGAGCTTAAACAAGTAATTTAAATTCAATATTGTAACGATTACGGGTATCAGCTTAAACGATTACAATAAAGAAACAGAGTATAATATTAGTAAATAATAATTTAACGAGTTACAAAGTACAAATTTATTGAACAAGCGATTACACGCGACTTCATGCATGCAGCAGTCGGCACGCAGGGGATGCGTGGAAACCCTGGGCGAGAGACTGTAAGTGTTATTGATATGATTTTAGTATATAATTAGCATAAGTAAGTAGGTTAGAACCCCGGTTCCAGATGCCGTAAAATCTGGTGGTAGCAGACTGCGTAAGATAAGAGTGTGAACACACTTCCCGATACCGGTTTTATTCAGAACCGGTTTTTCCCGATATTTGTGTACACACTCGCACAATAAGCGTACATTATTTTTAATGACAATACTACCTATTTTAAAATTATTATTCGAAAGCCGGAACTCGATTATAACAATGTCGCATAATTCTATTCCCCTAACAAAACTATATCTAGTTTTAGTTAATGCCAGTTCATCAAATTACCGATAACTCGTGCATAAAACATTGAAACTGCAATCAATTACTGAAACAAAGCTCAAAAGCGGCTTTGCGAGCCGACCGCACCTAAATATATGCGATCGCGTGCGCATAATTTTGTGTAGCTAAATGTAAATAATAATGTTTGTTTAGCTGACACCATGTCCATGTTCGTCACGTGTTGATTTTGTGCTGATATACCTAGAGGCTTTTGTTAAAAGATTAAAACGATAAATATTACATACAGTTAGTAATGGCAGCCATAGACGTTCAGGTAATTTGATCAAACAGGCTGGTAGAAACAGTTTGATCAAATTGGCATTAATGTCTGTGGTGAAATTTAAACAAATTTAATGAGAAATTTGATCAACACACCAAGAAGACCAAGACTAATAGACATGTTCAGGCACACAAATATTTGCCTTGTTCGGGAATCGAACCCGAGACCTCTGGCGAATGGCATATACCCTACCACAGTGCCAAATTTGTCAGTTGTAGTTTAATATCAAAACTTGACCAATTTCGAGCGATGCTAAGGTATCTGCATTATATTGTCATTTTTCGATGAAAAGCCAGTAAGCCTAGCATGACCACCCAAAACGTGATATGTATCGCATGATAGAGCAACTTATCGACATTCAAACGTCAAAACCCTAGTCTTTTGACAGTTAAACCGGATAACTTATCATATCATATCGAACTTTGTTGGTCATGCTAGGGGGGCATATGTCTCCTGCATGCGTAGCATGACAACCAGAGAAGTGTTTTGTCTACTTCGAAAGTCTGACAGCCTGAAAGTCTGAAAGTCCTCGAAAGTGTGAAATATTGGCAGCCGAACAAAAGATTTGTCTTCTTCTTCTTCTTAAAGTGCCGCTTCATTATTGAAGGTTGGCCGTCAGCTCCTTGAATTTGGCTTTGTAAATGGCGAGTCCGAACAACTGTTCAACCGTCTTAACGCCGCCGCGCCGGTCCACTGGCGGATGTTACGAAGCCATGACATTTTGCATCCTCCCTCTCTGCGCTTTGTCTACGATGGTCTACGATGAAATATCCTTTTTGACGTTTCGATATAGACAAAAACCTTTCTCGTGTTCTTCATGCTACCCGTGCTGATGTGATCAAATACATACCCCCACAAACATCTTTTATATCGCGCTAATATTCATCGTACACATCTAAAATTTTAATACAAAAATCTGCACGGATATCCCTAAAGTAAGCGACAATAAAAGCGAAGCGTAGGTACCAAGATATACTTCCCAACCTCGCCACGTATTATGCAGAGCAATAAATCACCAGTTTCCACCCAAAAAGAAAGCGCAAAATCGAATGAAGATATAAACATGGCGATGATAAAATGAACAATGGAGTATAATTGTTTATGCGGCCATTACGCTTTATCATTTGAAACGTTATTGGGGGTAGGGTTACCAGATGGGAAGACTAAAATGTCTGGGCAAATTTTTAAAAAGTCGGGATGGTCGGGACAAATAAATATTACGAAATACAAATCACTTTTTATTAAAAAATTAAAATAATCACATAAAAATAACACTTTTTAGCAGATTCTGAGATCACGCACTCACCAAGCGCGTTCCGTTAGAGTAGTGTGTGTGCGTGTGTTTGTGAATGAAATGATTTTAATTTTTTTACGGTATTTTATCGCAATATTTTGAAATTTTTGGTTTGTCGAGACATTTTGTATTTTTTCGGGACTCTGGACATCATACGAAATATCGGGACAATCCCGACGTCTCCCGACCATCTGGCAACCCTAATTGGATGGGATTGTGATGAGGGTACGATTCGTTTATGGAAAACATTGGTGCGGTTATGGAAATGTTGAGGGATGCCGTTTAGTATTGGCTCGAATTGAAATATTGAAAGAGAATCCGGTTTTAAATAAAAAACAAAGTCAACGTTTGAGCGGAACAGTGATATGGAAATGGATTTAAAAATGTTGGGCAACTAAATTTCCTAAAACGCATGGGTTTTTTCATTATTCAAATAACACTTACTTACTTACTCCGGTGGCTCAGCGACCCAAAGTGTGTCTTGGCCTACTAGTGCATAAATGGTAAGTATGGAATTTTATAATAAAAAACGTGTAACCGCTGGCAGTCCGTCCCGAGCACTCTGTGATACCTAAGCGAGATGGCGCTAATAAAATGTGTAGTTGGACATCGTCCCATACATTCATTGCGATATGGTAATGAGAAACAACCACGGGTTATTTTCCACTACCATATTCATAACCACATACACCCAGACACTAGAAAACACTGAAAAGTTGGTTTTCTAAATTTACCAGACCCGAGAACCAACCCGGAACCTCGGAAAAACCGGTGCGACTTCTGAAGTTCCATCTCAAGTTCCCAACTTTAGTACTTTTATTTCTTGCCGGTTCTTCTCGTTACAAGGTCTCCAATTTGCGAACCGATGGCGTAGCTTCATTGACGTTCATATAAGAGTTGTTAAACAAACCTTAATTTGATAAAATTAAATTGTTTTTTTTATTATTATTTAGAGCTTTAGCTGAAGGAGCATGACTTAAATTCTTTAAATAAAGTATTTGATAACTAATGAACCAATTTCTGATGTCACATAATTGTCCTAACAAATACAACTCCTCCATCCGACCAGAAACCTCAAGTAAACCTGTATAAGGCTAACGACATCGAAAGCCCGCTGCTATTTGTTCGGTACCGTCAACAAAAAGAGCAGTGACGTAGACGGATAGTCTGTAATAGGTAACTGACAGCACGTCTATAAACGAAACGCACTAGGGACGGGAATACGGGACACAAAACAGACGCCCTGAACACGGAGACATGTAAACTGTAAACATAGATAAGAAAAACGTATAGTTGGATTCTGTAACTCTTTTAGCCTCAAGGGAGTTATTATAAGATTGATGGTAACTCTGACTTAATTTTAGCAAATAAATGACTGAAATAATTTTTTCACTTCTCATGCTCGTAAAGTTCGTGTTTATGTTGGGTATAGGCGGCATAAAATCGCTTTTTATGCTCTAGTGCATAAAGTAAAATCTTCGTCTAAGTCTCAGACTTTAAGACAAAGGTCTTCAGGTAAACAGTCACACACGCAATTAAACTTCGTTAAATAAACTTTATTAATACGTAACGTATTTCATTCTGTTTCTTAAATTTTGTACAAAATCCATGTTAAATTATTAAATTAATAAAACTAGGCAAAATTAATGAGTTTTCTAAGGAATAAGTATTTCAAGAGTATTATGGACTACGATCTATGCTAAAGTCACTGTGCTGCCAATGCCCGTATAAAAAAAAAGAAAAAGAAGTCTTCCCGCCAATATGGCGAAGTCTTCATTTTTTCTTTTTTGCAATATTGTTATTTATTTTCCTCACACTCGAAGTGAAAAGCAGAATGTACAACTCGTACATAAAACCCATTTTACCCGTGGGCGTACCGTACCCATATACGTCTCGGGTAAAATGGTACCTTTTATGCACTTGTTGTACAATCTACTATAAACCAGGGGGGCTACTGGCTAAAATATGGATATGGACATGAGCTTCATTTGACATTTGAAGCAAATATTTTGTCCATGTATGAAAAGATTGATGGATGTGAATGAAGCGAAAGAGGTGTGCAAGGATCGTAGCAGGTGGCGATCCATAGTCTCTGCCTACCCCCGTGGGAAATAGGCGTGAGTATATGTATGTATGTATTTTGTCCTTATATGGGCATAATTAATATGGGCTTCAAATGTCAAATGAAGCGCAAGTCCATATCCAAATTTTTTTGCCGGTAGCCCCCCAGGTGAGTTAGGTACTCTTGAGCGGAAATGCGCTGGAATTCCCGCGCTAATATCAAACATCAAAAGTATGGACTTTGTTACAAGGCAATAAGGGTCATAAATGTTTGACATAAGCGCAATGATTGTAAATATTACGAAAAACGGGATTTTTACCATGTTTTGATTTGTTGTCGAGTCCCCGATATTTCGGTGCAGTTGCACACGCCATAATCACATCAACGTGGTAAAAATCCCGCTTTTCGCAATATTCACATTAACAGTGTTAATGACCATGAAAGTTTAAAAAGTTATAGCGCAATGATTGCCTATTAAGCCGGAAATACACATGCCTGTAGCTGGTATGTGTATTTCTGGCTTTACAATGTCGTTCAAGAATAACCCACATGGTCTAACATTGTTTCAAAACATTTTATAGTAAGCGACGGTACAGTAGCCAGCTTTCTACGGGTGCCTTTAAGTGAGATGATTTGTTAAGGAACTTGACAATATAGAATAGAATAGAATAGAAAAAGTTTATTCAACAAAAAATACAATTTACAAAGACATAAATGTTTACACTGTAATTACAGGTATTTTGTTGAAATGGTTACTTCACAGCACGTGATGTGTCACACTACTCACTGCCTGAGCCGTGACGCTGATTTTCACAAGCGACCAGATGGTAATATCTACATTAAATAAATAAATATTTCTAATAATATTTCTCTATTATCTACTTCATATTAGTTTATACCACAAAGGGAAAATTATCGTCTACAAAAACCGATAATAAACGATAGAAAGGTCGTTTCCAATACAAATTAGTTGGTCCGCATTCCAGTCAGGCACAAAAAGTTTCCAGTAACGTATATCGATGGCACTGGCAAAATTCCACGGGTCTGCGGCTGCGAGCGACTAGAACAAAAAAATTAAATTCGAAGCACATTTCCCGCGGTCACCGCGAGGGTTACCAGAATCAAAAGGTTAAATTTGTAACTATTAGAGATAACGTTGTTACTTGATACCAAGCATATCTTTTTTTTATGGCTAAGGTAAAAGGGTGAGCCCAAGATTAGAAATACTATGCAATTGTTGTCGCTTCAGATTAGTAACCTTATAGTTTTTAGCGATTTCGTGCAAAGTTAACGAATGAAATCACTTTTTTTCGGGTTTTAATTAACCAATTGACTAAAATAATTTTTTACCGACAAAAATACTAGGTAAGCTACTTAGTCGTCAATCTAACCTAGCCTAAACCTATTATTCCGCAACCAAACCTAGCATTTTAGTCGGTAAATTTAGTAATTTTTATTATCATTATCATTTATTTATTGCATCTTGTTGTACACAATGGTGTTACATAAATTGTTTAGTCACAAACAAGTGCCCTGTAAGTGCATGGCAAAATACTGAATTTTTATTATTATACTAGCGGCCGCCCGCGGTTTCACCCGCGTGGTTCTCGTTCCCGTGGGAATATCGGGATAAAAAGTAGCCTAAGTTATTCCTTATTATATCAGCTACCTGCCAGTGAAAGTCCCGTCAAAATCGGTCCAGCCGTTTCAGAGATTAGCCGGAACAAACAGACAGACAGACAGACAGACAAAAATTGTAAAAAATGTTATTTTGGAATATGTACCGTATATATAATCATATGCATCTAGTAAAAAGCGGTTATTTTAATATTACAAACAGACACTCCAATTTTATTTATTTGTATAGATAACATTATGCATATACTCGTACAAAAAACTACATTTTTAGTCAGTCGGTTTATTAAATTCCCTTTTTTTCTATTATAGCGGAAATACACGGTTCGCTTTTGCCCTTCAATTTGGATGAAGCAACCAAATTGAACAATATAAACATACAAGTGAATCATTCAATGTCAATATGCGCCTGTATTTCTGCGCCTTTCAACCAAAGTGAATCAATTTGGTTGAACGCTTTAGCGAGTAAGTAACAGCTTCTGTACCTTGGTCATGACCAAGCCGAACTTTAATTAAACATGGTTTTGAATAGTAATAAAACTTATTTGTTTTTCTCTCTTAATTTTTTTCCAGGATGCTCCTGTCTGCTATGCAAGACTTCCGGCTCATCGGGGTAGCTACTTTCACCTGGCATGACAACCCTGTGTGGCATCACGAAATTGCGTTCGTAGAGGCCATTATAAATAATTTGGGAGGGACACAAAGGGCGCGGACCGCGCGAAATGTTTTTGACACTTCCCCCAAAATCAAATTAGTTCAGTTAAAACAATGAACTTTAAATTTTCCACCTTTTTGAGCGTTTTGTTTGAATGCAAAGCGGGGACTGTTTATTTTTAACCCCCGACGCAGCGCAAAGAGGGGTGTCATAAGTTTGAAGCCTATGTCTGTCTGTACGTATATTCGTAGTTCCTAAAGGGATCACGCTATTGCAATGCGGTTTTTTTAGGGTTCCGATCGAAAATGGTAAAAAGGAACCCTTATAGTGCGACTCAGTCTATCTGTCTGTTTCTCACAGCTGGATATCTCAAGAACTACTAATGCTATCAACGTGAAATTTGGAATTGTTTTAGATGACTTTTGCCAAAATATTTTGCAAATAAGAAAGAAATAAAAATATTTGTATTGTTTTTGCAACAGGGGCTGAAAGAGGGTCTTAAAAACTCTAAGTGGGGCTACTAGGGCATATGGGGTAGGTATCATATTACTATTAATATCCAGTTATGAAGATCAACAAACATACAATCTTAATTCAAATAAAACTCTCGTGAATTGAATTATCTAAATATTCATTTAACTTCCAAATTAAGGGCCACGTCCTTTTTCTTATTAAACGTTTTAATTTAACGTCAAATTATATTCTTAATACAAAAATTAATTACATCCAATTACGAACTTGTCGTATAAAACGATATTTAAACGAAAAGAAAAAGCGAAAAACCAAATTATAAGGTACATCTAACAACAGACGTAAATGGAAAATTTAATGAAGTAAAAACAAAAACGTAATAAACCTTTTTTAATTACGGAAAATCGGTGATGTGAGCTTTGATACGCCTTTAGTTCGGTATGAAAGTAATAAAGAGAAAAATTTTAAAATACTTTTACTAAGTGTTAATAACTTTGTTCGGATGGAGCTGTAAAATATCAAGATAATTCACAAGTGTCCGGCTAAAGTCCTTATCAATATTCAAGGAAGGAAAATTACTGGAGCAATTTTCTCCGAAATTAAGGCTCCATCGTCCGGAACAGATGTGGCACAGATTTGCATTCAGAAATAACACTTACCACTTCTGCGAGTTAAATAATAAGTTTAACAAACGTAGTAGTTAATTTAAGTTAATTGATGAATATTATAGCTTTTGCCGGCGACTTCAACAGAGTGAAATTTCAATATAGATCTAATAATATCATCATCATCATCATCATCATGTCAGCCGAACGACGCCCACTGCTGGGCATTGGCCTCCCCCAAGGATCTCCACAACGATCGGTCCTGCGCTGCCCGCATCCAGCGGCTTCCCGCGACCTGATCAGATCGTTCGGTCCACCTTGTAGGGGGCCTGCCCACGGAATAATAATATTTTTACTTTTTTGCATTCAAAATGCAATTTTTATGGTTGAAAAATGGAAAATGGAGTATTTAGAAAAGGTTGTGAGACGGGTCGATTTTTTCTAAATACTCCATTTTCCATTTTTTCAATATACAACGTGTTAATTAATAAGCGTGGTGATTGTGCTCATGAAGATGAACAACTTTTACTATGGGGCAACTCTACAACTCAACAAAAAAAAACATACAATTGTCAATACCTACTCGAGCAGAATGTATGGAACAGCAGATTTTTTTTATTGAGTTGCAGAGTTGGCCTCATAAGAAAAGTTGTTCCTATTCATGAGCACAATCATCACCTAAGAGGTTTTACGCTTATTTATTGACACGTTGTATAAAAATCTCGTGTCACAAATGTCACAATGTCACAAGCCGCTCCGAAACGGCTTGACCGATTTTTATGTTTTTTTTTTTGTGTATATTTGGTAGGTCTGAGAATAGATCCTAGGCTATTTTTTATCCTGAAATCCCACGCGGGCGAAGTCCCGTGGCGCAGCTAGTAGGAATATAAGAAGACAGACATATTTACTTATACTTCCTTTAAGTTCCTAACCTATTCCAATTTATAAAAGAAATACTTCCCTTAAATGATCTCAATCCTAAATATTTTTCAATTTGTCGTACATATTTCACTTATTACCTAGCAAGTAGCAAGTAAGGCAAATACCTAAGTACCTATTAGCAGGTTTATTTACCTATGCCTTAGGTCCTCAAATGAAGCGATTAGATAATTCGTGCTATATTTACTTATGAGAACGATTACAGAGCGACATGGTCGGCATAGCACAACAGTCTGTATAGGTAGAACCAGGGACAAATTCGGTTAACCACCTCTTACTACTATTCGTGTGGCTGGCGTTCTCACCGTTCATTTGCAGTCCCTATCCGTATTATGCAATGTACTACTTACTCTTGTTTAATACATAACCAAATAGTAAAAGGGCCTGCGCGAGAATGGCGATTGGCGATTGGCGATGGGCCAGGAACACGAAAAGAAGTAAGAAGTGGTTCACCAAATTTGTCCCTGAGTGTACTTTAGTACAATTTCCTAAACTATTGCGGTATAACGTAGAAATGAAAACGTGTAAACAATCTCAGATCGTTTCTTTTGATACCGTTATGGAACCTAATTCAGAAAATAGTTTAGCTCATTTCTAGTCTAGTTTATTCAACCTATACGTATATTTGAAATTATTCATTTGCGTGTTCTGTTGTAATTTATTGTAAGTAGTGAGTAGGTACTTACTATTTGTTTCACGTCCAATTTTATTTTATATTTATATACCAATTTTCAGATCCCAAAAATAGAGCCTCGTGGACTGTATTAAATACGGAATAAGGAGTATGTTACCATGGCATGTCCACAACTTTTGGGGTTAAGAGAAGCACTGATTACATGTTTCGGGTTTTAGGTGTTTTCCCTTGCATCTCTGGTGGCTATTTCCGTATCATAAACGAAGTCCCAGGTACGTTCCCAACGTTGGGAAGGGTTTATTCGGGGTAAACGAATCAGCTTTATTTCACCAGCTCATACATAAATATCATTCATTATCAGTAACAAGTAGTGAACAAACCTGGGGTCGAAGTGTACGTTTTTGTATCTTTAATTTTATTATTCCATCAACTATCGATACTAAATTCATGTTTTTATATGAGCAAAAACATTAGTCATAATTGAAATTGTATGATTAGGGGGCGTCCATTGATTACGTGAGGCATTTAAGGGGGAAACCAAATCTCATTTATCTCATGTGGGGGAAAGGGGGTCGAAAAATCGCCAAAATCGCCTCACGTAATTAATGGACGGCTCCTTATTTATACACTTAGTTTCAGTAGCTGCGTTAAATTGGTTCGAGTTTGCGAGAATCTGTTCCGATTTCCTTCCCTTAGTTCTCTATTCGTAACCGAGGCTTAAACTAGATAAGTTCTTAACAACCAATTTGTAATCCCATTTAAATCTGTTTAAAGTTCAATGACTGCAGCAAAACCGATCAAAGTAATTAATTATGTGGTTCAAACGTTTCAGTTATCGGTTCACTAATCACTCTCTAGGTTTGAGATCAATATCTATACAGGGTGTTAGGGGCACCTTTGCATTTGTGAAATTGTGAGTGCCGCGCACGGTACGTGTCGCTGGCTAGACCACTGCGTGGCGACTGCCGCTGCGAGCGAAATGGTAACGGGACTCTGTGTACAATATGACTCATACTGGTCGGATCATTTCCCTCTGGTTATTAACTGTGATATTAACATGATTAAAGCTAAATTGTATACCAAAGATAACTTAGATTGTAGTTTTAAGCATATATGGGGTACTAGGACTATAGAACAGACAGAATTATATACGAATTTATGTAATGAAGAATTTAATAATATTTTTACAAAATTTAATGATTTTAATTTTAATATATGTACAGAACAAAATATTTTAGACAAATCGATATTATTTATGATGAAATTATTAATGTATTACAATCCTCAGCTAAGAAAACATTTTTTACACGTAACGTTAAGAAAGGACTAATAGGATGGAACTGTCACGTCAAACAGCTACACTTATTATCTCGGCAGGCTTTTGCACAGTGGGCGTTGTATGGTAGGCCATGCTCGGGGTATTATTATGACGAAATGTGTACAGCGCGTAAGAAATTCAAAGCTGCCGTTAAGTTTATACAAAATAATCAGGACAAAATTAAGTTAGATATTGCCGCATCTCATCACTTTTCCAAGGATTTTGGTAAATTTTGGAAGGAGATTAAAAAGTCAAATTATAAAAATAGTCTACCTGTTAACATAGAAGGTGAAAATGATCAACAGGCAATATGTAACTTGTTTAAAAATCATTTTAATGTAGGTTTGGCGACGGATCGATCCGATCGAAACGCGCCATGTTGTGGTGTCCAGTGCCGTCGTGGGCCGGGGACGTTCTCCGTTACTGCTCTGCAAGTAAGTCATATACTGAGAAATATGAAAAGAGGTAAGTCTCCGGGCCACGATGGTATTAGCATAGAACATATTTTATATGCAGGCAATTATATATGTGATATACTGTCACAGTTTTTTACATTATGTATGCGATACTGTTACTTACCAAGTCAACTTATAAAAACACTTGTTGTACCAATTGCTAAGAACAGTACCGGTAATATATCGAGTATGGCTAACTACCGCCCAATTTCACTAGCGACCACCGTGGCCAAAGTGCTTGAACGGGTTATTCACTCCAACATGACACTTAACATTGACGATGGTCAATTTGGGTTCAGACCTGAGCTGTCGACCGACATGGCTGTGTTTTCGCTGAAACAAGTTGTTGCGTATTATAAGGATCGCAGTACCACTGTGTACGCGTGTTTTTTAGATTTGAGTAAGGCATTTGACACCTTAGACCATAACCTGCTGTGGGAAAAAATGCGCAACACCAGTACTGCTCCTGAGGTGGTTGACTTGCTTGCGTTTTGGTATCGCAATCAAAGCAACAATATCAGGTGGGGCAAATCATTGTCCAGCGATTACAGCCTTCCATGTGGTGTGAGACAGGGTGGACTAACCTCCCCTGACCTATTTAACCTCTACGTAAATGACCTGATCATGGAGCTGAGTCGCACAGCTGTCGGCCTGAAGTTGGACGGTAGATATGTCAACAACCTTAGTTATGCAGATGACATGGTGCTGCTCAGCCCCTCGATCAAAGGTCTAAGAAAGCTTATTAACATCTGCGAAGTATATGCTGCTAAACATAACTTAACGTACAATGTTAAAAAGACTGAAATGGTTATTTTTAGATCGGGGAGGGGTCCAGATAATGTTCCCAGTCTTGAGCTTAACGGGTTAGTGGTGAAAACGGTTGACTCGTTCAAGTATCTCGGACACATCGTAACATCGGAGTTAAAAGATGATGCCGACATTGAAAGGCAACGAAGGTCTCTGTATGTGGTAGGGAATATGCTTGCCCGCAAATTTTGCAAAGCTTCGTATGACGTGAGAGTTACACTATTTCAGACGTTCTGTCAGGTGTTTTACACGTGCCAACTTTGGACGAATTACACGAAGAAAGCACATAACGGCATAAGAGTAGCATATAATAATGTCTTTCGCTATCTTATGGGGCAAAGCGGTGGTGCAGCGCCTCTGAAATGTTCTTCGAGGCCCGTGTCAACACCTTTAATGCCATTCAGAGGAAGCGTGTCGCATCTTTCATGTCCAGAGTTGGCTCGTGTAAAAATGCTATTATTAAAAGCCTGTCAGACAGACTTTTGCAGACGTCGATATATGTTCAATGGCTCAATATAGCTACCTAGCTAACTAACGTAGCTAGCTAGCGTTGATGTACTGTATTTAGTTGCCTTTTTTTTGTATTGTATTTTTTGGCGTGTATGTATGTTTTTTTTTTTTGTGTAATATGGACATATTTTGTCTGAAATAAAGATTTATTATTATTATTATTATTATAAAAACTTTAACCATGGCTTCAATCAGACCAATCATGCTGAACAACCTACAGCAAGAAATTTTTTGTAGGAAATGAAAACAAAAAACAATTTCAGCATTTTTTTATGAAAGGCGTAGAAGTTCATATTATTATGTTACTTGAAACACTCATTATTACTATCTTTAGCCTATTCGCCCTAGCCCCGACGAATCCGGATTTATTTCCGACAAAAAATCTTGCTGTGCGTTGTTCAGCATGATGGCCTGAAGCCATGTTAAAAGTTTTTGCAACGGTGCCCCTAACACCCTGTATAATGAGATTTAAATGACTCTGCTAAGTTATATGAATCTGATTTGATCGTTTGGGTAAACTACGAATGCGAAAATCAGATATTTATTGAAACAGTTAAGTACTTAGTTGATAAAATAATTAAAGATCCAAAATTGCGAAAACTTACATGTCGCTTTTTTATGCAGAACGAGGTAGCTTCATCACACCTCGTGTTAACTGAAGTTATGGCTGAATGTGGAAGCACACTACTCCCGGAATCTTCGAACGCTGAGGTACTGGCTATCTTATCTCTAACTGCCAGAGCACAACAATGCTGTTATGTAACATCGTTGTTATGGTGCCAGACTTAGATAAGATGGTGGAATAGCGGCGATTTTCATTCTTCTAGTTTTGCATCGCAAGCAATCAACCTAAACGCAATCAGAGCAAAATTCTGCCATACTACAGAACGCAAAATTAGTAACATTTCTGCGTTCAGCTATTAGAACATGCTTTTTTTAATTTGAACGGGTATCTCATAAGATTACAAAAAGAGGATCAAGTAAGATAACCTTAACATAGACGACCTATTTACTAAATACTAACTCGAAAGAATTCGCGGAATTTCCCATTCAAGTGAATTCCAAAAGTGAGACATAATCGCTTCATCCGTCGATCAAAGCGTTTCTGCCTCATTTGCTCTGAACAATTTTTACCCGCGCCATGTTTTATACTTCGGAATAAAACGCCGTAAATAAAACAAGAATTAGCAAATAACTCGCTGATCCTACTTTAGAGGAAGATGTTGCTCTATTTTATTGGATCTTCGAGCAATCTTTATTGCTTGAAGTATCTACTAATAAGTGTACTCTATATATATAAATAAAGGCCGTTTGCGATTTCTTCCCGATCCTCAATGTTTATTTTCGCCCGGAAATGTAAACTGAAACTAACTATACTATGTTATGTAGGTATAATGTACTCAAAATCTTCTCCGCGCAATCCGCCGCAATCCGCCAAAAGTCTCAGAGAAGTCAGAGATATCCAGAATTGTGCTTTTTACTTACGAACAATCAATAATTTTAACAGTTATTAAAAGCAAATATAACTTTCTACATGCAATATTTAATCACACGTAAAAAATCACCATTGGCACATTTTACCGACAGACAATTCAGGTACTTTCACAACAAATTAATAATTAGTTCAGGTTCGTAACGATTGTGGTGCGAGTTGCAGAATCGGGAACTGTGGAGTCATTAATTACCAGAAGCATCCGCCGATGGCGAGCAATTCTGGAAAGAATTTCTGCTGATGTAAAGTTAAATTAATTGGCGAGCTGCAGGCGTTAATTAAATGAAAATGCTGTGAAATCAGACTACCCCGTCATCATAACGATAAAATATGTCACACAGTGTTAACCGATATCTCGTAAGAACTTAACGATATCTCATAAAACAAAAATAATGCTACAGAAACCATTCCTAAAGTATTCCAATCAGAAGAAAATGTAAATCATCTAAAAGCAAAGTAAAAACGAAAACAAAACACCAATTTAAAGTTTAAACAACAACTCAACAAGTATAAAGCGAGAGTCCTGCTTGATTTCCATTTGAAGCATCTGGAACACTCGAAAAACGTAAAAAGGATTCCAATCAAGAATCCTTGGGAGTTCCATAAATTGATCCTTCCAACTGAGCGAGTATAGTCAATAAGGGTCCACAAAACATTTAAGTACCCGCTAAGTGTGTCTGAGGAGATAAATTTCGAAACAAGACCCCCGACTCCCAGTTTCTTGGATATTGTTAAAAAGTTTTCTTTTTCAACTTGTCTGTCTTTGATTTGATTTCGTATTGTTTCAAAGCATACGAGAACAAAACGATCACTGACATTCATGACCTCACATCGTCAGCTCTTTTGGGAGGTCCCCAATTTATAATACATAACTAGAGAAGTAAAATAATCGCGCTTTATGTGTCTCTAGAGAGTTTTTGATATGGGACAGTGGGTTTCACAATAACAGTCATAAACGGGAATATTAAGTGCCAACTACTGCTCCCGAAAAACAAATGTCTGCTATTAATTCTGTGATTTAAGTCATCACCTATTCTTACTAGTTTATTAGGTCAATGACTTAAAATTGTACACAGAAATATCTGTATACCTCATCTTACAGAAAGTTGCCAAGAAAACACACTTAAAAGAGGATTTATCTCTATTGCTGAGCGGATATAGGACTGAATATATTTTGCCCATGCAAAAGACAGGAACTGTCCAGGTAGCTATCGGAATTCTTGAGTTGGAGTCTGTCTGGCTAGACTGAAGTCTAGACTGTGTGTATGTTAAGAATGATTCTGCAAGCAGTATTTTATTAAGGATATTTTCAAGTCACATATTACACAATTAAGGAAATAAATCATCATCATCATTATTTCAGCCGTACGACGCCCACTGCTGGGCATAGGCCTCCCCCAAGGATCTCCACAACGATCGGTCCTGCGCTGCCCGCATCCAGCGGCTTCCCGCGACCTTGACCAGATCGTCGGTCCACCTTGTAGGGGGCCTGCCCACGGAACGTCGTCCGGTTCGCGGTCGCCATTCGAGAACCTTTCCGCCCCAACGGCCATCGGTTCTCCGCGCTATGTGTCCCGCCCACTGCCACTTCAACTGAGCAATCCTTCTAGCGATGTCGGTCGTTTTAGTTCTGCGGATCTCATCATTTCTGATTCGATCGAGCAGGGAAATACCAAGCATCGCTCTCTCCATTGCTCGCTGGGTAACCTTGAGCCTTCTTATGAGACCCATAGTAAAAGACCACGTCTCGCTTCCATAAGTCATAACTGGCAACACACACTGGTCAAAGACCTTAGTCTTGAGACATTGAGGAATTTTGGACGCAAATATATGCCGGAGCTTCCCAAACGCTGCCCATCCGAGCTGGATTCGACGAAAGGAAATAAATGATCAATTTGAATTGAATCTCTGCATTTTAAATGTTTAAAGTCACAAAAACCCACTTGCCTGTATAGCTAGCTAGACAGTACATCGAATCCATCGCATGATAGCGCAACAAACGATCCAGGATTAAAGCAGCAGCGAGCATGACGAAACAAATTGGCGAGACAAATGGACGCCGACGAAAATAGCCATTTACAGTGATGACTCCTCGCAAAAATCAACCGGATTTTCAAATGTAGAGCGCTCTTTGAAGCGGCCAGAAACCCAATCGAAAAACGTGATATGGGGACTGAAAGCCAGGCCTAGAATGGTACAACACGGTTAACGTAAAGCCTATATTTTGAATATTGTGTTGAAAAAATTATACTTCGGAAAGGCTGTTTGTACATTATGCAAATATAGATAAATAGGCAAAACCTTACTGCCACACTCAGAGACGTCAATTAACTTTAATTGACAATTAAATCTATATCTGTCTCTTTTTTATGTCGAGTATTGAATAAAGTAGGAATGATAATTTAATGCCAATTCAAGTTAATTGACGTCTCTGAGTGCGGCAGTTAGTCTCTCGGTTCTTAACTAATCAATAGTTTGATGTGAAATTAAACCTAGTTCAACGATAATCCTTTGAAAGCATTGCTCCGGGTCATGGCTAGCCCATGACAACGAAAGCCTTTTAGCATCCGGCCCTTAAACGTTTTAATAGGCTAAAGTGAGCGTTGAAACTTATTTATTATAGGGAAATATACATGATTTAATCAAATTGGTCTTGTCGAAACTTATCTAAGAAACGGTGCAATAAAATTCATAAACATGCTTGAGAATAATCTGCACTCTTGCAAACTCCAGAATATAATTAGCTCCCTTACTCCTGCCTGAAGGAATCGAGTTGAAATCGAAATTGAAAATCACAATTCTAGTAACGAATGTAGCGTCAATTGAGTAGTGCTTAAATACCGAACTAATGAGGAAAAAATCTCGGTAGGTACTGTTTTATAGATTAACACACCTTAGATCACAAAAAGGTTGAAAAATGGAAAATGAAGTATTTAGAAAAAATCGACCCGTCTCACAATCAGCTCCGATGGGACTCGAACCCACGACGAGAGTCGTCCGTAGCTCAGTGGTTAGAGCAGTCGCCCAGAAAGCGAAAGGTCGTGGGTTCGAGTCCCATCGGAGCAGATTGTGAGACGGGTCGATTTTTTCTAAATACTTTATTTTCCATTTTTCAGTAATAAAAATTGCATTGTGAATGCAAAAAACTAAAAATTTAAATAAGTCACAAAAAGGTTGTCGCAGATCGAGTTTTGATTTTGAAATATTTATGTCTTCGCTTCTATAATATTGTGTACGGTATTTATGGTAAATTTGAACAGATTTTAACACAGAGGCGGTTAAACCAAAGAACTATAAGCCCTAGTTCAGACGACGGCGAGAACCGCGCGGTTTGACACGCGATCTTCGTTACACTGCTGTCAATATTCTACAAGTTACTTACCCCGCTGATCCTGAGCGAACAGTGTATAACAAATCGCGTGTCAAACCTAGTGTTGTAAAAGAACTGAGTCTTTTAGTCCTAATATTGAGACTCGAGTCTTTTTTTGAAGATTCATTCATTCATTCAAAAAACAGTAAGTAAAAGCTCAAGACTTTCTGAGTTTTTAGTCTTCTTAAAATAGACTCCAGTCTTGCCAAAGAGAACTCGAGACTGAGACTTTTAAAAGAGCTCACTCTTTACAAAAAGAACCCAAGACTAAGTCCTTTAAATGAAAACTTAGCTTTCCTAAAAAGAACTACCGACTGAGTCCTTTTAAAAAAGGAGCTTAGTCTTACGAAAAGAACTCGCGACCGAGTAATTTTTTTCAAAGAGCTCTGAACTGAATTCTCAAAAGTATTCGTTCAATGTATAAGATCAATGAACGTCCACCTAGAATGGAATTCGCATTAGCGGCTTGTAAATGGAGCAGAAAATCCTGTGCTTCATGCTCATTTTTGCTTTTATACACGTGATTGTCAAGTACCTACGTTTTCATAATCATGAACTTTAAATTCATGGTCATAAATTACTTTTTTAATTGTCAAGATGTCTTTTTGATTGGGCTGCAGTCCTCTATAGTTCACGACTCAAATAACTCAAAGGCTTCATGACACGAGTCTTTTTGCTTGGACTGCAGTCCTGCTGTATAATTCAAGACTCATAAGATTTGAAAGAACTTAAAAGGACTCAAAGAGCTCAAAGGACTGAAAAAAAAAACGAAAGGACTTAGAATAAATCTAACGACTCAAGAAATTTTAGGACTGAAACAACTGAAAAGACTCAAAGGAACTCAAGACTCAGGCAGGACTCAGAAGACTAATAAGTCGTGAGTTCTGCAAAAAGAACTCATAGCCGCAAAATGAGGACTAAAAGACTCAGTTCTTTTACAACACTAGTCAAACCGCACGGTTCCCGCCGTTCGTTCGTCTGAACTAGCACTATGTAATAAACCTGGCACCAGGGCACTAATTCGCCATATATGAAGCATGGTAAGACGATTAATCCTAAGACTGCTGAGTGACTGACAAATAATTACATTAAGGCGATAAGTACTCGGAAAAATATAGACTTTTTGATTTAAAACTATAGAACGGTTACAGTTGTTACAAATCTGGTAATAAGATATATATTTCTTCATACCTATATCTAGAATCGTATAGTTTCAAAAACACGATTTTATGATTTTGCCTCGACACTTTTTCTTTTCGAAAAGACCTCTAATAAATATGAAAATTCAAGATTATTCTTAAATGGGGTTACTTACACTATTGGAAATTGGTTTAATTAATGGACACCAATAATATTCAGGATTGTATAGAAGCATTTTTTTTAATCACTATAGTTTTTTAATACGAAGTGATGTTGTGTTTTTTTTGCCTAATCTGCAAAATCAGTCTCGCTCCCGCGCGCGTCGTTTTCCCATTGCTATCTCGTTTCAGCATATTTTTTCCGAGTATCGCCTTAATATTGCGTCGGGCTCTAATAGCAGTGAATATAATAATTATCTCTTCGTTTGAAGCATGCATTTTACGACATTAGCAATAAGCTCGGTCTTATCACATTTCATGAAAAGACGAACAGAATCATTAATGTTATTTCTTCAAAAATTAAGCCGTAAGTCTGGCATAAACACGGTAGATTCAATACTTTACTAATTTTAAGGTTCCGTACCCAAGGGGTAAAAACGGGACCTATTACATTACTAAGACTGTCTGTCTGTCTGTCTGTTACAGGCTGTATCTCATGAATCGTGATGGCTAGACCAATGAAATTTTCATAGATGATGTATTTCTGTTGCCGCTATAACAACAAATACTAAAAACAGAATAAAATAAATAATTAAAGGGGGCTCCTATACAACAAACGTATTTTTGTCGTTTTTTGATGGATCATAATAACGGCAACAGGATAGAACAAACGTGATTTTTTTGCCGTTTTTTGCTAGATATTAATAATGAAAACAGGTAGACGCTTGAAATATTTACAGAATATTTAATTGTAAGTATACTTATTCACTTCAAAAATAAATGATTAAATTAAAATAAAATATATTAAGGGGGGCGCTCCCATACAACAACGTTTGCCCGGTTTTTAGTACTTTTTGTCAAAATTCTATATTAACAGATTGTACCCATAGCTTTGGTTTTCAGTCAATCCCTATTATATCGTCTAAGCTCCTATCTTCTGATCTGATGGAATAGGTATATTACTCGTACCTACTCACCAGAAAGTTGAATTTAAATGAATAATAAAGGCATAAAACATTCTCCAATAACAATAACTCAAACAAAATGAAGATTCCAAGTAGTCTTTTGCTCGAATTAGTCATAAAAACAAGGAGCCGACCCAAAGACGGGCTTAATTAGACGCAGTATCTCCATGTCAAAGGACATTAAAATTCCAGCTTTATACCCTTAGTAATAAGGTACTTACGACCTCCGACTCTGACTGACATTGCTTAAGTTTTATATTGTGACTGAGATCTTTTGACGACCGATTCGGCGGAGGGGTAAGCTACCTGCCTTCTGCGCCAGAGGTCTCGGGTTCGATTTCCGACAAGACAAATATTTGTGTGCATGAACATGTTTATTTGTGTTGGTCTGGATGTTTCGTGTCGTGAGTATTCGCCCGGACAGTGAAAGGTCGTGGGTTCGAGTCCCATGATCCCATCGCATCGGAGCTAGTTGTGAGACGGATCGACATTTCCTAATAGTTACCTACATTATTTAAAAAAAAATAACAATTACATTGTACTATTGCCACAACTAAACCGTTCGTTACCCATGACACCCATTTGGTGATACCCCCAAGGGGGCGGGGCAGGGGTTAGAACCACCCAGCCCTGACGCGAAGCCTATTAGGCTTGGCGGGAGGGCTGGGCGCGGCGAGAGACAGGCCTTGTATGTCTGTGTCCAACATGCCAGTAGCGGTATACGAAAAGACTGTACTTGCCCTCACTATAAAAAATAAAAAAGGGGTGCTATGGGGATTCCTTTGCCCCGTGACACCCTCTTAGAGATGTGAAACTCGAAGTATATAATAAACAAGAGTTAGTGTATGTAAATTTATGATGAATATTCTTATACCAAGCTAACAAACCAAATATGAACTAAATAAACAACAAACAAATTTTCACTAACGAAGTCCACAAAAAAATATTTATTTTTCTACCAACATGCTTGACGACTCTATAAACGACATTTTATCATCAATCTAGATTTACATAATTACATTTCCGCTTTTAATAATAATAGCAAGATTAAGCAAACCCGTTGCATCCCGCCGTCCTCCCGCAAAGATTAAATTCCTGGGAGGTCATTTAGGGCAGGGTCCACTAAATTATAAAACCCCTAAGTCGACCCTTCTATTGAAAGTTCCCATCTCTCAAATCGACAGGAAATTATTTACGTAGATCATTAATATCTAAGTCACGAATATATATATTATAGAAAAATAGGTAATGACATAATATAGAAGATTATTCTCAGGCTACTTTTTCAAAAAGTGATTTTATGCTCAAAATAACAACAAAAACATAAAAAAGTGAGGCTATTTTCATTACTCTAAAGTTTAGAGTCTAAACACATAAAAAAAAGACAAACACAGAGTTTTTGGAAGATCCTGCCCTTAAGGCTCGGACAACACTTAGACAAACAAACCGAAATAGAAACAACATAACAGAAACATGAACAGGTGGAAAAGCAGTAGATACATAAACGACATTTTAATATTATTATCAATCTAGATTTACATAATTACATTTCCGCTTTTAATAATAATAGCAAGATTAAGCAAACCCGTTGCATCCCGCCGTCCTCCCGCAAAGATTAAATTCCTGGGAGGTCATTTAGGGCCGGGTCTACTAAATTATAAAACCCCTAAGTCGACCCTTCTATTGAAAGTTGCCATCCCTCAAATCGACAGGAAATTATTTATTAAGCCTCAAAAAGGTTCACAGAACAAAGGTCTAGACACAACTAAATTCTTCGGCATACAAAATGAGGCTTCGGCTTTGGTGACTGACTCGTAAATAAATATTTTCGATTCAGACAGCCGACGAATATTAAGATTAGGTAGGTGGTTTTTATTTTTCTTTATAGCTAAATCGAATTAAGGCAAACCTCCAGTCTCGACTTGAGCTTTATAAAAAATAACAAATTAAAAATTAAAAAAACTTGACTCGACCCCGACTGCAATGAGAGCTTTTTTTATTATTATTTACTTTTTAGTTCGATTGTAGCAGTTGTTTTATTTATTATTAAATTATTAGTTTTTATTAGAGTCCTTTCTTTAGTAATTATGTAAACAGTTTTTTTTAGACTTTTAATTTGATATTCTACATGAATGTTTTTAGCCCTCTATATTGAATATTTAAAAACATATGACCAGTGTTACTCTGGGTGAAATAACGTTTCTAATGATACCTCATACATTAAAATTCGTTAAGGCATTTTAAAGTAATGGTGAAATAAAGAAACTCACATTCATTAACCCTAAACACAATAAACTCCTTTTTTGGCAGGCGTTTAAAAACACATCTCCAACTATCAATCCTTCCCTAAACGCTCTTTAACAATACTGTAAGGCATCAAAGTATAACTCTTTACTCGTAAAAACAACATAGTAAGTATACAATACCAACAACATCGAAAACGGCAACGCCGCCGAAGCAACTTGGCAGAAACGACAGGAATTTCAAGTAGGTAGTCATTTAATGCCTATTAATAATAGCTGTAGGCAAGTATAAGTTATTTTTATTAAAATACTAGCTGACCCGGTGCGACTTCGTTCCCGTGGCCCCCTACTCCACCCTACCCCTATCATACCCCTACTTCTACCCCTACTCCTACCTCTACTCTACCTACCCTTTTTTTTCACCCTATCCCTACCCCACCCCGCTCCTACTCTACCTCTACTTACCCTTCCTTCCCCTATTTTCTCACAGTTAAAACCTTCCTTGGACTTCCACGAACATTTCAAGACCAAAATTAACCAAATCGGTCCAGTCGTTCACGCGTGATGGCGTGGCCAAGGGAAATAGGGATTCATCCATACTAATATTATAAATGTGAAAGTGTGTTTGTTTGTTTGTCCGTCTTTCACGTCAAAACGGAGCAACGGATCGACTCGATTTTTGGTATGGGGATAGTTTGGGAGCTGGAGAGTAATATAGGCTACTTTTTATTCCGGAAAATTATAAAATAAAAATGATTATTTTGTATAGAAAATCGATTAACTGTCGTACTATACAAAACTGTCATTTCTTCCATAGCCGCTTCCAAAGAGGTATGTCAAAGAGTATTGTAATCACTGACGTTTTAGCCGCTTTGGATTACCTACTTTTTAATAAGTGACATTTGTTGCAGGCAGTGTATAAAACTTCTTCGCGATCATTTATTTTCATCTGTCTATCTATAATAGACTAGCTGACCCAGCGCGACTTCGTTCCCGTGGCCCTACTCCCTACTCCACCCTACCCTACCCAACCCCTACTCTACCATACCCCTACCCTACCCCTACCCCTACCCTACCCCTATTCTACCCCTACCCTACCCCTACCTACCCCTACCCTACCCTACCCTACCCTTCCCCACTACCCATACCCTACCCCTACCCTACCCCTACCCTACCCCTACTCTACCCCTAACCTACCCCTACCCTACCCTAACCCTACCCCTACCCCTACCCTACCCTACCCCTACTCTACCCCTACCCTACTTCTACTCTACCCCTACTTACCCCTCCTTCCCCTATTTTCTCACCGCTAAAACCTTCCTTGGACTTCCACAAACATTTCAAGACCAAAATTAGCCAAATCGGTCCAGCCGTTCACGCGTGATGCCGTGACCAAGGGAAATAGGGATTCATTTTTATATATATAGATGTTGGTGATATGAAGTTTACCGGGTCCACTATAATTAATATGGCAAAACAACGTTTGCCGGGTCAGCTAGTTTTTATATATATCGATAATACAAAATCATTAATTTCATTATGACAAATCAAATCACACCTTAGTTACGGCAGTTACGGTGCGAACGCGTGAAACAGCGTGGTTCCGATGCCGGCGTTAATTCTCGGAAGTATGCAGGTAGTGACCCAATGTTTGAACTGACTATTGCCCACACCATTCCATTCAAAGTTAACGCTTTCGAAACACTCATATCAGGTGATAAACGAAGCACGCATCGAAGCAGTCGGTACCAAAAATTGGGCCACCAGATAACCCAATAGAAGATAAAAAACGCCGTCTCCGCGCTAACAAATGTAAAGGAACTTAACTCTAAAGGTATAACGTTTTATCTTTAAGACATCAAAGGATTTCGGACCCTAAATCATGCTGAAATAGAGTGGAAAGAGGAAGTTTAAAAGGATCAGAAACTTGCCAAGGAAGATTTAGTCTCGGAGAAAAAGTTTTGCAAGTTGCGATTCGCGGAATACATTTATTAGTTCTAAACAAACTGAAACGGACTGACAGTTGGAAACAACGCCAGCCGAGTTTAATTAAATAACAGCTCTCATTCGTCAAAGGTCAGCTTAGGGAGTGACTGTGACAGAAGTTTGGAACGCAATTTCAAGGACACTAAATAAAAGGTATTACTAAGGTATTACTATTAATTAACAGCTGAACTGCAGCGAAATGGTTAAAAGCCCAAATAGAATAAACTAGTCGAGATTCAAAGTTCTATGCGATCATGGTTCTTTTTTATATCGTATCAACAACGGTATAAGCTAGATGCTAATACCAGTACTGTACCTTTACCTGATCCTAGATTAAGGTACGAGTATATCAAATATATTAATATGCAGATACCCAGACCCAGAATGTACACAAATAGTCATTACGTTTGTTGGGATGTAGACCAAACTAAGGCCCCTAAGTCAGTGAGGCAATATCACTATATGACTATACCCACTACGCCACTGAGTAATTCAGTGATCGATCACAATAATCGAGATGTTTTTATTAACAAGTTATTTGTAAAACATAAAGTTATTATTTTCCCATTTTCCCCCAAAGGAAAAAATAAAGCAATACGACTAGAAAATATTGTGTTCAAATCAAAAGCTATTTAGATGGCAACCGGACTCGGAGAAGAGGAAAATATTAAATGAAACCAAAGCAGTTCCATATGTCAGAGTTTTATTGGAAAATAAGCAACATTGAACGCATATTGTGCGCTCAACAATTTCAACTCAAGTATTCCTTTGAATCGTTACTCCATCGGAACGAAAAACGTTATCGAATTTACCTTTTCTTTGTGTACATTTGTTGGAAAGGAAAACAAATAAGGGGATTTCTCAATTAGACTCGCCTGTAATATCGTCACGTAGAGATTGGGTGAAGGAAGGGACTGTATTAATTAAGGCATTTAGCTGTTTTAAAAATGCACAGCTTAATTACATCGCGGACGTAATGCATTCTAAAGCGACCTAAACACGCCCATGCAGGCCATGATAAGATAATTTAAATTCCAACAGCTTCGCACCGCGCAGGGCAATCAAAGTTGCCAAATGAAAAAGTTCCACCGCCGATCCTTTTCTCGGTTTGTTTGCTTATTTTCTCTCGTTTGCGGTTCTCTTTATTATTTTTTATGGCTGTTTCTTCAAAGTTTCTATCTTTCGGAAATTTATCGTGAAGGAATTTTCGGTACGCGACAAGATAGATATTTGCAAGCGCTCTGGCTTTCCTGAGACAAACGAGATTTATGACTGGGAGTTCTTCTGCATACTAAGATGCTAGTATTCGAATTTTGTCAAGAATCATTACTAAGGCTTGGCTGCACTTCGAATGTGAACTCGGAAACAATAAGAAGTGGAGGAGCGACAAATTCTAAGGAAGATTAAGTGTTTATGTCGATCTCAGTATGTCAATAAGTACATTTTTTTGCAAAGAGATTTTCTTCGTGTTGTTTTTAGCGCAGAAGTATTGGAAGAATATAAATAATGCATTTAATAAATATTTTTCCTAAGTCCTACAAGGGATAACTAAAGTATGTAAAGACCTTGTAAAGACTCTAAAAATAACCTTTTTCTTATAATACTTAAAGAACTACCTACGCTTTCTTGTCAACGAAATTTCCTTTCGCTAAATGCCATTGTGTAGGCAGCAGTATCTTTTTGTTCCACGATGCTAAAACAGGCATAGTTTGTTACGATGGCAATGATTAATGTGCGACTACTTTTCTCATTTCCTTAACGCACACAACTAACTACTATCAGTAACACATACAAAACCGTATTATATACAACTCGTCTTCTTCACCCACGCTGCCACCGATTACAAATAAAGTTATAATGATGTACCTATATGTTCAAAATTGTTGCAATATATCATATTGCAGCAATTTTGAACATGAACATCATCATCATCAGCCATTTAATGTCCCCACTGCTGGGGTACAGGCAGGGGGGTGTCACTCCGCAGTTTAGGTACGTTCGGCCGGCGCGCCTGCCGGGCAGGCGTATGGCAGAAGGATGCCGCTCGGCTCGTACGCTCCACGTTCGCGCGTAAAACGATCGATCATTTCTGTGATTTTTGTGCACCGAACAATGACTACTGAACGTTCTTATAATCCGTATATAAGATACTGTTGTGTTTACGGGTGTCTAAATAAAAGAAAGAACAAAACCGAACTCGCAAGTCGCTCGGAACCCTAACCAGCGAGCGAGCTGTTTGAGACATTCATAGAAAAAGAAACGCTCGCGCGTAGCGTAGCTATTGGGTACAGTTTTGGTTGCATGCGCGAAATCTAGGTTATTATAACAGTAGGCAAGCGATGACAAAGCAACCGGAATTGGACTTTATTTCCACGCAGAAAGATTTATTTTTATTTGAATGAGCTTGCAGAGTGAGTTTTCTGTGCCTTAGCACTATTATTTATTCTGTGGTACAGGCCTTCCTTATGGATGGATAAGGAGAATGGCCCATGCCATAACCCACCACGCGGGCCCAATACGGATTGGTGGGTATTAACGACTGAAAACGCAGCCGGGAACACCGGCAACGTGCCTTGCGAGGCACGGAGGAGCGAGGTAATAAATTTTTGTTAGCTTAACTTCAACGATCGAAGGACGAGTGCGCTAACCACTGCGCCACAGGCTCCACTTGACTCTTTTGAACATGAACAATACATACATAACTTATTTTTCCGACGCCAATTCTGAGTAGATACCTTGATAAAAGACGAAACTCAGTACTACTTATAGAAATAAGTTGACTGTTTTGAAGGGTTTAGTCGCATAATGCCCAATTCGCGAAATTACTACATAGTAGCAAATTGACCAATTCTCGAAATGTCCAATACGGTATTTTACTGATTTTTTTTTATTTCTTTAAAATGTTTTTCGAAATATTAGCTACACAAAACAAGTTTTCATTTTGAATTATCTTGAATATTTTCAAAGATATAGGACTTCAAACTTTATAATTAGACAAGGACAGGACGCTATCTTAGTGACGTCAGTGGGTTAGTAGCGTCATAGTCAAGCCATAGAAGATTTCGTTTTAGAAAGAGACAGCTATAGTCAAAATCAAACAGACTATAATTCTTTTATTATAAAACAGATTTAAATTATTTTTTCACATTTGGTATTCATAATTGCAATATTTTTTAACGTCATCATAAATATCTACATTTCAACAACAGTAAAATACCCTATTCTCTAAACGACCAATTCGCGAAATGACCAATTCTCGGAATGATTAACTTTTTTATTGTATGAACACAGTATTTTTGTTGTGAAATTTAAAATATGTTTGAAATAAATAATTCGTTATTCATTAAATTGCACTTAATTTACCATATTCCTCAATTTCATAACAAAAATACTGTTTTCATACAATAAAAAAAGTTAGTCATTTCGCATACTTACCTACAAAGAAATGCTTTATTTTATACAATCAAAAAAGTCTTAAACATCATACACTTCTGCAAGCTAACAGAACTTTGATTACCTATTTAGTTAGCAAAGAATATATTGAGCCAAAAACTACATAAAACACAACATTAATTACATAACCTACCTACAATTTTATTATCAACCAACCTGCAAGTGTACCTTGATCCCAAATGCCGGATTCACTAATGCCTCCGATTGGACGATAATTGGTTTACCAAACGATCAGTTTGTATGGACCACGGACCAGACCACGGCACGCAAGTAGGTCACGTACCACCCACGGTCCTATCAAAGAATTAATGCTGCCAGTATTCCATCTCCGTATAAAAGGTCAAAACGCGAGTCATGAGCATGGTTCATATGAGAGACAGAGAGAAAGAAATATAATCTTCCTCTCTCTCGGTGTGATCTGGGCCTAGCATGCGCATCAAGGTCCATTAATTGTCCATTGACAATGGACAATTAATACGGTTTAAGTGTTATAAGAGTGTTTGATTTGCATTGTTTGTGCCCAAAATCATAAGGTTTTTGTGCTAATATATTGTACGTTAGTAACAAATTGGGATTCGGACTTGTATGTCCAACGGATTTCTAAGTGTAATACTAAATTAAGTCAACATAACCTAGTGACTAAGTTGTGGTACACTTATACTGTAATTATGATATAAAGATTTATTTAAGTATTTAAGGCGCTACTCGGAAAAATATGGACTTTTTGATTTAAAACTATAGGACGGTTACAGTTGTTAAAAATCTGGTAATAAGATATATATTTCTTCATACCTTTATCTAGAATCGTATAGTTTCAAAAACACGATTTTATGATTTTGCCTCGACACTTTTTATTTTCGAAAAGACCTCTAAAAAATACGAATAGTGAAGATTATTCTTAAATGGGGTTACTTACACTATTGGAAATTGGTTTAATAAGTGGACACCAATAATATTGAGGATCGTATAGAAGCATTTTTTTTAAATCGCTGTAGTTTTTTAATACGAAGTGAATTTGTGGTTTATTTGCCTAATCTGCAAAATCGGTCTCGCTCCCGCGCGCGTCGTTTTCTCATTGCTATCTCGCTTCAGCACATTTTTTCCGAGTATCGCCATAACCCTTTCAGACCCATGAAGAAACTAACGGGGACAGAGTAAAAATAAATAGATATTCATAATCGTTGCGGATCTGAGAATACATAAATAATACATTTTCAGTGCCATTATGTTGTTTTCAGGGGTTTTCAGGTGGCGTACAATTGTATCAACGTGGGCCCAACTAATTGATAATAATAAATGTAAATATTTTAAGAAATTGGATTTTAGTAGTTTATTTCTATTGATTTGAGGCAAATATGGATGACCTATCTGGTAAGTCAGTGGTCGGACCTTGATAGACCTCAACATCCACAGTTAACCCTTGTGGAGTGTTATCAAGGATTTTTTTTTAAATCCAATCAGTTTTTAGAATAAATCTTCATCAAAGTAGTTTTCCAAATATTCCGCAGGTAACTTGGGCGGTTCGCCACTTGCTTTCCTTGAGACTGAATGGTAGACTTCCCGGGGAATCTTTTTTTGGCCCATTTACCGTCACTTTGACTGGGGGCTGTCCTCAAAGAGGAGAGTGGAACATCATCAAATGAGTCAAAATTTTCTTCATTTTGCTCCCAAACCTCATCGTCATCATCGTCCACATCCTCGAGGTCAGATTGCTCCAAGAATTCCGTAATCACATCATCTTCGAGGCTCAGGTAATGGTCTCGACATGTCAATGGAGTATGCAGTTGGGCCCAAAGTGATACAATTGTGACTGTTATCTTCACCGCCACTTTTACTTGAGAATTACCAAAAAATACAATCAAGTTAACTCTGTAACACGTAAAGCAATCCATAATTAACAATAAATTACAACAATAACACAAAAATCGCATATATTAAAGTAATATTAAACTTCACACGCAGCGAGGCCCCAAACAACACCAACGGCAAAATGAAGGAGTTTAAACTTGCACTTCGTGACGCTTCATAGCTGTCTCACTTACACCAATGGATAGAGCATATCCGTCACAATCGTGCGGCCGTGGGCCCGATCACTTACGTTTTGAAATACCGCGAAAATTTTACTTCAACTGAACGTCACAATTGTGTTTGGCTGGGCTGAAAGGGTGCATCACGAGACTTATATCGTCTACAGCGCGTATCGCCGGCGCCGTCTTGCTTATATCAATTTTTAAAAAACTCTTGTTTTACTGACTGATTGACAGACAACACACAGCCGAAACTAATGGGCGCAAGAAGCTGAAATTTAGCATGTATGTTCCTTGAGGTGTGTAGGGGAGCCCTAAGAGAGGATTTTTGAAAATTCCTTCTCTAAGAGGGTAAAAAAGGGGTCCACGCAGACGAAGTCGCGAACGGAGAGCTAGTTAATGATAAGTCAACGGAACAAAAATACATAGTCGACAAATTTTCTCGGGGCGCGCATGCTAGGCCTACTGGGAGGATCACGGTATGGGCTTCATAGCAAGAAAGAGTGTGTGTGTGTTTGTGAAAGAGAGAGAGAGAGATATGAGTCATGACCTTTTCTATGAAGATGGAATACTGCAAGTACTTATTCTGTGGCCCTATCTATTCTACCAATCAATAGCGGTCACTGGAATAATGAATTCTTAAAACCTTTGCTTTGTACTTTTGCCTTGTGTTAAAGGATGTTATTAAGAAACGTGGTCTGTAATTCAACTCTTTAAAGTAGGCTCTTTCTTTGAAACAACAATTAACTTTGTTTTTTTTACAGACAAAAAGTAAATTAGTAGTTGGAGATTTCTTTTAAGCATCACAATCATTCACAATCCGCACTGAGCCCGCGTGGTGGGTCATGGCTCATTCTCCTTATTCATCCATAAGGAAGGCCAGTGCCCCAGCAGTGGGGACATTAAATGGCTGATGATGATGATGATGATCACAATTGAAAATGCCTTCTAGATTACTCAAGCAGAATATATTTAGAATATTTCACTACTTTTTTTTACCTCAACTCAGAAAGGTTATAAAGGCATTTTTATTCTCAATATTGCAAATCAAGTTAGGTATAACCATATTTACCTAATATAGTAAACATAGATTGACATTAATTACATTACTACTATGAATTAAGGTTATTAACGCTAATTGCTCACAGCGTTCACAAATCAGTCTATTAACTTGATTAAAGTATGATTTACTGCTTAAACCAGATACGCTTTAAGTAAAACACCGTTAGCCTACGTATTCTTGGAAAAATTTCAACAAAAAAATAAATATGAAATATAAATCAAATACGTAACAGCGTATACAGAGTTCATATAAATTGGACATACGAAATAGCTTCCAAGGGAGCGTAAGTTATGAGAATTGAACTACAAGAACAGTAATTATGTTGTCGCAACAAAAAATACGTTAAAGAAATAAAGTTACAGATAAAATGCCCTCTTTCATGATTTTGTACGTAATACCTTAAAAATAATGAGATTTATATCATGAAAGGCTGATTTTATTTTATCAACCAAAACTGGTTTTTTATTATAAACATCGGTGCTTTTCGTTCTTTCTGAATTCTTTAGTAGTCTAACTAAAACTGCTAATGTCAAATAAAAACGATATCAGTATTATATATTATAGAGTTTACCATCTTTCTAAGTATTTATCCTGCGCGTTTAGTTAAAATTCAAAGATTTAAAGCATTTATTGCACTTATGTTGTAACAATAGTTCTTATAAGTATATTAGCGCATAGTCCAACATAAGCCCTGTGAGGGTACAGAAATATTTTATACTGTTTTATGTTGAAGGCAAAAAGTGCCTCGACTGCGCAGGTCTTTAGACCTAACTCACATCAGAATTCCTTTTTTTTAGAAATTGGGCTTATTTAGAAGAAATACAATCGATTGGCGTCGCTAGTTGGCTCATGTCAGCCCCGTACTGAACCTATCGAAAGATCAAGAAGGAGAAACCTATCTGAATCCATTTATGGGTTTTATGATTGCTCCGCGAACTTCATGGCGAGAATATGGCTTCGAAATCAAACGCCTTTTACACCAAAAGGCTTTGTAGACCAAACAAGCAGAGACGTTGCTAAAGTTGTTTTTTTCAACTATAAATATTCTATTTTCTACTATATCCTACGCGTTTAGGACCAAAGATCAGGGGGCCGATTCTCACGAAATCGAGAAAATTAAGTTCACATTTATAAGCTCGAAATTCAATTATAACACAGTTTGTGTATTGTCAGAATTTCACAATCGAAAAAGTTCGATCGAGTGGTACGGACCAATCGTTGTTCGTATACGAACTTGCTGTCAAAATGAATTTGTTGTCATGTGGGATAGTTTAGTTTGTTTGAAACGTTTTAACTTTTCAATAGAAACCACAAACAAAATGTTCATATATACGAATTACCAACTCAAAAAATCCGATGCGTGAGAATCGGGCCCCAGTAGGTATCGACTGAACCAATCATCAGTTTAATAGGAAACCTATCGGAACCAATTCACAGGTTTTATGATTGCCCCTCATGGGAAGCATATGGCTTTAATCAAATGTCTTTTACATCGCCATTGAAAGGCTTCCAGTCTACGTCTTCAGCTCAATAGCTTGATTGATGTCAGGGAAAATGTGGACAATATTTTAATTTTATAGGCGTTAATCTTTTACCGATTTGATGGAACGGTCCTTTGACTAAATCTTTTGATCGTGTGCTATGAAAAGAAAAAGAAAGCTCAATTTAAGGTTTTTGTAACGTTTTTATTACATACGTATTTTAGTTTGTTTAGAATAGGATGCTTCGAAGTGTAGACTTTATCTCCCAAGTACAAATCTTCGTCTGAACCAAAATAGTCTTCCTTCCACGATTTCATTTCTTTTCGTATTCTAATTCTGAAACAGCAAATATGAATCGATATATTCATATCAACAGTACACACTCAATAATCCCCTTTGCCAACAAACAAAGCAGATAAAAATCCCATCTAATTTTAGATCGCAAAAGATCCCCGTTAAAAACACACACAAACACAACACAACAAACCTCCACAAAGTGGCGCCTTGCAACACCGTCACCTATATTGTGTCGTCACGGCCTGGCTTAGAAAAAAAATCACAACGACAATGTCACTCAACAAGCAGATGTTTAAAACGCCACCTGTCGGGAACACTCGACAGGTTCGTAAACAAAATGGAGTACGGCTGTAGAATATTTTTGCACGCTTCGGTTACGTTTATTTATAACTTATTCGGGATTTTATTTTAGGAAGGCCCTAATTATTGGAGGAATTGTTTTTACTTTTTAACGAGGACTTTTCGTACTACATGTCATCGAGTTTTATAGAACCATGATACACGGTCTGGACAAACGGATTTTCTATTTTAATCACGTCGGTATATGTCTGTAATATTCAAGAACAGGGCTGTCCAAGCCACGGACCTTCGGGGCGGGCCGATTAAAATTAATACATAAACTGGAGGGCTGCAAAAATTAATAAGTTTTTTCCGTTTCCATGAAAAAAAAATGCAGGATTTACTTTGCTTACTTGAATTTAGCAAGGCGACCCTTATACAACGTGTTAATGAATAAGCGCAAAACCCCTTAGGTGTTGATTGTGCTCATGAATATGAACAACTTTTACTATGGGGCCAACTCTGCAACTCAACAAAAATATATCAGCACTTCCATACATTCTGGTCAAGTAGGTATTGACAATTTGTATGAAACAGCAATCACCACCTAAGAGGTTTTGCGCTTATTCAATAACACGTACGTTGTATATTTCTTGTTTTTAACAATTTCAATATCAAATCTCGCTAGTTTTGCAACTCGCCACCAATAATAGGTCCTTCACCTTCAGGCAAGTATCCGCATTCATGTAAGCGAGTCGCCGTTTATGAGAATATGCGGTCACTATTGCAGAAATGCGTACAAGATGGGCGCCATTTAAGTGATCATTTTTTTTATAAAATAACTTCCAATAAATTAACTTCTATGAATATTTTATACAATACCTGAATAGTAATGGGTTTGATTGTGTACCTATTATTTAAAATGTTAAAGTTAAAATACCAAATATTGCGAGAGTTTTGAAATACGCGTCGCGGGCCGTATGCGGCCCCGGGCTTAAGATTGGACACTAGCCCTCTTCAAGAACGTTTACATAATATAGCTATAGCTACACGTGGAAACGTGAATTTCAAGTTGAAACGAGTAAGAAAATCAATAATTATTGTGTTTCATAACTGCCGACGCGACGTAGCGCGTCGTCGACGCGACGACTTCCTGTCTCTTATTAATACCCCAAGAGCTATCCGATATTTTTGTAAAAAATTCAATAACAGGCCAAATTTTTGTAAACGCCCCTTAAATATAATTTTAAGAGACTATATTTTGGAATCCAACATAATATCGCATTGGAAGGTATAAAAAAAAGTTATACCCCGAAAATGGTGCAATTCTTTCAGCAAATATGCTATCACCAATTTTATAGTTAACATGTGTTTATGTTCACCATCTAAGCACCAAAGTCGAAATCCATAAAGATATAAAACGGGAAACTAATACTTTAGGAAGAAGTCGGTTGTTTCTGATAGCATTTTTAACATAGGTGTAATGCCAATTTGAGTTTACGTAGAGAGTTTTTTTTTAAGTTTATTTGTTTTTCATTTACAAATATAGGGGGATTATATACTTTTACGAAAGATAGTAATAAATGTATTCAAATGTAAAGTGAATACCACTTATACCATTTTTGCCTATTTTTTATAGATTTTTTAAAGCTTTGTATTTGTTTTTTTTTTATGTCGCTGTCATAAATATTGGTGGATTACTAATGAATTATTTATTAAACTAGATAATCTAATTTTCAATGTTAAGAAATTACTGATATAGAATTATTGTTGAGTCTCCATAGAGCGAATTAGTTTGGCTCTCGGGCTATAACCGGAATGAAAAGAGTTAGTGATACTTCGAATAATATATATACATACATAATGATTTTCATATTTGTGTAAACACTTTGAAGGGCATTAGTCTACCTAGCTCGAAGCTGTTTTAACATTTTGTATTTTTTTGTTTGATTACTTATTGATTAATGTCTGTTCTGTTACCTAATAACTTTCTAAATAAATCAAAATTAATAAAGTCAAACCACAATATAAGTTCATACAAGTCACATACATGTCTGAACAACATCCTCAGCACAGCATCGAGACTATAACTGCGTTATCTGAATAAATAATTGGCCACTTTGCATACTTCTTACATAATAAACATCGGGGAACAATGAGGTACGTAGCAGCTACCTCATATACAGAGCTGAGCATAGCCAAGCCACCATTGTTCGACTCACAGCCAGGGACCGGAAAACCCCTGTTTTTGATTAAGCTTATTATTAGGGAAACCTTGTTAAAGGGTAACCGTATTATAGGGTTACCCTATCGATAGTGTAAGACTCAAGAAAGGGTAACCCTTTCGAATTAACTTAACTTCTTTCCAATGGGCTTACCGTATCGAAAGGGTTTTGAATTAAGCACTTACCACATAATTGGGTTACCCTATTGTCTCCTGCATCGCATCAATGGTCTCCTGTCTCTTTTCCGCGCATTCTGCATACCGTATCTCGGGGTGGTGGGCGTCCGTCTCGGTTATAATTATGTTGTGTTGTGTGTTGTGGATACTAATAATTTTTAAAGCGCATTTGTTTTTTTTTTGTGGTATATCTATTTATACTAATATTATTAGGAGGAAAGATTTGTATTTTTGTATGTAACAAATAAACTCAAAAAGTACTGGACCGATTTAGAAAATTCTTTCACCTTTAGAAAGCTACAGTCTTCCCGAGTGACATAGGCTATATTTTATCCCGATATTCCCACGGGAACGGGTACTACGCGGGTGAAACCGCGGGCGGCCGCTAGTTATGTATAAAGTAAAGTCCCGTGGACTAAAATAGGTAAGTAACATATTAGAAAAGCTCAAATTAGGGATGTGGTATTTTTTTTCTTGTGATAAATCGAAAGATCATAATATAAGTTTTCTAATAAACTATTTTTATTTTTTTTGCAATAATTCAAAAGTTATATCAAAATAAAAATTAGTATTTGAATCGAACCGCAGACACGCCAAAACAGCTCCCGAACACACTTGAGCACGTGTGACGTCATAATGTTAACTTTCACTCATTGCAGTACCTGTGAAGCATTATTTTTTATTATTTTTTTTTTTATTATTTTTTTTTTTTTTTTTTTTTTTATTGTGATAAAAACGACACAAAATCAATTACATTTACCACACAAATACAATGCAAAAATATAAAAAATAATTACAAAATGTCAATAAAAGAAGAAAAAAAAATAATAACAAAATTAAACAATACAATAAATACATTAATCACTATTTTCATCGTCAGAGTTACATGCATTACTCCATTGGTCCCACAAACTTTCACAATAAATTAGTAATGCTCGTCTGATAGTTGACCAGTTGTCAAACGATAAATCAAAATCAGCGTTGGCGTCACGGAGTGCATTGAGGTGGCGCAGAGGTCGAACCAAAGGAGAATTCGCTCGCGATACAGTGTGGCCCTGGTTAACTTGGAAGATATTATATTGCTGAGGAGGACCGCGTCGGCGTGCCGGGGGTGGCTCAGGACTGTCAGGGACGAACAGGACGCACAATAGGTTGTGTAAGAGGATACAATCAATTGATCCTTTTAACGACTTGAGGCAGGTGTTAAGCTGGTCAAAAATTCTTCTTACCTCTAAAGAGTTGAAGCCAAGGTGTCCGAGTAAAAACTTGGTCGGGTATCGAAACGGGTAATAACCATATACTTTTTTGTAAAGAACTCTTAGGAAAGCCTTTTGTACTTTCTCAAGCATACGTGTATAGGTTACATGGTATGGATTCCAGACACACGCGCTTGATTCTAGTTTGCTTCGCACTAAAGAGTTGTATAAAGTTTTAAGAACTTGTGGATTTTGAAAATCTTTGGAATTTCGCAAAACGAAGCCTAGACGACGATAACACTCTTTTGCGAGACAAGATATGTGATCGTGGAAATTCAAGTTGCGATCGAACGTTACACCTAAATCCTTTATAGAATTGACTCTATTAATTGATACATTATTCATATTATAATTATAATTGATTGGGTTTTTTTTACGATCAAAAGTCATTACATTACATTTTCTATAATTAAATTGCATTTTATTTGTCAAACTCCATTCGTATACTTTGTTAATGTCATTTTGTAAAATAAGGCAGTCACTGTTAGATTTAATTTTAAAGAAGAGCTTAAGATCGTCAGCATACAATAAACATTTAGCGCTAACCAATACCTCAGGTAAATCATGAATCATGATAAGAAAAAGGAGAGGACCGAGCACTGATCCCTGACTGACGCCAGATTTAGTGTGATATTCACCAGATACATAAGAACCGTGCTTCACAAACTGGCGTCGGTCCCTCAAATAGTCCGAGAAGAAATTTATGTATTTAGGACATAAACCGATGACAGAAAGTTTGCGCAATAAAATGTCGTTGTCGACCCTGTCGAAAGCCTTCTGAAAGTCAAAGTAAATCACATCGACTTGAAACCCGTGATCCATGGCATCAGAGACATAGTCCACCAAGCATAGCAGGTTCGTATTAACGGAGCGCCCAGGTCTAAAACCGTGTTGGTCGTCGCCTAACTGCTGCTTCACCTGTCTATATATCTCCTCGTGCAAAATGTACTCGAAGACCTTTGCAGGTGCGCACAAGATAGCAACAGGCCGGTGCTCTTCGACATCGGTCCTATTTTTTGTTTTCGGAATGGGTGTCACTCTAGATAGCTTCCATTGTTCGGGATAGTTACCATTTTCAAGAGAGATGTTCATGATGTGGGAAAGCGGAAGAATCAGATGTTCTTTACAAGTTTTAAGAATAGAACTAGGAACACCGTCGGGACCTAATGAGTTACTCGACTTTAATTTGTTTAGACCGCGTTCTATGTCAGGGAGTGACAGTTTAGGAAGACCTATGTTTTTACCTTGCGGGCCCTGTTCGTGGCATATATTACCGTTAAGCAGAGGCGTTTGGTCCAAGAAGACGCTGGAAAAGTAATCGGCGAATGCCTCAGCAGCCTCAACACCTGTACAAGAAGTACCTTTGTAAGTAACACAGGGTTCAAAGCCACCCTTAGACCTGAGCCTGTGCACGTGGCCCCAAAAGTCCTGAGGTCGCAACTGTAGGTTTTTCTCAATACGTGCCAAGTAATTTTTATACGCGAGAGAGATACGTAGCTTTAATTCGGCACGCAAGCGCGAAAATGATTTATATGATGAATCACATTTTGTTGTCAACCAGACCCTGTGCAAACGGGCTTTGCGCTTAATATCTTTTATGATATCTGCACAAAACCAGACCGGGTACCTATTATGCGTAGCAGAATGTCTCTGCTTTTTAGGGATTGATTGATCAAATAATCCGTACAAAATTTTGTAAAATGCATCCGTGGCCGCAGATACATCATTCGATTCAAGGACTGGTTTCCAGGAGACTTCGGCGAGCAGCAATTTCAGTTCACCTATGTCTACTCTGTTAAAGTTCCAATCTCGCGATGAGTCTATGTTGCTTGGCTGCAGTCGATTACAGTTGTTACTTTGCAATTCGAGATTAACTACTATTTCAAGCGGGGGGTGGTACAGTTTGTCGGGAGGGACAAAACCCTCAGCAGCCGTGCTTACGTATACCTCCAGCGACCGAGACCCATTGCACTCCTGCGCCAACACTACGTCAAGAATACCTCCCTGAGAATTAACTATATTATTATGGTCTATAAGATTACAGTATGTCAAAAGGTAACAGTAATAATTATTTATATTGACAGATGCACTATTCATATTCAAATCACCGAGAAGGAAAAAAATTGCGTTAGGGTTGTCAGTGAGAAATGACTCAATTTTACAGAAAACATTCATGTATACTGCGTCAGTAGCCTTTGGATTTATATAAACTACGCACATAATAAAAGATCTCCCGCCGTAAGCTACAGAGGCCCACAAGTCTTCACCAAGTTCTGACTGAAGCTCCGGTTTGTGCTGAACGACGACACCTGGTCTTGCAGCAAGTAGGACACCCCCGCAGGGAGTCGCACGATCACGCCGCAGCAGTGTCCAGTCAGTCGGCACCACTTCAGCGTCGTCCACTGAACTGTCAAGAAACGTCTCTGTCGCGGCCACGAGCAGGTGATCAGACACTAATATACTGCCATACCAAGTTGCCAATTTTGTCTTCAAGCCTCTAACATTTTGATAAAAAATATTATTCATCTGCGCAGCTTTAATAATGTTATTATCGAGTCGGTGTCGCCCTGTTGGAGGGCTGCTCACGAAAGCGCAGAGGACTAGTGGGAGCCTTTGAGTTATTGCTCGTATGGTTTTTTGTTCCTCTGTAGTTCACCCAGGCTTTAATTCTAGCGTTTACCGGCCACACATCTATCGAGTAACAGGTATCATAGCTCGCAACAGGCACTCCTATTTTGTAAGATTTGTAGTCACCTTTTGCAGTAAGCTCATCCACCGTACAAGAGCTATTAGGACAGAGCTTATTAATATATTCACGAACCTCCTCGATGCCCGATGCCATGTTCCAAAGATGTAAATATTTTCGCACTTCTACAGCTTTCAGTGTCGTGACCGAGGGGCCGGCAGTACCGCACTTGAAGGTTCGCCGCCTAGTTTTTCCCTTGAACTCGGTCCACTGCTGGGTATCATTCACTTGGGTCTCAGTTGCTGTCTGTTCTTTATCGTTTTTATAGGGCTGACTTGGACTTTCCTGATCTGATGCTAGTTTAGAAATTGTAGGAGGTAGAGCCACAGATTCAGCCTTTCTTTGTTTCTGCGTCTGGGTACCTGATGCTTTGCTTGCCTTATTTGCATATGACATACCTGATGCTGGCTGCTGGGACTTAACTGATTGCTGCACTGAAGGTGGCTTTGGGGTCTGAGAGGCTGCAGGTTTATGGGAGTCGCCCTCATATTTCTGTAGTTTTGTGTGCAGTAATCTAACTTCCGAGACGTAATTTGCCAGGTTTGATTCGTACTGGGTTATAATTGCCTCATGGTTCGTCAATTTTGAATTTAAGACGCTTACCTCTTGACGCAACTCACGTAACTCAGTCAGTAGCTCACGTTCAATGTGATTTGGTGACGTTTGATTAGAAATCACATTTGTCTTTATCCTATGTGTCACATTTGGGTCACGCTCACGGCCCTTTTTAGATGCCCCAACTGGAGTCATGCTATTATCTCCACCTTTCTTAGACGCACAGCGACATTCAGGGCAAATCCAGCAATCACCGACATTGTCAGAAGGCTTCATTCCACCAGCACATAGTAGATGGTATTTCTTACCACAATTACTTGCAGTGCAGCACAAATACTCCTCCTCTTCGCCGATTATACTATGGCAAGCATCGCAACTCATGGCGCAGATTATACGGCAAAGTAACTAAGCCAAACTAAGCGCAAGCAATAAGTCCAGTAGCAATTATTATTAGCGGACCCAACAGATCGTAATGGTCGTACTATAACACTGTAGCGTAGCATGTAGAAACAGATGGGCAATTTCGGCCGCCACACTCCCAGTAGCCGTAGTCGAACGGATATAAGTTCACTACTCACGCCGAGCGGTCCGGCGTTCAATCCCAGCAAAGCCGCTTCTGCTTTTCGGTGTTTGAGGGCTTCGTATGAGGTCTGGCGAAGTCTTGACTTCAGCGAGGGCAAAGCCCGGGGCTCCAGGACAATTTAAAAATTTAATTTCAATATTTAAAATACACAGCTACACGTCCGCTCGCAAGAAAGAAACACGGGCGAAAAGAAAGCATCGGCGGGGGCCTCGAGGCACCCGACATGCCAACTAAATGCTGCCTTATTTCTATAGAAATAAGGTCTCTATTTTCCACTGCCAATCGGCAACCGCTATATTTCAGAGGCTCGGACAACTGACAGACACACAGACAAAAACTTCAAGTTTTAGCTTACTTCGCCATCACCACGTGGAGGTTTTATGATTTTTTATTTTGGGGGCCGATTTTGATGAAACACGGTTTTTAGTATTATTTTGACAAGAAAACAACAACATACTTTTAAAAATAAAAAAAATCCAAGATGGCGGCCAACTTTTTGTTTGTGGGCTGATTTCGATGAAACTCGGTTTTTGGTACTATTTCGTCAAGAAAACAACAACGCACTGTTAAAAATAAAAAAATCCAAGATGGCGGCCAACTTTTTTGTTTGTGGGCCGATTTTGATGAAACTCGGATTTTGGTACTATTTTGACAGGAAAATAGCAACGCAATGTCAAAAATGATAAAAAACCAAGATGGCGGCCAAATTTTTTGTTTGTTGGCCGATTTCAATAAAACTCGATTTCTAGTACTATTTTGACAAGAAAACAGCAACGCAATGTTAAAAATATAAAAAAATCCAAGATGGCGGCCAACTTTTTTGTTTGTGGGCCGATTTTGATGAAACTCAATTTCTAGTACTATTTTGACAAGAAAACAACAACGCACTTTTTTAAAAAAAAAGTCCAAGATGGCGGCCAACTTCTTTGTTTGTGGGCCGATTTTGGTAAAACTCGATTTCTAGTACAATTTTGACAAGAAAACAACAACGCACTGTTAAAAATAAAAATAAATCCAAGATGGCGGCCAACTTTCTTGTTTGTAGGCTGATTTCGATGAAACTCGGTTTTTGGTACTATTTCGTCAAGAAAAGAGTAACGCAATGTTAAAAAAAATAAAAATTCAAGATGGCAGCAAACTTTTTTGTTTGTGGGCCAATTTTGTTGAAACTCGAAGTCTAGTACTATTTTGACAAAAAAACAGCAACGCAATGTTAAAAATATTAAAAAATCCAAGATGGCGGCCAACTTTTTTGTTTGTGGGCCGATTTTGATGAAACTCAATTTCTAGTACTATTTTGACAAGAAAACAACAACGCACTTTTAAAAATAAAAAAGTCCAAGATGGCGGCCAACTTTTTTGTTTGTAGGCTGATTTCGATGAAACTCGGTTTTTGGTACTATTTCGTCAAGAAAAGAGTAACGCAATGTTAAAAAAAACTCAAGATGGCAGCAAATGTTTTTGTTTGTGGGCCGATTTTGATGAAACTCGAAGTCTAGTACTATTTTGACAAGAAAACAGCAACGCAATGTTAAAAATATTAAAAAGTCCAAGATGGCGGCCAACTTTTTTGTTTTTGGGCCGATTTCAATGCAACTCGATTTCTAGTACTATTTTGACAAGAAAACAGCAACGCAATGTTAAAAATATAAAAAAATCCAAGATGGCGGCCAACTTCTTTGTTTGTGGGCCGATTTTGGTAAAACTCGATTTCTAGTACAATTTTGACAAGAAAACAACAACGCACTGTTAAAAATAAAAAAAAATCCAAGATGGCGGCCAACTTTCTTGTTTGTAGGTTGATTTCAATGAAACTCGGTTTTTGGTACTATTTCGTCAAGAAAAGAGTAACGCAATGTTAAAAAAAATAAAAATTCAAGATGGCAGCAAATTTTTTTGTTTGTGGGCCAATTTTGTTGCAACTTGAAGTCTAGTACTATTTTGACAAGAAAACAGCAACGCAATGTTAAAAATATAAAAAAATCCAAGATGGCGGCCAACTTTTTTGTTTGTGGGCCGATTTTGATGAAACTCGATTTCTAGTACTATTTTGACAAGAAAACAACAACGCACTTTTAAAAATAAAAAAAAATCCAAGATGGCGGCCAACTTTTTTGTTTGTGGGTCGATTTTTATGAAACTTGGTTTATATTTTTATTTTAAAAAATAATTTATATTTTTAACAGTGCGTAGTACCAAAAACCGAGTTTCATCGAAATCAGCCCAGCCCACAAACAAAAAGTTGGCCGCCAACTTGGATTTTTTATATTTTTAACAGTGCGTTGTTGTTTTCTTGTCAAAAGAGTACTAGAAATCGAGTTTCATCAAAATCTGCCGACAAGAAAAAAGGTGGCCGCCATCTTGGATTTTTTTTTAGCATTGCGTTACTCTTTTCTTGACGAAATAGTACCAAAAACCAAGTTTCATTGAAATCAGCCCACTAACAAAAAAGTTGGCCGCCATCTTGGATTTTGTATATTTTTAACAGTGCGTTGTTGTTTTCTTGTCAAAATAGTACTAGAAATCAAGTTTCATCAAAATCGGCCCACAAACAAAAAAGTTGGCCGCCATCTTGGATTTTTTATTTTTTTAACATTGCGTTACTCTTTTCTTGACGAAATAGTACCAAAAACCGAGTTTCATCGAAATCAGCCCACAAACAAAAAAGTTGGCCGCCATCTTGGATTTTTTTTATTTTTAACACTGCGTTGTTGTTTTCTTGTCAAAATAGTACTAGAAATCAAGTTTCATCAAAATCGGCCCACAAACAAAAAAGTTGGCCGCCATCTTGGATTTTTTATTTTTTTAACATTGCGTTACTCTTTTCTTGACGAAATAGTACCAAAAACCGAGTTTCATCGAAATCAGCCCCCAAACAAAAAAGTTGGCCGCCATCTTGAATTTTTTAAATTTTTTAACAGTGCGTTGTTGTGTTCTTGTCAAAATAGTACTAGAAATCAAGTTTCATCAAAATCGGCCCACAAACAAAAAAGTTAGCCGCCATCTTGGATTTTTAATTTTTTTAACATTGCGTTACTCTTTTCTTGACGAAATAGTACCAAAAACCGAGTTTCATCGAAATCAGCCCACAAACAAAAAAGTTGACCGCCATCTTGGTTTATATTTTTTTTTAACATTGTGTTACAGTTTTCTTGTAAAAATAGTACTAAAAATCGAGTTTCATCAAAATCTGCCCACAAACAAAAAAGTTGGCCGCCATCTTGGTTTTTTTTTTTTTTTTACTTTGACGACATTTGATGACTTCTGTGGCCGAGTGGTGTACGCAACGGTTTTCAAGGTGCCGCTATCTCTAGAGGTCCCGGGTTCGATCCTCGGTCGGCTAAATATTGAAAACGAACTTTTCAAATAATCAAATTTTCAGCGCGTACCTTTTTAATAACAAATAAGTTTCGATTTACCGGTGTTAAAAAAAGCCCATTTTAAAAAATTTATTACTCGGTAACCAAGTGGAATTGAAACACGGGAGTTCTACTGTTGCATTTGTAAAGCTTAACTCTTTCCAATTATTGAAAAAAAGGGGGATGTCCAATTTTAAGGGTTTTGGAAACACCGTGCATGGCCCCCACAACCAAAATCGCTGTATCGAACTGTTTTTATTTCATGACAGATAATGAATTTCCTAACAATTTTTATATGAAAAAACTGACAAATGCGCAGTTATTGAGAAAAAAACTAGTTTTTTTGTATGAAAAAATATTAGTTTGCGTCGAGATTGCATCACATGTTAAAGAAGGCTAAATACTATTAGTACCTACGTAGATTAACAAAAATAGGCGAATCCAAAAAATTAAGTGATTTTTTATTTCTTTTTGATAATTTTTGTTTCAAATGACTAATAACGTTGCAGGCCTCAGAAGCCATAGTCAGTTAAATTTATATGAAAAACGTTTCTACAAAGTAGCATTATATCAAATATTACTTTTTTTTATAAAGCTATTTTATAAAGCTTACTACCTATTTCTCACGCTAGAGTTTTTGTACAATATTTAAATTTATAAGTTTTTATAGGTACCTACTTCGAGTCTTGTATTGTAACTATACATTATTAACTTAAAATATAGCCATATTGTTAAGTTTACAATAACTTATTATAATTTGTTAAAATTTTGTAATTTACTAGACCTAAGCAAATTGTAAACTTGTTCATGGTTCTGTAATAAATAAAAAAAAAAAGCTACTAGCTGCTCGATCGGCGAAATTTGTACCGTCTTATCGACAGCACGCCACCTACCGGGTCCAATTGTAAATCTAAATCATTCTGGAATCCGCCTGAAGACACAAAAAAATTCATTGAAATTGAAACTATTTAGGAGGACTTCAGTTACATACACACGCACAGAAGAGTTATATATATAAATTATATCGATCCATTTATAGGAGGCAAAGGTGTTTTTATGAACGGGGCGAAAGACATTCTGTTTTCTCAGTAACGCTGTTCAAATGCACATTTGTTCTATTCTATTTATTTATTTTTATCAAGGTTTGTGTGTGGTTAGGTGGTGTTATAGTATTGTATTTTGTTCTAATATTATGTATAAGTAGATTATTTTATATTTAACTTAGGTATTTAATATTTTTATTAGATGCTGCTAGTGTCAATTTAACAAAAACACTCTCTTGTAATTTTACATATTTTTAAAGATAGGTACTTACTTTAAACTGTCATAAAGGCGTATTATTATTTTTCACTGTGGGCAACTTTTTGGCCGAAGATGTAACTGTTTTAGTTAAGTTTGTCTTTCTAGTTTAAGTATGGCTGTTGTTGTCACAATAAATAAAATTAAAATTAAAATTAAGAATTCACTGCTTACAAATAATTAAAAACGATCGTCAGTAACAAAAACAAACAAACACGTGTAATGTAGCGGACATACTAAACAAGTTCCTTCCTTCCGTTTTTAAATGCCGGCGCCGCGGCCACTCGGATAAACAATTAGCGAGCGGCGGCGACCGACGGATCACGCGAAAATGAACTTTAGCGTGAACGACGCATGATTCGTTATTATCTGACGTAGCGAAGATTTTGTCGATGCCGCGATCACACTTGAAATTGTTATACAATAATAAGTCTAATGTAGTGCGCGCAGAAGTTTAAATTGCTTTGACGCTTCAAAACCCTGTCGCAGGGTAAGACTTAAAAGGGTTTTTCGTTTATGGTAAGCGCTTACCCGAATTAACTTGATTCATTTGGTTACCCTGTCAATACGGTAAGTCGATGATATGCTTATCAATTTGAAAGGGTTTGTAGAAACAAGTCTTTAAAATACCCTATAAAAACCCGGGTTAGGGTAAGCGGTTCCGGTCCCTGCTCACAGCCATATTGTTATGCCATATCGTACTTACAAGTACGAAATGTCGATGCACTGTTCGACGTTGTCGCGAACGCATTAATTAATCACACGACTACCGGGATCATCCGGATATAAAACGGAATCAACTTTCGCAGGCTCATTAAATGAATGATGTAATTCCCTCTTAACTAAGATCTCGAAGCGTTTTCAGTTCTTTGAGTCTCCCGTTAAATATTTTAAGGAGCTCCTAATGATACCGTTTGATAAGGAATTTAATAGATTCTGAACGAGCCTCGTTATTTCGAGAAGAATAGAATGATTGATCTTGTGAAGGGTCTGCCTGCAGTCAAAGGTACCGGGATCGATGCTTCAAGAGGTTGTTTTTTTACCTTTGAGTCACCGAAAGCCGTCGTTCAAATTATTCGGGTCTTTAGTCTATTGGCCCTACGCAGCGTGTCCCGCGGGGTACTTTTACCAAACAGTTAACATTGAATCGGTAAATGTGACCCGCTGACAGATTTTAGCAGTTTGTACAATCGTGAAGATAAGTATTACGTGGTTTTACTAAAATTAATAACACAATACATAAATTGAATAATTTACTACTTGTTTTACACACTACGTAATAAATAAATTCTTGCTATCACATAAAATATAAAGCCCACATTTCATTTTGTTCGTGTAAATCAAGGGGAATAAAAAAGGATTTAAAAAAATTAAATCCTGTCAACTGAAGAGGAAAAACAATATCTTTACAGTAGTCCAAACTAAGTAGTCAAGACCTCAGAAAGTGCTTTTTTGAGGTCGGTGCCTTTTTCTGGCTATTTTCTATTCCTGGTTGGCACCGTTCTCAAAAAAGTTACTACTTTAAAGACATTATTTTTTCTTTTTCAGTTGACAGGTATCTAATCTACTCTTTGAAGTCGGTTAATTTTTTAAATTACTTATTTTATTTCTTAATTTTTAGTGTCAATGGTATCAAGATGGTATCATAAAGTATCCATATCTCAAAAACTACTGAACCGGTTTTAATCAAGCTTAAACTGTCCCTAAGTTGAAATACACCTATCAAAAATGCGTGGAATCGATTCTACTCTCGATTCAGTGCCCGTAGTGTAAGTTTTTTTATGTCAAAAAACGCAAACTATTTCGATTCCGTATTTATCTCAATTTGTATGAAAACTGTATTAGCGCCTCTAGCGGCGAGTAGCGCGCTTATATAGTTTTCATAAAAATTGACATAAATACGGAATCGAAATAGTTTGCGTTTGCTTGACATAAAAACTTACACTAGGGGTACTGAACAAACTATTTTCTCAGTTTCGGTAATACTTTAACCGAAACTGAGAAAATAGTTTGTTCACTGTTAACACGTTGTACAGTAAGTAATTATTTTATTTTTGACATTCAGTAACGTTTTTTTATTTCGTAGATGTGGTGTTCATACCTACGAAATATACAATACACTGTTTGCTATTTGCTATTTATAATAAATATACCGACTGCGTACTCTGATCGCTGTCGCGGGTTCTGTTTATCGAGTCTGTGACACACAACTGTCAGAGCAGGCCGGTGGCAAGTGCAGTTATTTGAATAACAATTGTTTTATTTGAATACCTCAATAATTAAGTACCCCTTTAAACACAGGGACAGCACAGTAGGTACATACATCCTACTAATATTATAAATGTGAAAGTTTAGATGTTTGGATGTTTAGATGTTTGGATGTTTGAATGTTTGTTTCTCAATCACGCCAAAACGGCTGAACGGATTTGGCTGAAATTTGAGACATAGATACTTTGTAGCCTGGAGAGGAACATAGGCTACTTTTTATCCCGGAAAAGTATCAAATTCCTGCGGGATAACTTCGTGTAGTCCACGCGGGCGAAGCCGCGGGCGGAAAGCTAGTAAGCCTATAATTTTGATATTGTTTCTCACACACAACTAGCTCCGATGAGATAGTTGTGAGACGGGTTGATTTTTCCTAAAACTTCATTTTCTATAATAAAAATGGCATTTTGAATGCAAAAAAGTTAAAAGAATTAGCTTTATGACAATAATAATCAGCCGATTGTGATTTTTTCATGTGACTTATACTTACTTTGTTTTAATTTTAAATTTTCTTAGTTTGTAAGTTGTTGCTGTTGAATAGTTTATGGTAATCAATAATTAACCAAGTGTAGTTAAAAATATATTTTTATCGAAATTAAGGTCTATCATATATTATGACTCTCATAACAATTTTGTAGACGACTGTACAGATAAACCTACGATTTTAGCATTTCTATTGTCATCTTAAAAGCGGGCCCAATTGACTAAAGAAAAATAATAAAAATAATGGATTAGTAAATGTGGCCCGCGGGCCACATTTGAAGCGGGGCCAATAGACTAAAGACCCATTATTCGTCGTTCCTATTCAAATGTCAAAGTGAACTCATTGTATTAGCTCCATCCACGGCTACAGTAAACTGAATGTGGTATATTGGCAAATTCAAAATTCAAAATCATTTATTCATTTTAGGCTGATACAGCACTTGTGAACGTCAATGAAGCTACGCTATCGGTTCGCAAATCCTACGGCGGGAGGGAGACCTTGTAACGAGAAGAACCGGCAAGAAACTCGCCAAGGGCTATCTTTTTCTCCCTGTCATATTACATACAGAGTCCTCAAATTGAAAAGTGACTAATATGTAAATTCACTTTCCATCACAAATCAATCTTAAATTTAAAAACAAAATAAAAAACCCGGTAATTTTCAATAACTAAGAAATAGACAGCCAAAAGGTAGTTTCTTTAAAATACACACCAACCAAAACGTAGCGAATAAAATAATAAATATAAATGCCAAACAAGGCTAATAAAACTTTGAATAGTTTAAAATGTCTGGGATTCCCTTGACCGTCTCGCATGGTAGGCGGTTTGACGATGTGGTGGTCAATTTATCGAGAAACGCTGAAACCTCTTCTGGATACTGGGTACTGGATACTCATGTAGCCCGCTCATATGTGTCGACCCACACGTATCACAACCACACCACATCGCAGCGACAAAATGTGGTCACGTGTGAATAGTGTCGACTGTCGATGCAGCTTTTTGCAGTTGCGTTGTGGTTGTGCGACCAAAAGTCGATGTGGTTGCGTTGTCACTAGTAGTTATGATGTGGTTGCGTCGTATGCGATGTGGCCGGCCGCTAGTTCGCAGCGTCGCCGTCGTCGCTGGTGGTTGCGTTGTGGTTGGTATACCTCACGCGGTCGATAATGACGGCAATATGTGGTACGTGTAAATTGTACTAAGTATTCATTCGCAGTACAAAATGCACCGCCCACGATTTGTGGTTGTGGTCACTTGTGGTACATGTGGGTAGACCCTACGACTTTCATGGAAAAAGAGGGGTAGTCAATTTAGTTTAATATAATAACAGCACAAACGTACTGAATTTGCTCAAATTATTTTTGTTTTTACATCTGCAGTCACGAATGATACAGCGTGCGTGACCCGTTGGACTGCTTGATCCGACTTACCTATGTGAAATGGCGATTGCTTATGGATGTTGTGCTATTGGCAGCAAGGATAACGTATTACCCCCCCCCCCCCCCACACAATTTGTATTCTTTATTTTTCGACATTTGTTTGCTGGATTCGGGGGCCCGTGGCATTTTGCCGGCTTACCACCCTACACTTAAGCCACTGCTTTACTGAAGCCCATATTACATGATTCAACCAAATTTCATTGAAAAGCATTTCTTTTCAATGCTGTTTTTAGACGTTGCAAAGCATTTCTTTTCAATGCTGTTTTTAGACGTATCAATGCCTTTGTAGCAATGGAATTGAAAGAAATATTGAACCGAAATTGAACAGTGTAATATCGCCTTAACCCTGAAAACATTGCTCTACATAAGCCCATCTAACAAAACACCCAAGATTATTGCTCTGCGAGTTCAACACTGTGTCGGGAGGGCGTAATGTTTAGAAGGGAACATCCCTCTCCGCGTTTCCTCTCATATTGGTTAGTATAACATTACACAACTACCTATATGTCGGATCTCTCTCGACAGTAAAGCACAATTTTGCGACAGCTAACACCTAACAAATCTAGCAGAAAAAAATTTGTTGTGACTAATTTCTTATACACCTTAGAACCGTAGAAAAAACCTGTAGGTAATTAATTCCTATGAGTCACCTACACAATAAAATAATTTATATGCAAATCATAATTCAGCTTTGAGGTCAGAGAAGTGGTAAATTTTGGGTTGCTAATAAAAATGGTAGACTTAGTGGCGTCGGATGAATATTCAAGACCTAACTTTGATCAATTTGGCAACAATAGTTCTAGTGGCACTCAATATGCAGACAAAAGGAGTACTCACCAGGTTCGGATTAGGGAGGTCCTATTCAATCAAAATAAGGAAGCCATGAATTAATGCTTGACCTAATATTCTAGTTTGAGAAGTGTAGCAAAAATAAGTTTAAGAGTAATTTTGGTTAGGACTTACAGGACAAAACTAAGAAGTACCTACTGAAAAATGGAAAATGAAGTATTTGAATTAAATACTTCATTTTCCATTTTTCAATAATAAAAATCGCATTGTGAATGCAAAAAACTAAAAATTAAAATAAAGTACCTACTGAAAAAAAAAACAATACTTAGTACTAAATGGAAAAGCCAATGCCCAGCAGTGGGCGTCGTACGGCTGAAATGATGAAATGGAAAAGCAGTCATCTTAACAACTAGATTAGTTCGAGTTCCACCTGAATTGGTTTGCTTTTTCTAGTGCAAAATTGATGTCAGTTATAAAATCAAAATATATTTTTTTTATTCAATTTAGGTTGAGGTAACAACACTTATGAACGTCAAAGAAGCTACGCCATCGATCGGTTCGAAAATCCTACAGCAGGAGACCTTGCGAGAAGAACCGGCATGATTAGATATATTATAGACAAGCCAAATTAACTTTGTATAATAGTATCAGACAGACAGAGGACCCGATCTGTCCGCAATGCAAAGAAAGAGAAGAAACAAGCTACCACTTCATGGCAGAGTGCCCGATGTACGCATCTAAAGAAGTTAACGATAAGTCAACTCAACAGGTGCTGTAAGCGCACAGGTAGGTTCGAGGGTCCGACGCCGGTGGGGTAAATGATAACCTGCCTCCCCCCCTGATTTTTCAGTTTTTAGGGGACTTGGGGAACTGGGTGAAATGGTCCCGACCTAGGTGACTGATCACCTGTCCGGCTTCGCTGGCGTCCCCCCTATAAATAATAATAATAATAATAATCAGACAGATAACATTCAACATTTAAAGGTACAGTAAGCCTCTAACACCCACTTGCAGGAAGCTCCATTAAAGTTAATGCTTCATTAAGTCTATTGCTGTCACTTTTCGTTGTCAAGAAATAAAAAGTGACAGCAATAGATTAAATGAAGCTTTAACTTTAATGGAGCTTCCTGCAGTTGGGTGTAAGACATATAACCTTAATAGATAAGCTTAGTAGTTAATTGGATTAACAACTTGAAGCAGTAGTCAATACAATTTTCACTTATTAACTTCAAAAGTGTCTCATGTTATAAACAATGTCTAAAACTGAAGCTGTAAAATAATAATATAAAAAAATTACTTGTTGACGTAGAATGTAAACTGCCTGAAGCCCTTTGAAAACATACTTGAACCTTGCAAGTGGCTATTAACATCAGCTCAGAATCTAGAATCCAAGGTATTAATTTAAGTTTTTGAGCAAAATTTTAAATTGGAAAATTATTAAATTGTTGACACAGATACTTGTTTGAACAAATGGCATTGCTTGGACTACTTATCATTATTGCATATTCAAGTGTTTTCAGATTATTTGATGTGATTACCTAATATTTAGTTTCCAGATTTTAACATTACCTACTATTTCATAATATTTGGATTATTTTCCAGGTCATACGAGAATGAGGGAAAAACCTGTATTCAATTAATGTTTTGTTATAACTATCATGAATTCACTAAAGGTAAGAATTTTTTAACAAAGGAAATAGCCTAAACAGAGCTTACCTTCAACTAATAATAATGTACTTTGATAGATACCTAACAGCACCTTAACTAAGACCAAACACAAATGCTCATAATCCAATCATCAAAATGCAATGGGGAATGAAACCCTGGTGTTATAAGCAGGCTTGCTTCCAATTAATACTAAACTTATTTATTACTTAATAACTTTAATCAAAGAAATTTCTCAAAATTTGCTTGACAAGGCTCACTTGATTTGTATTAAGAAATATAGTGTCAAATTGTTGAAATGAACTCTAATTCTACAATTAAGACTCAAATTTTAGCAATCAGTCTTGTAACAGCTTGGAAGCAAAATTCAACAACTCATCTTCTGTTTCATATGCAAGACGCAAGGATTGTACGGGGTGGGTTTCCTAATACTTAAAGAAAAATCTTAAACAGAATATCGTAAACTTAGTTGGCATATCTGAAAGAGTCTGCCTACTCCAATGAAATATGAAAATGAAGACATTTCAATAATCCATGTTTATGCTCCTCCTACCACAAAGGCAAGTGATGAAGAAATTGATAAATAAACGAATGGATGGTTTCAGCCCAAAACAGAGATGCATGGAACGAGATGGGGGGAGGCTTTTACCCGGATAGGTTCAAACCCTAATAACCTCTATCTTCCTTGCAAATAAATTGTAAAAGAACAACACTGTTAATTTTAAACTATTAAATTATGGTTTGAAAAATACCAAATAAAGTTAAATTATTATTATACCTGATTATTACCCTATTAATTCTGATTATTGTTAAATATGAATGCATTGAAATTCAATTAATTTATGTTTGCGTGCCAGTACCTGGTGCAACACGTGATCTGCATGACATTTTGTAACAGCTTTTACTGTACCGTGTTTGCCTGCAAATAAAAGACTATTCTATTCTATTCTATTCTATTCTATTCTACCAATCAGTGTGAAGAATAATCGAGTTTTCAGACAATATCATACAAATTGGATGAATCACTTGCAAAAACAGCAGTAACACAATCATCATTAGGAGAATCAAAGGTGTAATTGTGTGCAGGTGAAAAATAGTTGAAATCAACTCTAATTTATAATTAAGACTGTGTTAAGTATATCATTGAGTGTGAAGAATAATCGAGTTTTCAGACAATATAATACAATTTGGATGAATCATTTGCAAAAACAGCAGTAACGCAATCATCAGCTATGAGAATCAAAAGTGTGTTGAATGCAGCATGCAGGAACAAAGTCGTCAAGCCGGTTCCTAACACCCACACATGGTGACCGGAGCTCCCAGCGCATGTAACCAATACGGGAACTTTTCGAAAGTAATCTTGAAAGATGAACAACTGACAATTTTATAATCATCGTTTCTCGAGCTAAATATTTATCACTTGGTAAATTAACACAACATGCTTAGTAGCAAAATTCGTAAGTATTTCACAGAAAATGTAATCCGAAACTCAACAGAACACCAAGGCACATAAAAAATAAATAGAAAAAGAAAATCACCAACCTTCATTGTCGTTGTTTCCCTCGACGTTCTGCAGCGAAGCCACCAGAACTCCGACGCACAAAACGCTGAGAAATCTCACAATCATTATAACTGATTTAATACCGACACTGAGTTCACAGTTTTATCGAAAAATAACAAATATTACACACTCGACATAATCAAAACGATGACACTCGCGCAACAGACCACCTATCGGCTTTCGCACAGAAATAATATGGCGGCGCGCGGATGACAAGTTCATCGATTGCTGTTTTTTTTTTATTGTCCAAAGAGTTCCGTTTAGAAAGCTAGCTCTAGATTTTTATGTAAAGGGCGATTGTGCACTACACACACGGAATTTATTGTATCTCAATGACGGAATTTTACCGTCCGTTGGGCTAACGTGTAGAGGGCTACTGGTGGTGGCCAAACTACCAACATACCACCAAGTTTGTAGCCCTCTACATATTGGCCCAATACATTTGTCCAATACTTGGCCAGGAGCTTAGCCCAATGTGTACAGCGGCCAGAAGATGATAAATGGGTAATAAATATGATTCATAAGGTTTTTCTGAGAGGCCATTTAAAATAAAAAGCTTCCAAAAGCTTCACTAGATGGCGTTGAACGAAGTATGTACATGTCTATGGTATGTTCTGGTATGAATCATATTTAAATTATTTACTTTTAAAAACCCAAAGGAAACTAATAATATATTAAATAAGTACTACTGTGAGGAACAGAAACGAAATAGGTAAATTTAAAGATTAAGGTAAATAAATGACATCTGTCTGACGTTCCGTTTTACGTAAAAAAGTCGCATCAAAGTAAAATTTATAACGTTCCGTTCCTTCTAACTGCATAGGTGGGACAGCGCCATCTAGTGACTGAGCTTTCAGAAAATCGCCCATTAAACTAGTATCAAGAAGGACCTAAGACCACTCCGGGAAATTACAGACCGATATTGCTGCTTTCAGTATTCATAATTATTCTCCAAGGTCCCTAAAAAAATGAAAATAAACGACTTAAGTACTTACCAAGTTTATTGAACGAAACAATTTGCTGTCTTCAAGACAATTATTATTTGGTCTTAGACACGTCAAATCAACTGAATAAGCAGTTTCCTTGCTAGTCAACCAAAATCTCCAGTGCTATCGAAGAAGGTGTTCATGGACTTAGCTAAGGCCTTCGATACAATTTCCACATAACTATTATTACGAAAGCCAGAGAGTCAAGGTACTAGAGGACTTGCATTCGAGTAGTTCGGGAGCTATCTCTCTGGCAGATAGCAACCAACGAAGGTTGGTGATAATAGAACTGTTCTGCATTCAATTAGATTTGGAGTACCCCAGGGGAGTATACTATACTCTTGCATTGTTTTTATCATTTACTCTCCTTGAATAAAACTGTGCAATGAGCTGAAAATGGAATGTCCGGCATATATAACTGGCTAAAAATAAACTGATTAAGCACACCAAATTACTATTCAAAGACCATATTTATTTGCACAAAACAGTAGCATTCAATCCTACTAACATTAATTATCAAATTAAATTCCATGGTTGTAATAATCTTGTCTCTTCAATTATCTGTGATTGTAATTTCATTAACTTGCGACACTTTACACACAATACCGAAGAGTATAATTTGTCACTTTGTTTGGCTTTCGTAGCCAAGCCAATGGAAAGTCGTCGATTTGGAGGTAACTTGGCAAGTGCTGCAGTCTCTCCAGAGTCCAGATGTGCCAAGTAGACTACAGATACATCGAGGTGCTGAGGTACTTATACCAAAACGGTACCATGTCGATCCGATTACAGTAGGTACCAGAGCTCTAATCCAATGCAACTAGGTGTTAGATAGATTTGCGAAAAACGGCTTTTCTATGGCTATTAAGTTGTACAATGCCTTGCCTGCGGCTATCGTTAAATCATAAATCATTTATTCAGCAAGTAACGTGGTATACAAAAAGATCTTAAATAAAAACAGTATTTTCCACACGTTACACCAAACATTTGGCAAGCAGAAGTTTTAAGCAATAGAAAATTTAATTCTACAAAACTAACAATAATGAATAATTTGAATAATAATAAATATGAAAGTAAATATTCTATTCTATAAAATTATCAATAAATTCGAATGTCAATACTCTATTCTACAAATTAACAATAAATTCTAATGTATTTTTATTGCGAGTATAAGTAATTGCGTGACATTTCTTGATTTTAAGGAATAGTTGGTTTCTTAGACAATAGTTATAAAGATCATCTAAGTCTGATTGTAATTTGTAGCAGTCTTCAATAAATTTCACAACCCTGTAAAACTTTGTATCATCTGCATATTGTAGGTGAATACTCTATTTAAAAACGCTAGAAATATCGTTAATGTAGAGAGAAAACAGCAGAGGTCCCAAGTGTGAAACTTGGGGGACTCCGGATGGTATAGGGAGGAACTTTGAAGTGTACCCTTTGACACAAACTGCTTGGCTTCTGTTTTAAATGTAAGAATGGATCCATCTTAGAAGGTTTCCATGTATACCGGCTGCTGCAAGTTTATGAATGAGCATATTATGATTTATTTTATTAAAAGCCCGAAAAAAATCTATATATATGGCGTCTGTTTGTAAGTTCTTCTCCATTGAATCTGATAGGAATTCAGTAAAAGTTATCATGTTGCTGTCTACGCTTCTATTTTTGAAAAACCCATGTTGTTGTGGGGATATGGAGTTACGCGCAGCAGTAGCAATATCAGCGGTAACAATTTTCTCAAAAATTTTGTGAGTGATGTTAAGTTTAGAAATGGGCCGATATTCAGTAATGAGATGTTTTTGAGTATTCTTCGGAATTGGAGTCACCAAAGCTGATTTCCATTTGGCGGGAAAAATGCCTGTTTCAAGAGACTTACGAAACAAGATTGTTAAAGGTATGGCAAGTTCTTCAGCGCAGTTACGAAAAAAAAGAGGATGAATATTGAGATTTTATATTATTTTTATGCACTCACAATGCAATTTTGTAAGTATTGGAAAAATGTGTGATAGTAAAAAACCACGAGCCATATAAGTAGCTTTCAGGCGGGATTCGAACCCGCGCCTCCGGGAATCCGGCCCGATGCTCTGACCAACTAAGCTACCGAAAGGCTTACACGACTCGTCGAATTTTGCTATCACTTGTTACGCTGTAGGCCAGCGTTGCTTCATCAATGTGAGGAAACCCTCGCATCCGAAAGAAACATTTTTACAAATGTTTAACAATCGATTAAGATGAAACAGCCATTTTGAGATTTTATATTATTTTTATGCACTCACAATGCAATTTTGTAAGTATTGGAAAAATGTGTGATAGTAAAAGGATGAATATTATCTGAGCATGCTGCTTTAAAAGTGTTGACATGTTTCATTTATTTTAGAATGCGGGATTCATTTATGTTTATTATATTAATATCTAAATTAGAGTTATTGCAAGTATCAAAAAGAGTTGATGAATTTTCACTAGGGGGAACAAACACAGAATTTACGCATCGCAAATCTCGCTACCTGAAGATAGAGTTTGATTATTATACGACATTTTCGATTGTATGTCACCTGTAGCATTCTTTGATTTCACAAAAGACCAAAACAGTTTTGGATGCTTGTTGATATCTTCCTCTGAAAATTTTATGTACCTACTGATTATAACTAAGTCCAGACATTTTCTTAAAACGAGATCTTAGTTTTGAAAAAGTTTGATAATCGCGGGAACTTCCATACTGTTTTCATCTTTTATAAAACTTTTTCTTCTCTTTACTTAGTTTAATGAGAGGTATGGTGTATTTCATATTTCATATTTATTTATTTGCATATTTAGTGTATACAAGGTCTTACAGCTAGAAAAGTACTTATGGGTGTTGCAAAAATGTCTGAGGGCATTTACGAAATTAATATTATTAAACATGCTTTTTATAATATTAAATTAAATAATTTATAATTGAATTAATTACAATAATAGAAATAAAATAAAATAAAATTGCGGATGTGGTATATACATGCTTTTTAAAATATTAAATATTTTATTATTATTATTCATTTATTCAATACACTTCTATAAACTTACATTTTTATACATAGCCGCACCACGAAAACCTCACAGGGTTTATCTGGGTGAAATGAAATAATTAATAATTGAAATAATTATAATAATAGAAGTTAAATTAAATTAAATTGCGGATGTGGTATATATTATTATGTTGATAGATAAAATTATAATTATTATATTTATTATAAAAATCTATTAGCTATTATTATTTATATTTTTTTTACTTTCTCTTCAAATATTCATCTATTGAGTAATAAAAACAGTTTCAAGAAGAAAATATTTAAGTTTTGCGCTAAATTTTGACATTTTATTTTCATTTTTTAAATCATTAGGTAATTTATTAAATAATTTTACAGTCATATGGTGTGGGCTAATATTTTTTTTTTTTATCCACAACGGGGTAGCACTTAGCCTTCATCACACCTGATGTTAAGTGGTGATAAGGCTGAAGATGGAAGCGCACTACTCCCGGAATCCTCATGAATATTAGATAACATGTTAATGCTTGAAGTGGGTATACATAACCTATTTTTATGTCGAGTATTATAATTATGAGTCTGATGAACTGTTTTAAATTGTTCAATATTTTTAAAGACGAAAGTACACAGATCAAATATGTAAATGCTAGGAAGAGTGAGCATTTTATATTTTTTTGAAAAAATGGCATACAACTCTGAGTTTTGTCTATGTTGTCAAGGATCCTAACAAGCTTTTTTTACATAGTAAACAGATCTTGGGAGTCTACACTATTGCCCCACACACAGCATATCTCCTTATCGGAGCTAGGCATAAGCATATGCGTAATATGTAGATAAAGCGGTCTCCAAGTTCGTACTATTTCTAATTTGAAAAAATGCATAACTAAATTTAGCTAATTTAGATTTTATATTTTGCATGTGAGTTTTCCAATTAATATTAGAGTCTATGTTTAAGCATAGTAAGTTGAATGTGCTCACAATTTCTAAGTTTATAGCAGTATATGGACGAAAGTGAATTAACTTGTTTTTTTTTTTAAGTTGTGTTCTTCGAGCCAATATGTAATTGATTTAAGCGTATTTTGTATAAGAGGATTCGAATCTGTGTCTTTTCTACCTTAAACAATACTGAAAGGTCATCGGCAAAGAGTAAAACATACTAGCATAGCTTCGGTTCCATTTAGCGTCTTGGGAAGGTCATTAATATAAATGAGAAAAAGGACACATCCCAAAACGCTTCCTTGTGGGATTGATCCAGTTAATGTTAGTTCTTTTGATCTAATTATGTTAAAAGTTTTTTGTCCTCATCATAATGGTCGATTTGTACTATTTGTTTTCTATTATCTAAGTAGGATTGAAACCAGCGGTAGGCTGGGCCACGAATACCTGCACGGGTAGCATGACGAACTCGAGAAAGGTTTTGTCTATCGAAACGTCAAAAATGACATTTCATCGTAGACAAACCTATTGTTCAGCTGTCAATTATAGACTTTCGAGGTAGACAAACTCTTCTCGGGTTTGTCATGCTACGCGTGCTGAACCGTATAATTTGGAAAGTAGGATTTTATATGATATTTTTCATACGCTTTTGTCAAATTGAAATTAAAAATATTTATTGAATTGAATGTATTGGTATACCGCCAAAGCTGTTAGAAATAGAAATAGAAATTGACTATCGTCTAGTATTTTATATTTCTCGAGGAACTTATACAATCTGTTTGCACATCGCTTTTTCTAATATTTTTGCAAAACTTGGAAGGAGAGCTATGGGTCTGTAATTTACTGGGTTTGTAGTATCATCTTTATTATGTATGGGTTTTATTAGTGATATATTTAATGCATCAGGAAATTGAAAATCGTGGAAGCTTTGATTAATCAGTTGGGTTAGGGGCACAACACAACTAGTTCATCAGCGTATTGTTTTATCACGGTCGGTGGAAACTCGTCAATCCTGAAGCTATAAACAAAAATACATTTATTTCAATAACCTTATAACAAAACATTGCTGAGACTTCCCTTAGAGTAATCATAAAGATACTTGTGTTGGGAAAGACCCGCTTCTTCCCCAGTTGGTTACAGTTGATTACAAAATAAATTAACTAAAATGCTTGCGAAGCTAAGCTTGTTCTTCAATCCCTTTATCAAACTATGTAATAATATTAAATAATAAATAAATAAATATTTTCTTACAATCACGCCAATTTTCTAAGCCCGTAGTAAATTTCTAAAGAAACTGTGTCTACGTGAACTTGATAACGGATAAATATATACTTAAATACTTTTTGTTTGTAAATACAATAATAGAAAACACCCAGACCAAGACAAATAGACATGTTCATGCACACAAATATTTGTCTTATTCGGGAATCGAACCCGAGACCTCTGGCGCAGAAGGCAGATAGTTTACCCCTGCGCCAAATCGGTCGTCAATATGTACTTCTTTGGTATCAACTGGGTATAGAAATAGCGAGCAAGTTGGCGGATTTTTAACAGGGTTGCCTGTTTTATCACTAATCGTTTTATTTTTCGGCTCACCAGCTGTTGCAAAAATTTTGTTTAATTTATTTGTAATTTCAATTGGACATTTTATTACATTATTTTGAACTTTGAGTGTTATATTTTTATATTTTTTCTGTTTATATTTCCCAGTCTCATAGTTTTGTACTTATTTTCTGACCAAGGTGGATACTTAGATTTTAGATTTATATTGATTTTCGGCACTTTTTTATTTATTACCTATGTCATTAAAAGGTCATAAAAACGCATTACCATACTTTCAATATCGGTAATAAAGTTTTTTTCCCCAGTCAATTGATTTTAACGCCGCCTTGATAGAATTATAGTCAGCTTTATGAAATTGTAACTTAATATTATTTAAGGGTGGGAGTGAATCAGAACAATTCAAAATTAAAGACAACAAGTTCCTAAGGTCATTTTCTAATTTAAATTGAGTGATGAGTACAGCCATCACTTTTACGTAAAAATATTTTTCCGTGGGAGACCCAACATCAGCATTTATAATCATTCATCTTCCCAGCCACCTGATTGATTGCTCTGCATGCCCGTACTCCTGCACGCGAGAGGAGTAGGAGTGGCACAGTTTTGGGCCAACTTCATCTGATTTACGCTTGCCATTGACACGAAGAAGAAGAAGATCATTCATCTTAGCAAAACTGCGACATAGAAAGAACAGTCTTTTCATTTTTGAAGATAGATTGACTGGGATGAATATAGGTTTAATCGGACCAGTAATTTTAAATTTTTCATTTAGAATTTTGCTTATTATAACTTTTAAACTTTTCAATGACAGATTTTCTGCCAGCAAATTAAAAAAAAAAGTTTATTTATTAGCTCGATAGATGGCGCTGACCAGACATGAATCCACTCACCTCTATTGTTTATTACCACACAGAGATGGACCTATTTCTCGAAAGATACAAGTTTACAAGTTCAAAAGCTTCGAAATGTAACATGGACTTGTAAATTCTGTTTCACGAAGTAAATAACAAGTGTTTTTTACGGTAACAAAAACGAGTGTCATTGGAATACCTAATGACATATAAATGCATTGGCTGATAAATATTTTGTCAGATAAACTGTCATTTGAATTCCTTATTCTGATAGATTTTTGCTGCTTTGTTCTGTTGAACGTTGCTAGCTAGTTATAGTTATACCCGACGTCACAAAACAAAGAACTGATAGCGGCTACTTTCTTTATAAAATTGACTTAAAGTTCCCAAAACGTATGAAGTTCATACCCATAAAGTTACGCGGTAGCCCCCCTGTTTCAAAAATGAATTTTATAAAAACGAGAATATCTCAAAAACGGTGCGTCGAAGCTAAAATCGAACAAAATTTTCAGCCCCTTATGGTACTCCGGAGATACATAGGAGGCATCCGATGGACATATAATTTTTTTATTTTTTGTTTAATTGAACTTCAAATTTTTTAAATATAATAGAAAAAGTAGAGAAGGCGATGCCCCCTGCCACCATTCTTTTATTTTTCTAGGTAGTTTTAGTTGTTTTTGTTGCTTTTCTTATATAGGGGGGTGAAAAGCAAAGTGTATTTACTTTCCATAAATTCGAAATGAAAGTAGAGTGTATTACTCGGCCGCAAAATTATTTTCACCTCGGGCGAAGTATATTGAATCCCTCGCTGCGTTCAGGATTCTACTTTAGAATCCCTCACTACGCTCGGGATTCTACTATAGAATCCTTCACTGCGCTCTGGATTAAAAATAGCGCCCTCGCCGTAAATATGCTATTTTGCTCCCTTGTAATACAATCTACTATTATCTTTATGTCAATGTCACTGACATTACACTCGTAATTATAGTGAATGATTTCTTCTAAAACGGCCGCCAACATGTGATTCTGATTTTCTACTAGAGTAAAAATACAAGTACTTCACTAGCTTTATAATACGGTATTTTACTGATTTTTTTTTACTTCTTTAAAATGATTTTCGAAATATTAGCTACACAAAACAAGTTTTCATTTTGAATTATCTTGAATATTTTCAAAGTTATAGGACTTCAAACTTTATAATTAGACAAGGACAGGACGCTATCTTAGTGACGTCAGTGGGTTAGTAGCGCCATAGTCACGCCATAGAAGATTTCGTTTTAGAAAGAGACAGCTATAGTCAAAATCAAACAGACTATAATTCTTTTATTATAAAACAGATTCAAATTATTTTTTCACATTTGGTACCTATTCTTAATTGCAATATTTTTTAACGTCATCATTAAATATCTACATTTCAACAACAGTAAAATACCCTATTGTAGACTTGTAAAAATGGTTAAACAGGGCCCTTGCCAGCAAATTTAAAAAAAGCAAACCCATGTCTGATGAACGCCATCTGTTGAGTTTTTTGGAACTAACTTTTTTCTTTTTTAATCATCTGTCAGAAAATCCCTCATTACTTTGTCTCTTGTCAAAACACTTGTAAAATCCACTATTATGGATCGGTTGTCGGGGTCTCGGGTTGAAATGCGGAAAACATCTTTTACTTTAAAAGGTTGAATATCCATGATAATGGGCGATTTTCTGAAAGCTCAGTCACTAGATGGCGCTGTCCCACCTATGCAGTTAGAAGGAACGGAACGTTATAAATTTTACCTTGACGCGACTTTTTTACGTAAAACGGAACGTCAGACAGATGTTATTTATTTACCTAAATCTTTAAATTTACCTATTTCGTTTCTGTTCCTCACAGTAGTACTTATTTAGTATATTATTAGTTTCCTTTGGGTTTTTAAAAAGTAATTAATTTAAATTTGTTTCATACCAAAATATACCATAGACATGTACATACTTATTCAACGCCATCTAGTGAAGCAATTGGAAGCTTTTTTTTTTTTTAAATGGCCTCTCAGAAAATCGCTCATTGTTTTCATTACAAATTGGAACGACCGCGTAACTTTATGGGTATGAACTTCATACGTTTTTCGGAACTTTAAGTCAATTTTATAAAAAAAATAGCCGCTATCAGTTTCTTGTTTTGTGACTAGCAACGTTCAACAGAACAAAGCAGCAAAAATCTATCAGAATAAGGAATCCAAATGACAGTTGAAGCCCATACCCATATCCAGATTTCTTAGCCGGTAGCCCCCAAGGTTTGTTTATTTTCTGCTTTCACGGGCGGAATGTTTCTAAGTTCAACACAAGTTGATCTCGAAGCACTTTCAAGTTTTCATTTTCAATACAAAACAAACGTGTAATTTCCCATTAATTAAGCATCGAAATTTTTTATTTTATACCACCACACTATAGGTACTTTTCTCTTATCTAATCAAAGATATTATAATATAACAAGATTGCGCTCTCATGAGTTACAGCCGAGCCAAGCGAGATAGCGCTTTTATGGTGTGCGTAGTAGTATGTAGTACGTAGAGTGAGCCTCTAATGAGTGAGACGTGAGGTGAGTGACTTCACGATTTGGTTTTTTCGAGGACAATTTATAGATATTCAGACTTGGCCCACGTGGGATTCGAACATCACGCTTCCTAGGGAGCTCTTGTAGCTAAATAAAACAAACATACATTTAAACATCTGAACTCACTTTCTATTTATAGTATTAGTAAAGATGAGGATTCCACGAGGCAAAGCATAGAGGGTACTTTGCATCACTTATGAATGAGGCAATAATGTGACGATCAACACATACACATATGCTTTATAAGCATAGTTTACTTTTGAACCGACTTCAAAAAAGGAGGTTGTCATTTTGACCTGTATGTATATGAAATGTATGTTTGTATATCTGGTAGGCGTATTTTGCTAAAATGGATAGAAATAAAAAGTCCACGTACAGTTATAAAAATCTGTTTATTAGTATACATTGCTAAACAAAATTGTTTTGCGGAACTTTTGACGCATGGAGGCTTTGTGTCCAATTTATTTTAAAGTTTCGTTTTTTGCGTACCTAATTTTTTAACCTTAAATTAAAATACAGATGTTATACTTATAATACATTTAATAAGTTCTGTTCCATGCCTATTTTCTGATAAATTTCTTCTTCTTTTTCTTCTTCTGCTATGTTGATGATATGATATTGATTAATGATTTGACGACCGATTTGGCGCAGGGGTAGGCTACCCACCTTCTGCGCTAGTGGTCTCGGGTTCGATTCCCGAACAAGACAAATATTTGTATGCATGAACATGTCTATTTGTCTTGGTCTGGGTGTTTACTATGTATATTAAGTATGTATTTACAAACAAAAAGCATTTAAGTATATATTTATCCGTTATCAAGTTTTCCATGATACAGTTTCTTAATGAAATTAAAATGGGCTTAGATAATTGGTGTGAATGTAAGAAGTTATTTATTTATTTATTTATTTATATATGAGTATTGTGTAATTTATTCAGGTATGACGTTAAGCCAACCTTTTTTAATTTCTTCATCTTTAGGAAATCTGAAATAATGATAATTAATGTTTGGGTTAAGTAAGAAAGTAAATTCCAGTCTATAGATTACAAACGAAATGGACACCCTACTATACGCAAGAATAAAACTTTGGCAAAATAGTTTCCTATGAAGAGATACGTACCGCTATGTTTATATGATTCGCTTTTGCATCCTTTCATTCATCAAGGCTGATTTACATTGATCCAGTAGCTCGATCCAGTGTCGGCACTGGATCAATGTAAACATGTTTCAATCCAGTACAGCGTCCAGTAAAACATGTTTACATTGATCCAGTGCCAATCTAGCGACACGCAATCCAATGACGCTGGATCGAGCTACTGGATCAATGTAAATCAGCCTTTAAGTAAGAACCATTTTCATTAATTTTAAAATGACCACACACTAACGTTACACACATAGATTAATTTGCCGTCGCCTTATTGATGATGTCCAGGCGCAAAGTGTTGCATATTAATTATAATTAAAACTACCATAAAACTGACTCTTACATTAGACAAGTAGTTTTCAAGGTTTTAAATAATGCAAATGATATGGACTTTATTATTATCAGCTTAACATTCCTTTTAATTAATTAATATTTTGAAAATTCTCGAGAACAGGAAATATGAATTTGAATTAAGTTTTAACCGCGTTAATTAATAACGGCATGCGCGTCTTAGCACGCTCATTGTATCAAATTAGTGCGCTAAGACCCGACTACACCTGCGAATTATATCAAATAGCGCGCTAATTAATGGCATTAGACGCTGGTAAAGCTCGGGCATTACAGAAAATGTTAATGTCATTAATTAATGTCGTCGGAAAACTGCCCATTACGCGTCGTCTTCAGTTGCTCTAAGTAAGTGCGGCATTATGAGAAATTACGAAATGATTAAAAAATTTAGGCATATATGGGGATATGATTATTAATACCGTTATTTTATTTCTTCTTGATGTTTAAAATATAACGAATATATGTGACTGTTTTTCCTTTTGCTGTCTTCGTACACGTTTTGGTCAAATAGAATAATATTTTTTGATCTGGCAACTAGAGTTTCGAAAGTTCAATTTCGCATGGCGGACGTGCAAGTGGGTTCTGTTATTTGTTGGTGATAAAATTTCAATAAATATCTCATTGTGTGTACCTATGGAAAGAATAATTCAGATGCTTGTGTTTCTTTGTGGCCGTGCTTTATTTATTCCTTAACGTTAGATGATGTTAAAGAGTTCTTTATAGTTGCATTGTGTGAACTGCATATAATTTTTATTGAAAATGGGAAAATGTGACGAAGCTAATGTCGAAGTTAACATGGGGGACTCGGCGTCCCCCATGAAACCTGATAATTTCACCTTTACCGTGCCCCCGGAGGCTCCTGTCTTCGAGCCAACACCGGAGGAGTTCTTGGACCCTCTAGCTTACATCAGTAAAATAAGACCAATCGCTGAGAAGTCAGGGATATGCAAGATCAAACCACCAGCGGTAAGCGTCTTTCTTTGTGTCTCAAGTGTATATTTACAGTTTTCATCATAAATATTTGTTCGTGAGCCACAATATTGCGTTGCATTGTAGTTTTCTAACCCTAAAAACGTTCGAAAATTACGTGTGATGCAACCATATTACACCCTGCTAGGCCCTCGCGTGTTATCTAAATTTCGGTTTTATGATTTAATCTTAATTTATACGTAACAAACTATCGTTTTGTGTGTTTGTCGTGCTGCAATTGCATAGTAATTATGTGTTTTATGGATGCAATATTGTATGAGCTAGGTTGCCATTTTGTGTGTGTCCTCCTGCCTACGATACTTTAGATAAAAAAAGAACTATCGCCTCTTTTTTGCCGTCGTCTAACTGTTGTGGTTACTGTAGCTGCAGAATGGACACCAATTTTGTCTAAATTCTCAAATTTCACTAGAATATGTCCCTGAAGTCTTTGAGTGCACAATGTATCAGATAGGTTTAATTAACCAGATATTCATCTATGATCTTAATTAGTATGCATACAAGACCTACTTTAATCTTAGTCTCAGAGATATCATGTTCAATAAGGCGAAGTACTAATTTGAGTAGCAATATTGCTCATAACTTTATTGTATGACATTAAACAAATATTTTTTTGTTCATTCTGTTGTATTTTCTTTACTGAACTGAAAGTACCTAACAAATATTCTAACTTAATTACTTACCAACTACCTACCTAGTTACTGTTAACAGTTAAATTTATTGGTTTACTAGGTAACAGTCTCTTACACAGTAAGGAGTTAAAAAAATGTCTTATGTTAATAAAATTTTACCAAAAATAGACTTAGCCCTAGGTTTATGGCATGGCAAATAACTATAAACTTAGATACAAACATATCTAAATGGATAAAAAGTTCTTTGTTTTGTATCTACCAACATTACTTACAAACACTTTAAAATCTGTAAAATTTTACTTGTATAAAACGATCATACTAAAGTGCTACCCCATTGTACATAAAAAAAATAATATAATCATACTTCAATACAAAATCAAAAATTTTCTGAAATTTTGTGATCGGACACTGTTATAAATAATCATACAAATAAGATTTAATTTGTACATCTGCCAGCCGTGGGCGGCCTGTTCGATCGAGGACAGCAGTAGCCTGCCAGCAGATTGATAGTCCCTTTAGTTAGGCATCTTTTTCCATGCATCTCTGTCTTTTGCGAGTCTTGTCTATTGTGCTCCAGCTATCCTCCTGATGACTGACATCATCAGATCCTACAAAATTGACCATTATATGACACAACAATCCCCCAACAAATTACAGTGACAATCTATAAATAAAAATGAATTGCCCATTAACCCGGCGAGCATGAGGTGAAATAAAGTTACATCAAGCATGAGGCAGGGTACCTACCTCATGCTTGATACCCTTACCTACATACCCTTAAGTTAATGCACCACAATTTAGTTCTTATTGTTATTTTATAAACTTTATTGGTTTGATTTTGTAATAAGTATAATGTTCTTTAATAGGATATTAAATAAATTGAGTTCAGAATTATACAATCTTTTATTTAATCTCGTTTTTCATAAACTATGTAATCATAGTAATAAATCTTTATAGCTTTACAAAAATTTATAATTATACTTGGAATTTAATCCACTTAAAATTAAGAGATAATGAGATCCTCTTCGTAAAATTTTTTTTAAGAATATTTTGGTAAAAATATGACTAATCGCTGTCATGGTGTGACATACCCCCCAACAGGTATGCGCACTAATATCATGGCACTATCCTGCCCTGCGAGCCCCTTCCTCCAGCTACTGAGCGCGCTAGTGTTGTCAGACGAGAAACTTAAAAAATACACGACTTTGAAAATGTAACAGGGTATGAGATACCCTGGGTCATGCTCGCCGGGTTAAATGCATAGTCAAATGTTACCAAGTGCAGGACTCTACATTGTTCATTGAATTTATTTTGTCTCAATAACTATACCTCATGGGTGAAACCTAGGGCAGCCAAATAAAGCTAAATAATAAAACTTATAAATCAAACTTTGGCACAATCTCTTTTATCCACAAAAATCTTGCACCTTTTAGCTAACATGAAATAGGTACTTAGTATAAACATTTCAAATAATGTTTTCCTCAGTATGGGTCATTGCTCTTTTCTCTCTCCCATTGTTTTAAAATTAATCTCCAAAAACAATTAATAAACTTCACACAGATCAAAATTTGCATGCTTATTTTTGAGATTTTTGAGATTAATATTTGTCTTGTTCTAATTTCTCTTAAAAAACCCACACTTTTCTTTGAAAGTTTATGCATTACAAAAGAAACAATAACAGAAAGTTGATAAAAATTGCCACATAGTTTCTGAAAAATTATTATAATTGCTTAGCACTGGTTTCTTTAATTACACTTATGCTTTGTTGGAACTGAAACCTCCATTTTTAGTTCAGTTAAAAGTTAAATATAATTACAATAGTTAAAAAAATACTGTAAATAATATAATATTTCATATTATTGCGAGTCACAAGTACAGGCTTCACAGGCATGAATGTTTCCATAATAGTAACGATATATAGTAACCATATATACCAATATTGTGTATATTCATCAATGAATATACACAATATTCATTCATTCATTCATTCATCCATTCATTCCATAATAGTGGTAAAGGTGAATAAAACTTTTATAAAGTAAAATTATTAGTTTTATTATTTAAAAAAAAATGTGTTGGGAATTGTTGGAAAGTGTGCACAATATGGTTATATGTCTCCTTGAAATATTATATCTATATATGACACTGGAAATATTTAAATCTGGCCTTTATGTAGGTAAAACATCCTAGTGCTAATAACAATGTCAAGTCATTGTTAGAACTCTTTTACTATATAATATAAACAATATTGATATTAATATATTGCATTAAAAAAAAATGACACCAGCTGACATACCTTAACATACTTAGCCAGTGCAGTGTTATCTCTTAAACATGGAATACAAATTTAGAAAACTGATAAAGTCATAATAACTTTGGATATCGTAAAAGTACCCCTCACTATCTGTTTTTAATGTAATGTTATGTTTAATGTCATATATTATGTTGTTGCAGCATTGGCAACCGCCATTCGCTGTGGATGTGGACCGACTACGGTTCACACCGAGGATACAACGCCTGAATGAACTAGAGGTATATCTTTTTTTATGGCTAGTGCTTATGATATGGCTTTGTAATAAATACATACTGAAAGTTCCTAACTATTTTATAGTGTTAAGAGCTGTAACTTTTATGAGGCAAACTTGGTAATCAAAAAGACTAATAAAATGTATAATAATAAAGTATCTATTTACCTCATAAATATTCTATTGACATTAATAATTGATCACTTGAGGATAAAATATCAGTAAAATTGTTTTCAGTTTAAAACACATAGGTGTACAGACACAAGCAATAATATGTATACAACATTATCACATTGAAGCATTGTGAAACAAAACTATATGTGCCACAAAAGTCATTTAATATTGTAAAATGACAAAGTCCTAGGTTGGTTTCATATTATTGCTTGTGACTGTACATTGTTTCTACATTGAGTTAAGGGTGAGGCCGCCATTTTTTGCTGATTTCACAAACTTTTTTCTCCGCGGTCAGTATTTTGAAAAGTATGATATTTAGCAAATTTTTGGTAACAGTTTCGAATTAAGCAACAAAGAGGCTCAAGTGGACATTATGATTGTTTCACTTCAGATAATCAACCAAAAATATATTTCGAATAAAAGTTGAAAAAAGGTAGGAATATCCCACAAAAACTCATATCCGTTGAGGTAGAGGTGCATTTTGATCAATGGTGTAGCAAAAAGTATGAGAGTTATTTAGACACGGTTAATATGTAAAGAATACTTATATAAATGGCTATCTATGCTTTTAATTTCATAACGACATTCCTAAGACTTTCTTTGAAAAATCTTCTGAATAAGTTTATTGACAAAAACTATAATTCTACGCCACTTTGTCAACGCCACCGATATTTTATATGTCTATGAAGGTTTCGGTTCAGGAAGTTTTGTATCGGGAAATGGCAACACTGAGTTTCTATAATAAATGGACAGCGGCTCGATGGTGGCCATTTTTTTGATAGTAGACATGTGAACGTCGGATTCGGATTGTGTACACATTTTTTTCGAGAGGTGACTTTTGCGTGCTAAAAATTAAGTTTATCTGTTACAATAAAACCTATCAGTGCACCATGTAAGTAGAAGTGAAAGCCATGTTTGGAGGTAGAATGCCACTCGTATCGTACGTTATTTACAGAGATATGAATCGTTTTCTCAACGCGACGATGGCGTAGAAGTAGAAATTCGCCACCATTTTCTTACTTTAACGCCACGGTAGCGCAGATATCCGTCACCTCCTCTACACCACCAAAATAAAGGTGAGTATCCACTCGTTTTTTCATACTAAATGTTATTATAGAAAATACAGTGACAACAAAAACATTATTAAGTAAATCATATCAGTAGGCATGAATATCATGCTATTAAGTGTCTAATAACAACTAATATTAATAAACCCTTTAAGTTTGTCTTATAATAGGAAATAGCCGTCGCCCGCAGATAGGTACGTACATACGCCCGCGTTGTTTCCTCTTTTCCTATGGACCCTCGCGTTTATCTCCTAAAGTCACCTCACCACACACAGACAGCGGATGCATAGCGGAGGCATCGGTGATTTATTTTGTTTTTTTCGGTCTAGTTTCAAAACTACACACACAAGCCGTGGTGGGCAGTGAGTGTCTAGGCGGCGCGATGGCGGCATGCGCGGCGTGTGGCGGAGAGATGTGGCGGTGCGGTGCAGGCGCGAAGGCGTGCGCTTGTGACCGTTGTATTCTTTACTAGTGTATTGTATCGAGTGACTTGCCACTAAGAGTAAGAAGTAAATAAAGTTTATTTTATTCATTCAGAGAGTTTCCTTGTGCATTTATATACCTACCTACAAACTTATTACTAGGTATATTTATACAAGATTCATAAAAATAATTACATAGTGGCATGTGTATGCGAACCTTTACATTTATTCGTCACTATTATACGCCACTAAACGCCACCGACGCGTAGAAGTTCTACGCTACCATCACAATACTTCTGCGCCATATCAGCAAAAAATGGCGGCCTCACCCTTAACATTATTGGGCGTTTTCACATTGGACGATAACGGTAACGACACGATATTACACCGATATCGTCACGATATCGTCACGATATCGGAACGATATCGGTGTGTGAAACGATAACCAGCAGCTTGCTATGCGGTTAGTCGCGTTACGCCAGCTAAAGTAACCGCGCGGCTCCAAGTTTTATATTAGTTTTTATACTAGTATAGGTATTCGAGGTAATAATGGCAGCAGTAAACAAATTACGTTTGCTTTATCTTTTATATTTATGGCGAAAAAAACGATATCGTCAAAGAACATTTTGGGTTGATCCTATTCTTCAAGTGCGATATTTAGAGGGAACATATTACCTTCTCTTCGATAAACTGTGTGCGCGAAGTAAAATGTTTTATAATTTTTTTCGAATGAGCCAGGACATTTTCGAGGAAATTTTATTTATTTGGTGGATCAACAGTTAAAATACCAATTATGAAACTATTAATAGCTACAGTAAACCAATTATAGATCCACACCAATAAGGCACATTATTTTTACATGCACATATTACTTTACCTATATAAAAAAGCGCCTTTAAAAAAATGCCACCAAAAAGTAAAAAATAAATAATACCTCTATACTGAATTAACACCAAATAACGTAAGTAAGTACTTTCAAGACGTCGGGCAATTCAAAGTACTTACCTACTTAAGTTATTTGTTGTGAATACAGTATTAGAGTTAATGGTATTATTTGTGACTTTTTGGCGGCATTTTTTTGAAGGCACTTTTATTTTTTATAAAAATATTTTTTGTCATTCTTTTTAGTGCATCATGCAGGCAATTTTCGTGTACCTACCTATTATCTTGGTAAATAGAACCTATAGTATAAACACATCTTAGATTTCTGCGCGAACTGTCCATATAAATAAAACTCTTTCACGGATTTTTTCACGCAATTTATTTAACAACAACCAAGTTGTTAAATAAATTGCGTGAAAAAATCCGTGATAGTGTTTTATTTATACCTATAGCACAGAATAAGCAACTTTTCATACAGTAGGCCGACGGAGACGTCTAGACAGGTCAATCGTGCGGGGCTTGCGGGGTGAGACGGGGGAGTGGTTGTCCCGAGTTACATACAACGCCGTTCATAGTAACTCGGGACAAGTCTTCCAGGGCTATCACGACTTTATAGTTATAATTTATTTTTAAATTAATATTATGTTGCATACGACATGTAGTGTAAGTGAGTGCAAATCTTCATCTCGCTTATTAAAAAAAGGCAAATTTCCAAAATCCAAGATGGCGGCCAACTATTTTGTTTGTGAGCGGATTTTGATGAAACTTGGTTTTTAGTACAATTTTGACAAGAAAACAACAACACAATGTTAAAAGTATTAAAAAATCCAAGATGGCGGCCAACTTTTTTGTTAGCAGGCCGATTTCGATGAAACTCAGTTTCTGGTACTATTTTGACAAGAAAACAGCAACGCAATGTTAAAAATATTAAAAATCCAAGATGGCGGCCAACTTTTTTGTTTGTGAGCCGATTTTGATGAAACTTGGTTTTTAGTACAATTTTGACAAGAAAATAACAACACAATGTTAAAAGTATTAAAAAATCCAAGATGGCGGCCAACTTTTTTGTTAGCAGGCCGATTTCGATGAAACTCAGTTTCTGGTACTATTTTGACAAGAAAACAGCAACGCATTGTTAAAAATATAAAAATTCAAGATGGCGGCTAATTTTTTTTTTGCTGACCGATTTCGATGAAATTCAGTTACTGGTACTATTTTAACAAGAAAACAGCAACGAAATGTTAAATATATTAAAAATCCAAGATGGCGGCCGACTTTTTTGTTTGCAGGCCGATTTCAATGAAACTCAGTTTGTGGTTCTATTTTGACCAGAAAACAGCAACGCAATGTTAAAAATATAAAAATCCAAGATGGCGGCCAACTTTTTTGTTTGTGAGCCGATTTTGATGAAACTTGGTTTTTAGTACTATTTTGACCAGAAAACAGCAACGCAATATTAAAAGAATAAAAAAAATCAAGATGGCGGACAAATTTTTGTTAGCAGGCCGATTTTGATGAAACTCAGTTTCTAGTACTATTTTGACAAAAAAACAGCAACGCAATGTTAAAAATATTAAAAATCCAAGATGGCGGCCAACTTTTTTGTTTGTGAGCCGATTTTGATGAAACTTGGTTTTTAGTACAATTTTGAAAACAACAACACAATGTTAAAAGTATAAAAAAATACAAGATGGCGGCCGACTTTTTTGTTTGCAGGCCGATTTCAATGAAACTCAGTTTGTGGTTCTATTTTGACCAGAAAACAGCATCGCAATATTAAAAGTATAAAAAAATTCAAGATGGCAGACAATTTTTTTGTTAGCAAGCCGATTTCGATGAAACTCAGTTTCTGGTACTATTTAGACAAGAAAACAGCAACGCAATGCTAAAAATATTAAAAATCCATGATGGCGGCCAACTTTTTTGTTTGTGAGCCTATTTTGATGAAACTTGGTTTTTAGTACAATTTTGACAAGAAAACAACAACACAATGTTAAAAGTATTAAAAAATCCAAGATGGCGGCCAACTTTTTTGTTAGCAGGCCGATTTCGATGAAACTCAGTTTCTGGTACTATTTTGACAAGAAAACAGCAACGCAATGTTAAAAATATGAAATCCAAGATGGCGGACAAATTTTTTGTTTGCTGGCCGATTTCGATTAAATTCAGTTTCTGGTACTATTTTAGACAAAAAATTTGGTCGCCATCTTGAATTTTTATATTTTTAACATTGCGTTGCTGTTTTCTTGTCAAAATAGAACAAGAAACTGAGTTTCATTGAAATCGGCCTGCAAACAAAAAAGTTGGCCGCCATCTTGGATTTTTTAATACTTTTAACATTGTGTTGTTGTTTTCTTGTCAAAATTGTACTAAAAACCAAGTTTCATCAAAATCGGCTCACAAACAAAAAAGGTGGCCGCCATCTTGGATTTTTAATATTTTTAACATTGCATTGCTGTTTTCTTGTCAAAATAGAACCACAAACTGAGTTTTATTGAAATCGGCCTGCAAACAAAAAAGTTGGCCGCCATCTTGATTTTTATATTTTTAATATTGCGTTGCTGTTTTCTTGTCAAAATAGAACCTGAAACTGAGTTTTTTTCAAAATCGGCCCACAAACAAAAAAGTCGGTTGCCATCTTGGATTTTTATCATGTTTAACATTTCGTTGCTGTTTTCTTGACAAAATAGTACCAGAAACTGAATTTCACCGAAATCAGCCAGCAAACAAAAAAGTTGGCCGCCATCTTGAATTTTTATATTTTTAACATTGCGTTGCTGTTTTCTTGTCAAAATAGTACCAGAAACTGCGTTTCATTGAAATCGGCGGTCTAACAAAAAAGTTGGCCGCCATCTTGGATTTTTAATATATTTAACATTTCGTTGCTGTTTTCTTGTTAAAATAGTACCAGTAACTGAATTTCATCGAAATCGGTCAGCAAAAAAAAAAATTAGCCGCCATCTTGAATTTTTATATTTTTAACAATGCGTTGCTGTTTTCTTGTCAAAATAGTACCAGAAACTGAGTTTCATCGAAATCAGCCTGCTAACAAAAAAGTTGGCCGCCATCTTGGATTTTTTAATACTTTTAACATTGTGTTGTTATTTTCTTGTCAAAATTGTACTAAAAACCAAGTTTCATCAAAATCGGCTCACAAACAAAAAAGGTGGCCGCCATCTTGGATTTTTAATATTTTTAACATTGCGTTGCTGTTTTCTTGTCAAAATAGTACCAGAAACTGAGTTTCATCGAAATCGGCCAGCAAACAAAAAAGGTGGCCGCCATCTTGGATTTTTAATATTTTTAACATTGCATTGCTGTTTTCTTGTCAAAATAGAACCACAAACTGAGTTTTATTGAAATCGGCCTGCAAACAAAAAAGTTGGCCGCCATCTTGATTTTTATATTTTTAATATTGCGTTGCTGTTTTCTTGTCAAAATAGAACCTGAAACTGAGTTTTATCAAAATCGGCCCACAAACAAAAAAGTCGGTTGCCATCTTGGATTTTTATCATGTTTAACATTTCGTTGCTGTTTTCTTGTCAAAATAGTACCAGAAACTGAATTTCACCGAAATCAGCCAGCAAACAAAAAAGTTGGCCGCCATCTTGAATTTTTATATTTTTAACATTGCGTTGCTGTTTTCTTGTCAAAATAGTACCAGAAACTGCGTTTCATTGAAATCGGCGTGCTAACAAAAAAGTTGGCCGCCATCTTGGATTTTTAATATATTTAACATTTCGTTGCTGTTTTCTTGTTAAAATAGTACCAGTAACTGAATTTCATCGAAATCGGTCAGCAAAAAAAAAATTAGCCGCCATCTTGAATTTTTATATTTTTAACAATGCGTTGCTGTTTTCTTGTCAAAATAGTACCAGAAACTGAGTTTCATCGAAATCGGCCTGCTAACAAAAAAGTTGGCCGCCATCTTGGATTTTTTAATACTTTTAACATTGTGTTGTTATTTTCTTGTCAAAATTGTACTAAAAACCAAGTTTCATCAAAATCGGCTCACAAACAAAAAAGGTGGCCGCCATCTTGGATTTTTTATATTTTTAACATTGCGTTGCTGTTTTCTTGTCAAAATAGTACCAGAAACTGAGTTTCATCGAAATCGGCCTGCTAACAAAAAAGTTGGCCGCCATCTTGGATTTTTTAATACTTTTAACATTGTGTTGTTGTTTTCTTGTCAAAATTGTACTAAAAACCAAGTTTCATCAAAATCGGCTCACAAACAAAAAAGGTGGCCGCCATCTTGGATTTTTAATATTTTTAACATTGCATTGCTGTTTTCTTGTCAAAATAGAACCACAAACTGAGTTTTATTGAAATCGGCCTGCAAACAAAAAAGTTGGCCGCCATCTTGATTTTTATATTTTTAATATTGCGTTGCTGTTTTCTTGTCAAAATAGAACCTGAAACTGAGTTTTATCAAAATCGGCCCACAAACAAAAAAGTCGGTTGCCATCTTGGATTTTTATCATGTTTAACATTTCGTTGCTGTTTTCTTGTCAAAATAGTACCAGAAACTGAATTTCACCGAAATCAGCCAGCAAACAAAAAAGTTGGCCGCCATCTTGAATTTTTATATTTTTAACATTGCGTTGCTGTTTTCTTGTCAAAATAGTACCAGAAACTGCGTTTCATTGAAATCGGCGTGCTAACAAAAAAGTTGGCCGCCATCTTGGATTTTTTAATACTTTTAACATTGCGTTGCTGTTTTCTTGTCAAAATAGTACCATAAATCGAGTTTCATCGAAATCAGCCTACAAACAAAAAAGTCGGCCGCCGTCTTGAATTTTTTAATAATTTTGACATTGCATTTGCATTATTAATAGTACATTACAGCCGAGGACAGGTAAGTAAGAAATTACATTGTCGAGGATGGTTTGAAGCACGAGCCGCAGGCGAGGGCTTTAATCATTCGAGGCAAGGTAATTTGCTTACCGTACAAGGCTTGTATAGTGCTTTTCGCAAGAAATGCGAGGAAATAAAAAAACTGTTTAACTTAATAAAATTTATTAAAATTATATGACACATGTTCGGGCAATTTTTAAATGTAAATGTTATTTTTTTCCGGGCACACTTTGTATAAATCGCCCATAATAATATTATTTTACTGATGTATCATTAAAATAGGTAGGTACGCCAACAACACAGATTCCGAAAACGTATGCGCCTTTTTTTCACTTTTCCAAATCAGATCGTAGGTTTTCATATGATTATCTTTCTTTTGATTTTGCTGGTGGTAAGTTTTCTGTTATTAATTTTGCTTCTTCTCTCAAATTTGGTGGAGTAGGTATACATACAATGTCTGTATCTGTTTCATTTTCAGAACTCATTTTGATAATTTATTACACAATATAAACTATATTATTGATATCAAATCAACCGCTGAAAATCATTCCCGCCGTTTTTTTTTTATATTGGTTTGTGAGGCCTTGTGGAACGGTCATACAGCCTATTGATACTTTTACTAGTTGCTACTAAAATGCGCAACTTAAGTACCCCGCTTCTGGGCGTTAGATGGCGCTGTACATATTTTCCATACAAAATTACTTGTAGAGGATATTTTGTCTATGATAAATATCATTTTGTTTTTTCGATAGATGTTCGTGCTAAAGGTACATAGCGCTTGTGGTATAATGCGATGTAATATACTCTGTGCGCACCGTATTTAAAAAAAATACTTAATTATGATATATAATTTACCTATATAATAATAATAATAATGTGGCTGTATGGTGCAAATGTCCCTTTGCTTTTTCTGTTTTTATACACAGGAATAACGAAAGAAAAAATAAAGAAAAAAGTTGGTAATGAATTTTAGTACTTACTTACTGCACTGATTTAAGTGCAGTAAGTAAGTACTGAAATTCATTACTGCAGTGATATTCAAATTTAGAATGTTTACCTCGGAAAAGTGCCATGTACTGCATTCTTTTCTCAAATATAATATTAACATTTCAGAGCATAAGTGTGAAAATTATATTATTAATTTAATATCGCAATACCAATGTATCCACCCGGGGTCGTAAAAGGTCAAGGTTAAAGTGACAACCCTTACGTACTTACGTAAATACCTATACAGGCGTCGGCATCGCCCAACTTCAAGGGCGTCGTCCAACTGTATAGAAAGATTGCTTAAACTGTGCCTATAGTATGTTAGGAATGTACACATAAACCGCATCAATCACAAATACTCATCTGATGTAAAACGTATCAAAATCGATTCAGCCAAACGTGAGATATTCACGGACAAACATACATAATGTACCTAAAGGGTCAAACTGAGAACCTCCTTTTTCAAAGTCGGTTGTAATACTAAAACCTTCTCCTAAATGTAACAAATACTTTTCTGAAAACCGCATCTCGCGGACAAACCTTCATACATACATACGGGTCAAACTGAGAACCTCCTTTTTTGAAGTCGGTTAAAATACTTAAACCTTATCCTAAATGTAACAAATACTTTCCTGAAAACCGCATTTAAATCAGTTCAGCCAAAAGCGAGATAATCGCGGACAAACATACATACAAAAAAATACAGGTCAAACTGAGAAGCTTCTTTTTTTTTAAGTCACTTAAAAATTACCTATTACTATCGTTCGGTCATTGTCGATATTACATACTCGAAATAGAAGGGAGAGGTGAGGCGGGAGGAGATCCACCTCCTCTCTCCTCTCCACCAATCAACAAGCAGGCATAATCGTCGCGGAACTCACACCTAGCAAATCAAGAAACAAGCGCTACCTAGCGGTGGCTTTTAGCGTAAAAACCCAAAAATGCAGTAAATAACAGATAAACTGTTAATTACCCTTGGTTACTTTCGTTAATAACCGGCTTCGCATCTTCCGCACTTGTGTCGTCACCGATATCGGCACGACAGACGATATCGTTGACGGTAACGACACAGTGTGAAAGCATTTAGTAGTGATTGTATGAAACTGCCAGTCCGACGATATCGTGCCGATATCGTGTCGTTACCGTTATCGTCCAGTGTGAAAACGCCCATTGAATGGTACAAAAAAATATTACACTTATTTGCAATAAAAATGGGCACAATTGCTTTAGTTTCATACATACTTAGCTACATGTTCACTTCATGATCATTTAAATAAAACTGGCAGATTATTTCTACAACAATTTCTGTTCGAATTTGTTGGAAAAAAAAATTTGTGTTGCCGATAAGCATTTGAAACAACTTTGAAAATCCCTCTGTTTTCCCACAGAGGAAAAACCTTGAAATCTGGTTCACTACAACCATTGAATTTCAACTAAATCATTACTTACAGTTTTTGAAGTTAAAGGATATGGAGAGATTTCCAAACTTATTTCAAAAGGTTATCAGAAAAACAAACATTTATCCAACACATTTGACACATAAAGTGTTGTAGATATATAGTGTCAGTTTTATTTAAATAAGAATGAAGTTAGCGTGTTTGTATAAAAATAAAGCAAGTGCCCGTTTTTTTTAAAAAAATAAGGTGTTTATACATATTATGTAATATATAACATACTATACACGGTAATTCTACTCATTATAACCAACAACTTTTATTATGGGACCAAAACTGAAATGGCGAAAGAAGCTGTCCTATAAATTTTTAATTAAATATTTTTGCACTTTTGTATGGAACTTTTGTATTTCACGATTTCATTTCATTTCATAACAAAAGTTGTTAGTTTTCATGAGTAGAATAATCCCTGAAATTATTTTATATTTTATATTTATTAACTAATAATAATAATAATTTAATGACTATAATAAATTATATGATATATAAATATATATGACTATGATATATAAATTAATTAATTATCCGGGATGAGAAAGAAATTACCGTGTATAACATATTATTATTGTGTTTGATTGACTAGGCGATAACTCGAGTGAAGCTCAATTTCCTTGACCAAATCATCAAGTTCTGGGAGCTGCAGGGCTCCGTCCTCAAGATACCGACCGTTGAGAGGAAACCTCTGGACCTGTATGCCCTCCATAGGATTGTTAAAGAAGCGGGTAAGTACTACGCTTCCTCAATGGTAGGTCATGTGTTAGTGTAGTGTAAGTATTGCACTATTCTTCACTTCTCACTATTACTTTTTATTAAGTTTTCTATGTATATTAAGTATGTATTTACAAACAAAAAGTATTTAAGTATATATTTATCCGTTATCAAGTTTTCCATGATACAGTTTCTTAATGAAATTAAAATGGGCTTAGATAATTGGTGTGAATGTAAGAAGTTATTTATTATTTTATTATTTATTACTTATTTTTTTTTTATTTACAATGGGGTAGCACTTAGCCTTCATCACACCTGATGTTAAGTGATGATAAGACTGAAGGTGGAAGCGCACTACTCCCGGAATCCTCAATCAATGAGGAACTGGCTACCTTATCTCTAACTGCAGGAACACAATGATGCTGAAAACATCATTGTTATGGCGTCAGACTTGGATAAGATGGTGGTAGCTAGCCAGGCGGACTAAGAACAAGTCCTACCACCAACCAAACCGAATACAATATGTACCTCCACTGGGAATCGAACCCGGGACCTCTTGGTCTGAAATCGGTGGTGTGAACCAGTAGACCACAGAGGCGGTTAAAATTAATTGAGGCACCTCAGCTTTATAGACATGGCAAATTATTTGTTAACGGGTACCACGCGGGTAAAACCGCGAGGATCCGCTAGTATACAATAAAATATCTGTCCTTTTCTAGGAGGTTTCGAAGTATGTTCAGCGGAGCGCAAATGGTCGAAGATCGCGCGCCGCATGGGCTTCCCCCAAGGGAAGGGGATTGGGTCCATACTGAAGAGCCATTACGAGCGTATTCTGTACCCCTACGATGTCTTCAAGAACAGCGGAGTGGTTGGAGACAGCAAGGAGACGGTGAGTGAAGTCAAAGTCAAACTTGTTTATTCAATTTAGATTATTATTTACAATACTTGTGAACGTCATAGAAGCTACGCCATCGGTTCGCAAACCCTACGGCGGGAGACCTTGGAGAAGAACCGGCATGAAACTCCAAGGGTTGTTTTTTTCTCCCTGTTTTATTTCATACAGAGTCGTCAAATTGAAAAATTACCTGAAAATTGTATGATTAAGGTCAGTTTCCATCACAATTACGTTTACGAGTTGCTAGTTGGAGAGGACATAGAAATATAGGAGTGCTGTAGAAATTGTAGATTAATTGTGTGAAAGAGAATTTATTGAAAAGGTCTTCTAACACTGCTGTCAATGATAAAAAATATTAATAAAACTTAATGTAAACTACCACAATCAACTCTTTTTTTCACAACCGTAAGGCGCCCATTAGACGATAGGTTCTGCTGTCAGTTTGCTATCAGTCACGATTCTTTTAGCCAATCAAAATGAACCATTCATAACGCTGTCCGTAGTTCCTCTATACCGATTGGTTAGCTAGTCATGAGCGATGGAATTGACTGATGGTTGCATGACCGTCTAATGTACGGTACGCTTCACTTTTTCCACAGAAACAAAATATGGACCCTATTGCTATGGTTAATTTATTAACAATGCTAAGAACTAACTAACCTTTTGACCGCCAAAGTCTTCTATAGAAAACAAACATTTATGTGTTCTAAACGCCACGACTTTATTAGAAGACAATATCTAATAATTTATTTTATTGTTTTATTTTGTCTTCTATAGAAAACAACAAAATAAATTATTAGATAATATTGTCTTCTAATAAAGTGAATGAGATTCCGCGGTAAAGGGATGTCAGTAAGCTTCAGCATCAGCATCAGTTTCTTCACAATAGTGACACCCTCGTTTCCCCCTAACAGAAGATCGAAGTAAAAGGCGAGCAGACACCCGAAAAGGCGAACACCACCGGCCGCAGCCGGTCAGCCAGCAAGTGCTCGCCGGCGGCCGCCGCTACGCCGCCGCCGGCGCGCCGGTACAAACCCTCAGACCCTGAGCCCGCCGCAGAGCCGGAGGACATCAAGCCGACATTGCCACTCACGCCGGTTAAAGAGGGGAGCCCTGAGACTAGGAGGAGTGAGTAGTCCGATTGCTTTTAATATCTCCATGGTGGAAGTAGTTAATATATAGCAGTGAAACAGCCAAAAGCATGAAGAGCAAGCAGGCTAAAAAATATGGTTATGGAAATGGGCTTCTATTGACATTTCAAGCCCATGTCCATATCCAAAGTTTTTAGCCGGTAGCCCTCCTGGTTATCTACTTCCTAACCATTGATCATTTGTTTGTCCACAGGTCCCCGTGAGAACAAATGGATGTCAGCGGGCGCGGCTTGCGGCGGACGCCCTCGTGTTACTCGCTCTACGCGTCTACGCGAACATCGCATGTCAAACATGACAGTGTCTGTCACCCCCGCGCCGCAGCCCGCCACCGTGCCGCGCGCCAACGACCCGGTCAGTGCTATAGTCCCCACAGGTTCCCGTGACAACAAGTGGATATCTCGCGTTTTTCGCTCTACGCGTCTACGCGAACATCGCATGTCAAACATGACCGTGTCTGTCACCCCCGCGCCACAGCCTGCCACCGTGCCGCGCGCCAACGACCCGGTCAGTGCTATAGTCCCCACAGGTCCCCGTGACAACAAGTGGATATCTCGCGTTACTCGCTCTACGCGTCTACGCGAACATCGCATGTCCAACATGACCGTGTCTGTCACCCCCGCGCCGCAGCCCGCCACCGTGCCGCGCGCCAACGACCCGGTCAGTGCTATAGTCCCCACAGGTTCCCGTGACAACAAGTGGATATCTCGCGTTATTCGCTCTACGCGTCTACGCGAACATCGCATGTCCAACATGACCGTGTCTGTCACACCCGTGCCGCAGCCCGCCACCGTGCCGCGCGCCAACGACCCAGTCAGTTATAGCACAAAATAAACAGATACAGAAAACAATCCTACTAATCCTACTAATATTATAAATGTGAAAGTTTGGATGTTTGGATGTTTGGATGTTTGTTACTCAATCACGCCAAAACGGCTGAACGGATTTGGCTGAAATTTGGAACACAGATACTTTGTAGCTTGGAGAGGAACATAGGCTACTTTTTATCCCGGAAAAACAACAAATTCCCGCGGGATAACGTCGTGTAGTCCACGCGGGCGAAGCCGCGGGCGGAAAGCTAGTATTATAAATGTGAAAGTTTAGATGTTTGGATGTTTGTATGTTTGTTACTCAATCACGCCAAAACGGCTCAACGGATTAAGCTGAAATTTGGGACACAGATACTTTGTGGCCTGAAGAGGAACATAGGCTACTTTTTATCCCGAAAATATATCACATTCCTGCGGGATATCGGCGTGTAGTCCACGCGGGCGAAGCCGCGGGCGGAAAGCTAGTCTACATATAAAGTGCGCTCGAGCAACGCCCACATAGACACCGCTCACGGACACGATATCTCGGTCTGTCTCAGTCGAATCTTGTACGAGTGCGAGTGCTTATCCGCTTGAGACACGCACGCGTTGTTACACGTTGTTACATGAGATTGACTTCTGTACCTGTTTATTTTGTGGCTATAGTCCCCACAGGTGACAACAAGTGGATGTCAGCTGGCGCTCGCGTTACTCGCTCGACGCGTCTATGCGAGCATCGCATGTCAAACCTGACCAGGGGGGCTACCGGCTAAGAAATCTGGATATGGGTATGGGCTTGAACTGTCATTTGAATTCCTTTTTCATAGATTTTTGCTGCTTTGTTCTGTTGAACGTTGCTAGCTAGTTATCGTTATACCCGACGTCACAAAACAAGGAACTGATAGCGGCTATTTTTTTAATAAAATTGACTTAAAGTTCCCAAAAACGTATGAAGTTCATATCCATAAAGTTACGCGGTAGCCCCCCCGGTCAGTGCTATAGTCCACAACAGATCCCCGCGAGAATCCTCAACCACCGAGGAACTGGCTATCTCTAACTGCTGAAACGGAACAATGCTGACTTCACTACATCGTTGTTATGGCGTCAGACTTAGATAAGGTGGTGGTAGCTTGCCAGTCGGTCTTTGAACAACTTCTACTACCAACCGACCCGAATTTAATGTGTACCCCTCTAGTACTGATACCGGTGGCGTACCACAGGCGTTTATTAATCCTAGCCCCCTTACTAATAAACGAGTTGTAAAGTTACACCTGGGGGCCAAGTCTGCTAACGTTAAGTCACAATCGTGTCACGATCGTTTTTCAATTGTAGTTCAGCCGTAGTGCTTTTTTAAACACTAGTTACAAGAATGATGACAGTATGATGTGTTGTGAATGTAGTGTGTGGTGTGAGTGTGACCATCAATAGTATTGTGAAAAAAGTAAATATTTCTTGTAACTGTGTGTAAAATAGCACTACCTACAACTGAACTACAATTGAAACACGATTGTGACTTAACGTTAGCAGACTTGGCCCCCTGGTGAAAATCTATTGTTGTCACTTCTTCTTCATCGATGCACTCATGGCAGAGCGGTCGTGGTCGTCATGTAGTCGTGGAAGTGGAGGGGTCTTATCTTGTCTAAAATGATGACACAGACAACAACAGATTTACACCAGGTGTAACTACTACTAACTATATACCACGTTTATTAGTAAGGGGGTAAATGTTTAAGGTATTCTGTGTCGCATAGTTTAAGTTTTCAATAGCTCATTCTACGTTTGTTCTCCAGCTGGCCAAGTACATGTGCCACGTATGCGGGCGCGGCGACATAGAAGAACAGATGTTGCTATGCGACGGCTGCGACGACTCGTACCACACGTTCTGCTTAGTGCCGCCGCTCGCCGACGTGCCGAAGGGCGACTGGCGTTGCCCCGTCTGCATCGCCGAGGAGGTCAGTAGTTTCTTAATTTTAATTTAATTTTTAATTTTTTTGCAATTGTCTCGCTCGCACAATAAACATTTTTAAAGATTGTTTAAAACACATTGTGTTTTTTAGAAAAGTGTTTCATTATGTCCCTACACCGCAATTAGTAGATGATGATGATGATGATGATGATGAAACATATTTCAACATTGTCAATACTGCAATAATACTAGATCTACGAGCTTAAAGTTTTCGAAAATTGACTTCCTAATTCTAACCAATACTCAATTGAACGAATAAAATAACTCATACAAAATATCCGTAACATTGCGTTGTAGGGACATAATGAAACACTTTTCTAAAAAACACAACGTGTTTTCCACAATCTATGAAAATGTTGCATTGTGCGAGCGAGACAACTGCCAAATGGCTGTAATTGCGAAATGGCTCTTAACACGCTTTCATATTAGCTTCACCTGTAACTAAGTCACTATGTAAGAAAATCTTGGAATTAAATTTTAACTGAATTCTAATTGTCGTTTCGATTTGAAACTTTGCAAGTTTATAGGAATCCGATGGCAATTCAATAATTTACTACCATCGAGCTGATCTGGTGATGGAGTCAAGAGGTAGACAATAGAACTCTTCAATGGCTACTAGGAAACCCCTCGAGTTTGGGCTCATTTGTTCGTTCTGATGAGATCTGTTTGCTACACTTAGTGGTGAGGGTCTGTTGATATAAAAGTGTGTTTTCTAGTTTTTCAAACTAGGTATTATTGAAGTAAAACTTCTTTACGCACGCTTGACTTGGGGAGTAAGCTGTTGTTAAAACGAGAGCGTTATGAAAAGTATAATCGGGCGAGGCGAACGGAAGTTAAAGAGGGAGATATAAGTTAGTAAAGATAGAAAGAGTTGAATTATATTTTGTTTGAATTTTGAAGTTTTACTTTAGTCGTGTGGTCTAACTGTAAAGCACACTCGTTTTTTTTTAATCCACAACCGGTTAGCTTTCATCACACCTGATGTAAAGTGGTGAAGGCTGAAGGTAGAAATGCACTACTCCCGGAATCCTCAATCACTAAGGAAATGACTCTTACTGCCAGAGAACATCTTTCAGTGCCACAAACTTTTCTGTACCGGTGGCCAAAATGTGAAACTAGCGTGTTTTTTTTAATGTCATTTTGCTGTCAAGTTGATGTCCAACCATAGCGTTGCTGGCGGCTGAAGGTCTTAGAAGTCAGGGCCGGTTATATTGCTACAAAAAAAAAAACGTTTATAGCGCCGCGGTCACCGGAACAGGAAAGATTGTGCCACTGTATCTCTTATATATACTAATATTATAAAGAGAAAAGATTTGATTGTTTGTTTGTTTGCATCGAATAGGCTCCGAAACTACTGGACCGATTTAGAAAATTCTTTCACCATTAGAAAGCTACATTCATCCCGAGTGACATAGGCTATATTTTATCCCGATATTCACACGGGAACGGGTATCACGCGGGTGAAACCGCGAGGATCCGCTAGTCTTAGAGAAATTGACATCCATACTAATATTATAAATGTGAAAGTGTGTTTGTTTGTTTGTTTGTCCTTCTTTCACGTCAAAACGGAGCAACGGATCGACGTGATATTTGGTATGGGGATAGTTTGGGACCTGGAGAGTAACATAGGCTACTTATTATTCCGGAAAATTGAGTAAAAATTGTAATTTTCTTTAAAAATCGTTTAACTGTCATTCGTTTGACCGCGCAGACGTCAGTGATTACATACTCTTTGGAAACGGCAATGGAAGAAATGACAGATTTGTATCGAAGGTTCATACCTAAACATCGAATACTAAACTTTTCCATAAGCTTAGAATAAAAAAATGTACTGTAACTAGCGCCAAAAATGCCCCAGTCGCGCATGCGCGCAGAGTTATCTGACATTCACTCTATTTCACAGAGTATTTTTTATATGTAGGAAATAGAGACCAAGCTTGGGCCCCTTTATTGGTAGTGTGTAATTAGCGCTATCTGTTGTCTGGTGTAGGCAACTTTTGGTGTATAAACAAACACACAAGTTCTTGGTGACCGTGTCCACTATTATATGGCAAAACAACGTTTGCCGGGTCAGCTAGTTGCAACATAATTTATGGCTCCTTGTAATCTGACATTACGTGTAGTTTACCATTTATCAAAACCCGTTGTTCCACAGGTATCAAAACCAACCGAAGCGTTCGGATTCGAGCAAGCATCGCGCGAGTACTCGCTACAACAGTTCGGCGAGATGGCTGACCAGTTCAAGTCAGACTATTTCAACATGCCCGTGCACGTGAGTTTGTATGACTGACTACACGATATTTATTGATTCATCGAGTGTAGTTCATATAATACAATCGAATGTTAAGTCTGTTCTTCTGTTCTTGACTTGTAGTCAATGGTAACATAAATCTCCCTTTAATGATAGTGAAAAGCAGAGAAATTAAGAAATCAAATGGTTTTCTTTTTTTTTACCACAATGGGGTAGCACTCTAGCCTTATCACACCTGATGTTAAGTGGTGATAAGGCTGAAGGTGGAAGCGCACTACTCCCAGAATCCTCAATCACTGAGGAACTGGCTATCTTATCTGTAACTGACGGAACACAATAATGCTGGAAACATCATTGTTATGGCGTCAGACTTAGATAAGATAGCTAGCCAAGCGGACTAGGAGACTTAGATAAGATAGCTAGCCAGGCGGACTAGGAACAAGTCCTACCACCAACCAAACCGAATACAATATCAATATGTACCCCCACTGGGAATCGAACCCGGGACCTCTTGGTCTGGAATCAGTGGTATGAACCACTAAACCACAGAAGCGGTTAGGCAGTTTCGTAGAAAACTGAGTGGTTCAAATAATTAAATCATGAACATTTCTGTAACGTTTTCATATCTCATTTCATGTGAAGACCAATAAAAACTTTCTATTTGCCATTCTATCTGATTGCATTCAATATTTGTGTTCCTATTTAGATGGTACCCACTTCCACAGTGGAGAAGGAATTCTGGCGCGTCGTGTCTTCTATTGATGAGGACGTGACCGTCGAATATGGAGCAGACTTGCATTCCATGGACCATGGCTCAGGTATACTTACTACTTAAGTTCTTTTGTTATTAAAAGATGTCCTGAATAGGTGGTAGGGAAAAGAATTGGATGATTCAAAAATACTTGGCAGTAAGTTAATTTGACCAAAGCTCATTTTCTTTATTTTTAAATAGATAGAAATGGACGAAACCTCAAATATTGTCATCATCATATCAGCCGAACGACGCCCACTGCTGGGCATTGGCCAAATATTGTAGATAGTAAAAATTTTTACAATCCGGCTCGAAGGACCAAATGTTCACGCATTACAGTAAAATACAAAATTTTGTATGAATAGCTTGGCACATAAATATTAGTTGACGTTTATGTTTGTGTGTGATGTGTGCACAATATATCTTTTCGCAATAGACTTTGATTCAAAACGACAATACAGTGCTCATTTACATTTTATGCATAATATTTTTAGCTTAATCCTTTCTTCAATTAAAGTCATCTAAGAACTCTTAAACAATTTTTCTCATAATTTGCTTCATTTTTAGGGTTCCCTACGAAATCCAGCGCCCATTTGTACCCGGGCGAGCAACAATACGCCGAGTCTAATTGGAACCTCAACAATTTACCCGTTCTAGAGGGTTCCGTACTAGGACACATCAACGCTGACATATCTGGCATGAAGGTTAGTACTGATGAAGATTGAAGATGTTTTTTTTTGTTTTATGGGCTTGCTCTTGGCTTCACACTGAACCTTAGGGTTGAGAAGAAGCCTAAGATGGAGCGAGCTTACCCAGAAGCAGCCTATTCACTCTAGCTTTAAAAATTATACGGTTGTTGTCATTCGGAAAAACAGACGCAGGCAGGGAATCGACGTTTTATGAATTTTGTAATAGACGAATCACCTTTTACATTTGTTCACAGGTCCCATGGCTGTATGTGGGTATGTGCTTTGCCACGTTCTGCTGGCACAACGAAGACCATTGGAGCTATTCCATCAACTACCTGCATTGGGGAGAGCCGAAGACTTGGTAAGATACACTTTGTTTTTCAGTAGAAAGAATGCGGATACAGATTTTTATGTTCATTATCTATACTGTCTCCAAATTTTAGCTGGGAAGACTTGGTAAGATACACTTTGTTTTTCAGTAGAAAAAAAATGCGAATACTTACAGATTTTTATGTTAATTATCTATGCTGTCTGTGCTGCTGTCTGCACAAGGAATAGTGTATAATTTTCTAGCATAAGCTTCATTAAAAATATGTCTGATGCTGTTTTTCTTGAGCTTTATTCCAATGCATAAAGAACTTTTGGTTTGCACGCATTATTAGCTGTCATTTAACCGTGCTAAATTTTACAGACTTTAGTTAAAGCTTCGTTCAAATTGAAGCGAATCCCGCGCGGGACGCGGGACGGGAATCTGCGCGATTCGCTCGCTCGCCTAGCCTTCCAAATTGAGGCAAATCCTGCGCCTTATTTTTTTTGATTTTTCTATGGGAAAACATGGCGTTTGATATCGAAGCTGATGTTTTGTTGTTACTAGCATTAACTGAAGAAGAATCTCAAGATGTGAGGAAGAAAAGAAGAAAATGTGTACATGAGCTGAGTACTCAACGCATAGAATTCGGAGAGTTTCACACTTATCATTAGGCACTAAGTATCCCGCGTATATTTCGCTGCAGCACGTGCGGCTATTCGCGCCAATGTGAACACGTCCATGCAAGTTAGCTGAAGCAATCGGCGCGAGCGAATCTCGTCCCGCGTCCCGCGCGGGATTCGCCTCAATTTGAACGAAGCTTAATAGTTCTGAATTATTTTTATGTCATTATATTGTTTGAACCAGGTACGGCGTACCCAGTTGCAAGGCGGAACAATTCGAGACGGCGATGAAGTCTGAAGCCCCGGAGCTGTTCCAACTGCAACCAGACCTTCTGCATCAGCTCGTCACCATCATGAACCCAAACGTCCTGATGAAGGCCGGCGTGCCAGTATACAGGTAAGTCGCTATAGTGACGATTAAATGAGTAGATGGTTATATTACGTTGGAAACATGCCTTAGTTGCAAGGCAGAACAATTAAATTTAGAAGCCACTGAGCTGTTCCAACTGCAGCCGGACTTGCTGCATCAGCTCGTCACCATCATGAACCCCAACATCCTGATGAAGGCCGGCGTGCCAGTGTACTGGTAAGTCGCTAACAGACTCATATTTATTTGCCTTCCTTCTGTTTATAGAGGGTTGAAGGTAAGGAGAACTGTCTCTTGTTGTGAAAAAGTGTCCGTCAACTGCGTTAAATTACCCTAATTTAACGCAGTTTGAAGGACACTTTTACTTTTGGTATTACAGTAACAACAGTGTAAATTTCAACTTCCGAGATACCTACATAATCAACTGTTTATAATTTTTTAACGCCTGTTTTATATTTATGATAGTTTTTAAAAGACTAAGTACTTAAAGTGAGAGAATTTCATGTCACTCTAGTCACTTCATCATCATCATCCGTACGACGCCCACTGCTGGGCATAGGCCTCCAAGGATCTCAACAACGAAAGGTCCTGCGCTGCCCGCATCCAGCGGCGCACCGCGACCGCCACCAAACTCTAGTCACTTAAATATTATATACACTAACACGGCATACTTCAATCCGTCAACAACTACTACATACATACCATACCCTGTGCCTACGCCAGCGCCGTTTCGGAGAATTTTAGAACTTCTATTTAGTGCTCATAGCTGGACACTTTTTCAACTTTCGTTCCAAATAAGATGGTTCTCCTTTACCACCTTCTTACCTTTTTTTGTTTTGGTTTATAGAGAGGGCAAATACAGACTTTTTGTATACCGGTACGCATGTTGGACTCAGTCAGACACAGGCCTGTCTCTCGCCGCGCCCAGCCCTCTCGCCAAACCTAATAGGCTTCGCGTCAGGGCTGGGCGGTTCTAACCCCTGTCCCGCCCCCCGACGAGCTCGATAGGGGGCCGGACTGAAGGAAAGAGCCTCTTCTTTAACCTCCCATAAGGTTTCCCACTCTGGATGGGCGGACCAGATGGGGCGGTCGAGAGTAGACACCGCTAAAGAAAGAAAGAAAGAAAAATAATTTATTGGACACAATGAGTACACAGTATTACACAAAATTAAAACATTGACACTAACTTATGCTAACATTTAACACTGTGTAGGTACCGCCGCGTGACGCCAAAACTGTGCCCAACTCAGTATACGCAGCAACAAAGCTTACTGCACTGGTTTTCAGTTGAGCACATTAGTGCCATCAATGACGGATACAACAATAGAAATAAAGATTAAAATAGAAAATACTAACTAACAGACACAATGACATGACACAGTAATGTCAGACATACATTCAGTATAATAATCTGTGACTACATTCGGACAGGAATTTGTTTGTACAGCATTTCAACACTACCAACTAAACCCCTCACTACTTGCTCTCCGCCGTCAGTTTTAAGCACACCGACTGTGGGGGGGCCGTACCACCTTCTTACCTAAAATACCTTCATACTTCTTTACCAGGACGGATCAGCACGCGGGCGAGTTCGTGATCACGTTCCCGCGCGCGTACCACGCCGGGTTCAACCAGGGGTACAACTTTGCTGAGGCTGTCAATTTCACGCCTGCCGACTGGGTATGTTTATATCGTGGTCTGTTGTTTGTTTTTCACTTGCTAATATATGTATTTGAAAAAGATTTCCTTAAAGAGTTTTAGAACTGCCGAAATAAGCTTCCTAAATAAGCAAAACAAGTTTACTCAAGGAAATTGCATGTAGTTGCTTAGAAGTTAAAGCTTGAGTTATGAAGTTGTATATGTTTTATCGATGTCTATTGTTTATTTTTTCACTTGCAACAGATTTTCTCAAAAGTTTTTAGAACTGCTGAAATTAGCTTCTAAGCAAAGTCTAGAAAAAATGATTTTAGTTGCTTAGAAGTTAAAGCTTAAATTAGGAAACTGGATTAGCTTATTTAGGAAGGTCTTGTAACTTCTTTACTAAAATACGTCTAATTTTAATAATTGTTTCTTTAGGACCGATTTTATTAGTCACCATTATTCATCTTGTAAATGATTGCAGTTTGGACTATCATAATCAACAGATAATTTTCATTTTAAAACAGCTCGTTAATATTTACCCCAAGTACACACTTTTGCTTAATCCTAGTCAATTTTGTACAGTTGAAAAATAAACTACCAAATCAGTTTGGATTACATGATCCAACTGATAAGTTTCATATTAAAACAGATACTTAGTTTTATATTTACTCCAAGTCAGTGATACCAGATGCCCATGTTCCATTCCCCCCAAATCTGGTACGAAATTCACCCAAAACGCCGGTTTTGAAAAACAAATCCCCCAGCCTCAAAATTATTCCCCACATAAGTCTCCCCGAAACTACTATCCGCCCTAAATTCCTCCCACAGCTAAAAAACCGCCCCAATCTGGCATCATTGCCTCAAGTACACATTTTTGCTTAATCCTAATCAATTTTGTACAGTTAAAAATGGGTCGCGAATGCATTGCTCACTACTCAACCCTTCGCCGCTACTGCGTATTCTCTCACGACGAGTTGGTCTGCAAGATGGCGCTGGAAGCGGACTCACTAAGTGTAACCGTTGCATTAGCCGCTTACCGAGACATGCGGACCATGTTACACGACGAGAGGAAGCTCCGGAAAGGGCTGCTGGACTGGGTAAGTGCAATGTTTGATATTAACATAGTATTAACGACAGTTGCCTGGGTGTTGCCAGGTGTTGCTTAGCAACTAATCTGGATCATGCCTATCCCTATCTATCCCTAGCCAGCGAAATAAGTAATTGCAGATGTCATACATTTTGTAGCTCCTTCCATTCAGCCAACTATCGTAGCATGCAAATCTTCTATTTCAATATTATCAGACATATTTATTGACTTGGAGACAATCATTCATATCTGTGGATAGATTATTAATTCTGGCCGTAATTGTAACCGTCGCGTTAGCCGCTTACCGAGACATGCGGACCATGTTACACGACGAGAGGAAGAAAATGTAACAGTGCCACGCGTCAATAGTCGATAAAAGCCGCTCATGCCAGGGGGGTGTTACTCCGCAGTTTAGGTACGTTCGGCCGGCGCGCCTGCCAGGCAGGCGTATGGCAGAAGGATGCCACTCGGCTCGTACGCTCCACGTTCGCGCGTAGAACGATCGATCATTTCTGTGATTTTTGTGCACCGAACAATGACTTATAAATGTTCCTATAATCCGTATATAAGATACTGTTGTGTTTACGGGTGTCTAAATAAAAGAAATAACAAAAGAAACAACAAAACCGAACCCGCAAGTCGCTCGCAACCCTAACCAGCGAGCGAGCTGTTTGAGACATTCATAGAAATAAAAACGCTCGCGCGTAGATATTGGGTACAGTTTTGCTTGCATGCGCGAACTCTAGGTTATTTTAACAATAGGTAAGCGATAACAAAGCAACCGGAATTGGACTTGATTTCCACGCAGAAAGATTTATTTTTATTTGAATGAGCTTGCAGAGTGAGTCTTCTGTGCCTTAGCACTATTATTTATTCTGTGCTCATGCTAGGCCGGCTGGAACTGAAACTTTAATCGCTAATATTTGTAGGGCGTGACGGAAGCGGAGCGCGAAGCTTTCGAGCTTCTACCGGACGACGAGCGGCAATGCCAGCTGTGCAAGACCACGTGCTTCCTGTCGTGCGTGACGTGCGCCTGCACGCCGCACGTGGCGTGTCTGCGCCACTACGCGCAGCTGTGCGTGTGCGCGCCGCAACTGCACAAGCTCAGGTATTTTTTATTTTATTTTTATTTTTATTTTCAAAGACACAGTAACAAACAACAGAATAAAACACATACAAAACAACTTAAAAATAAATAACACACATATTCTGATGTTCGATTATAACTATGTTCATCATTTAAATAAAAAATTAATCACTAATAAATCAAATTATAAAAAAAAGGAAAATAAAGGGAAACACTAAGCACAATAAATAAACAAATACATAACTTCAACCGTCCACATGACAATTTTTCAACAATGCATTTCTGAAAGTGGTGGTCTCATTGTTAAAAACATCAAACTCAGCACATATGTTATTGTAAGATCTACACATTCTGTGCAGTGGGTTGTTCATTGACACATTATTTTTACATAGAGGTATACTAAATAGCTGTGGATTACGAGTTGATCGGGTAGGCACTTTGAAATGTAGTATTTGTAGTAATTTAGAGTCATACTCCCCGTTAACAATACGGTGAAGTAAGGCCAGGTCGGTAATCTATCTACGTTTTTCCAAGCTCAGCATATTGAGATACCCTAATCGGTCATTATAATGTGGGAATTTACGTCTTATGCCAAACCTAGTGCACAGAGCTCTTAGAAATCTACGTTGGATTGCTTCAATTCTATTGATGTGAGAAGAATACAAAGGAGACCATACAGAGGAACAGTATTCGAGTATGCTACGGACCAGGACTACATACAATATTATCCAAGTCTTTACATTTCGAAATGGCTTTGCTTGACGCAACACAAAAGAGAGCGTACGAGACGAGAGAGGTATGTGCCGTACTGTATATTATGTATATTTTAAGGTATTTGGTGGCGAATTTTGTTATAGGTGGCAAGCATAGCAACTAATATTGTGTTCTTTTGACGTGACGTCTTATAAATCGAAGAACGCCAGCTGCACGCACAAAAAAAGCCACTTCCGCCTGCAAGCGAGAGCGCGGAACAAACGATAGAGAGGCACGATCGGCCTAAGCGTTTGGCTTCCACTTCATCGGCCGATGCGTCGGAGAAGAAAAGAGGCAACGACATATTGTTATCACGTAAAAATATCGTCCATAAACAGACTTCACAGACACCCAATTTTTTAATTAAAAATGTTGTTCAAAATGTTAGCTACACAAAACAAGTTTTAATTTTGAATTATCTTGAATATTTTCAAAGTTATAGGACATCAAACTTTCTAATTAGACAAGGAGAGAACGACTGTCTTTGTGATGTCACTAAGTCAGTAACGTCACAGTCTTGCCATAGAAGATTTCGTTTGATAAAGAAACAGCTATAGTCAAAGTTAAACATCTTATAATTCGCTTGTTAGAAAACAGATTCAAATGATTTTTTTACATTTGATATTTTTGAATGTTATATTTTTTAACTTCATCATTCATTATCAACTTTTCAACAACAATGAAATACCCTATTGCTTTATAGAAGAAGAATATCATTTATGCTGGCAAATAATTTAAAGTAAAATTTCATCAATTAAATAAACGAAAGTATTAAATTTTAGATACCTACAATTGTTCTCTTCTTAGTGTGATGCATACAATTTACTGGACAACTTGCTGTAACTAAAACAACAATAACTTCAATGTTAGTGTTTGCACAAAGTCAAAGTTAAAAAATCTTTATTCTAATGGAGTTGCAAAATGAAATACTTTTGAATCACCCAAATTTTTTTTTCCTACCACCCGTTTAGGCCATCTTTTACACAATAAGTGTAACATACCTATATCCTACTTTCACAGATACCGGTACACCCTCGACGAGCTCCCCGCGATGTTGGAGAAGCTGAAGAAGAAGTCTGAGCTGTTCCGCGAGTGGGCGGAGGCCGTCCAGAACGCTTTAGACCCGGACACGCCCAAAACTTGCGACTTGGACGGACTGCGCGCGCACCTGAGGAAGGCGCACGATTTGAAGGTATACATACATTTACTGACAACACTATATTCTAGCGTTAGTAAGTAAGCAATTAACGAAAAACATGCACAGAGTTACTATAATTTATCAAGCGACAGGCGAATTCTCACTCTAGTCAGATATAAAAAATCATAAAATACAGAAAAGGTAGAATGATCGGCCACTTGATACCAAGCAGTCGGTCCGCGCGCGACCCGGTCGCCTGTTGCGGTCGCCAACATCGGATTTTTAGAAAAAAAAACAAGTTTATTGACAGAAACGTCGTTAACGATAACGACTCCGGAGCTCAGTGGTTAGAACATTCGCCCGAACAGTGAAATCCTGCAGAACACGTGATAGGTTAGAAATTTAAGGCGATCGCGAAATTTCGTGGTAATTTTTTTTGTGACGTGTTTTTTGTGATTTGTTTTTTGAAGACTTCCGAGGCAAACTCGCTCTCTGAAATATCAATGCGATGAACTGATTTGGCCTAGAAAAAACTAGTTTGTCTTAAAATCGGGTTTAACCGGTAACATTATACCTTGACATTTTTAATACTTAATCAACCAACTTACTGTTGGTTTTCTTTGTCCCCTCAGATGCACAAGACCGAGCTAGTCCGCGCCCTAGAAATAGCCATCGAAGATGCCGAGAAGTGCGCCAGCGTGATCCAGCAGTTGGACCTGAACAAGATGCGAACCCGCACCCGGCACCACGACCCCAAGTACCGACTCACCATACACGAGCTGACGTTATTCGCCGCAGAGATCGACGGGCTGGCCTGCGTACTGCCCGAAGGTTGGTTTGTGATCCTGGTCGATTTAGACACATCATATCATATTCAATTATTTTCACTTCACTTGCAATCGAGTTAGACTTGTACCGATGCTACATCCCTAACCCAACTTCTACCCTCACATCATTTTTATCCTTGATCCTATGGGGGTAAACTAATATCTCGCCGTGTCGTATCGGCCATATTCGACACTTCTGATCCAGTGATGGATCACCACCACCCAAGGTTGGTTTGTGATCCAACACCACCACAAGGTTGGTTTGTGATCCATCACCACCACCCATGTTTGTTTTGTGATCCATCATCACCACCCAAGGTTGGTTTGTGATCCAACACCACCACACAAGGTTGGTTTGTGATCCATCACCACCACCCATGTTTGTTTTGTGATCCATCATCACCACCCAAGGTTGGTTTGTGATCCATCACCACCACCCAAGGTTGGTTTGTGATCCATCACCACGACCCCAAGTACCGGCTCACCATACACGAGCTGACGCTGTTCGCCGCAAAGATCGACGGGCTGGCCTGCGTGCTGCCCGAAGGATTTTGTGATTTCCGGTTTTTTTATTCCCGGGAATCGGGAACAATTATTTTGAAGACCCGGGAATCGGGAATTATCAAGTTTGATGAAATTAATGTCTTTTTTCATTAAAACGACACATTTAAAATTATAATTACGTTTAATCATCACTTTTTTAACCGCCTCTGTGCTCTAGTGGTTCACACACACCACCGATTTCAGACCAAGGATTCTCAGTGGGGGTACATATTGTATTGAGTATGGTTAGTGGTAGGACTTGTTCTTAGTCCGCCTGGCTATCTACCACCATCTTATCTAAGTCTGACGCCATAACAATGATGTTTTCAGCATTATTGTGTTCCGGCAGTTAAAGATAGGCAGTTCTCTTACCTATGTTGTATTTAATACAATGTTGGTTTCAATACAAATCGTGATACATGCGTTATCTATGTAAATCTATATGTGTTTTTCCTACTAAGAATCTCTGAACTAGTGACGGACACACTGGGAAAAAAATAGTGACGGTAATTTGAGCTTGTGTCATTACGACACGACCAAGTGTTTATAAGACACTCAAATTGCGTATGGTTTTCTAATGTCTGTACAATCAGCAGCTATGTTTCTCACCATTTATTGTCCGAATGAAATCACTTACTATTAGTTTAAGGGTTGTAATTAATTAATCACCAAACTAACCTAACCTTACCCACAAAAATACTAACTTGGCACCTAAACGACCACTTTGCGTCCATTTCAGTATTTTAGATGCTTACTTATTTATTTGAGGCTCAAATAATTATTTCTCTTAGTTTAATTAGTTTAGTATATGAACTGTAACTCGCTCTAAACGTTATAATACTCCCCGCAGGTTCAGCGGTAAAAGAAGTGCTCCGCCAAACGTCGGAGTTCGAGACCCGCGCCACAGAGTTGCTCAACATGGATTTGGATAAAACAGATGCAGCCATCGTTCGGGACTTCGAGGAGGTAAGTTAGATTGGAATTGGAACTAAACTTTGTTAAAGCAAGAAGCTCTTTACGCTATTTGAATAAAACCCAAAATAAATCAGCATTAGACATTTTTATGCCGCTTTTGGTATAAAATTAGACCGTATTCCTTGTTCAGAAACAACCTTTTTTTGTTTGCAAGGAAATGAGCTGTCATAGGACCCATGTTACATTGAACAAAATGTAGTACCATTATATTGAAATGTCATTCTCAAAGTTATTGAAATTACAGGCCTTTGAGGTTAATTTGAGGAGTTATTTACACTTAAACCACAGGTTAAAAACAGTTTTTGTTAAATACTCGTTCGAGTCACACCTGCCATTCACGAACCGAAACGGAATTGGGTTCGAATTCTGTGCTTTGTCTTTGTCTATTTTATAGTGAGTGACAGAGACAGGGCATACATTCCGCTGTCGGGAGCGTTTCCGACGGTTCGTGAATCAGGGGGCTGATCTGTCGGTGGACCACATAGGAATAAACTTCAAATATTTTTATCATTGAAACTCGCGAATTACATTTAGCAATGGTCTCCCTTACCGGAGAAATTTTAAAAAACTTGTGAAATGCCCAAATCTGTCTTACTTTTTGTCTTCTCTCAAAATGCTTGTCTACAACGGAGACTGAGGCCCGATTTCACCAATGAAATTAAACGCGATCAACGCTAAACGTGTTTAAAATATAATTCTGTCTCTGTCACATTCAAACAGATGATAGAGACATAACTATATTTTAAACACGTTTAGCGTTGATCGAGTTTAATTTCAGTGGTGAATCCGGACCTATGTAAGTTTCTAAATATATTTGACGACCGATTTGGCGCAGGGGTAAACTACCTGCCTTCTGCGCCAGAGGTCTCGGGTTCTATTCCCGAACAAGACAAATATTTGTGTGCATGAACATGGCTATTTGTCTTGGTCTGGGTGTTTTCTATGTATAATAAGTATGTATTTACAAACAAAAAAGTATTTCAGTATATATTTATCCGTTATCGAGTTCACATAGACACAGTTTCTTAAGAAATTTACTATGGGCTAAGATTATTGGTGTGATTGTAAGAAAATATTTATTTATTTATTTATATTTTATTTCAATAGTCAGAGTAGAAAACTCTAGTCACTAGACTATTGAAATTAAATATTATTCTATTGAAATTAGTAGAATAGGATAGGACTAGCCTCTAGTCCTATTCTAATGTTGTTTATTTTCTCCTCATCACAGGTTGTAGAACTAGGCTCCCACCTCTGCATAGTGTTGCCACAGCTAGCGCCGCTTCAAGCGCGTTTACAACAAGTCAAGTTCTTGGAGGAAGTGAGGACTTACAAGGAGGACTGCGCCACTCTCACGCCGGAGGTCATTGACCGGTTGTTGGAGGAGGGCGCGAATGTCGTGCCTCATTATAGAGTGGAGACCGAGAGGGCGCTGCTGTGCAAGCTCAAAGGTCAGTTAGTTTTGTTGTGAGTTGTCAGTTGTCTATGTTTACAGGTTCAGGTGCGCTCAGACAGAAAACTTAGGCTTACGCCACATCTGCGGAAGGTATCGCGCGGAACGTTCGGTCGAATACGCTCGCAATGTTTTTGTAATTGCCTATGACACATCAGCGTAGTGCGTAAGAAGGCGCCGTGTTTGTCTAATCAATAGAATATTACGATTTGACACATAGCCGCGGAACTTTCCGCACGGAACCTTACGCAGATATGGCGCTAGGCTAAAGTCATAGCAATTTCGGATCTTAATATATTACGTTTGGCATAACAGCATAATCCATCCATGTCTTTCTAGCTAACTTGTGTGTGATGAAATATTTATGATTTATCACTGAGATATACATTTTTAGGTCTTTACGGGCTCCAAAGTTTTTTTTTTATAAAAACTGGTTAAGCATTTGACCGCCATCTTGCTAAACAGACAGCAGTATGCAGTCTAGGGTGTAGCATGCTTACCCAGTAGGTGCCCATTCACTCTTGCCTTGAAGAGGCCAAGGTTGTAATGATCGGGGAATTGAGTACTGATAGTCTGTGGGGCTCTAAAGATTGACAGTGCTGCAAGAACATAAATCAATGTGACAAGCAAGACACTTGTTATAATATTCGAATAGTGTTACGTTATAAATGTTACGATTCATTATGGTTGACTGAATAAATGAATTGATTGATTGATTGATTAACTTAATCACCGAAAACAGTAAACAAATAATCTTTATTCATAGTATTCACATGTGTTTTACATCTTCAGTTTTGCCCTAACCCTTTCATGACTGTTTTTACTTAGGTCTGTTCGACTTAAAAGAGTTCAGGGTGAAATTCATAATTAAAATTTAGCATCACTAATCAGTCTACAGGTTTTGGTAAGTTGACGAATTTCATGTTTGTTGACATCTATCTATTTTTTACATAAAACTGCGTTGCGTTACTGACCGACTGACAGACAACGCACAGCCGAAACTACTGGGCGCAAGAAGCTGAAATTTAGCATGTATGTTCCTTGAGGAGTGTTGGGGAGCACTAAGAGAGGATTTTTGGAAATTCCCCCTCTAAGGGGTTCACACAGACGAAGTCGAGCGGAGCGCTAGTACTGCATACTACATTTGATGACCTTTCTTGACGACCACCGTGGCCGAGTGGTGTACGTACCGGTTTTCATGGTGCCGCTATCTCTAGAGGTCCCGGGTTCGATCCCCGGCCGGGTAAATATTGAAAACGAACTTTTCAATATTTTATCGGGTCTGGGTGTAGATTCAAGATTCAAGATTCAAATTTGTTTATTCAATTTAGATTGTTATTTACAATACTTGTGAACGTCATAGAAGCTACGCCATCGGTTCGCAAACCCTACAGCGGGAGGCCTTGGAGAAGAACCGGCAAGAAACTCCAAGGGTTGTTTTTTTTTTGTATGTGGTTATACCCGTCGTTGTTTCCAATTTCCATAACACTAGTGCTCAAGCTAATATAGTTTGGTATTAGAACAATGCATGTGATGGTGTCCAATATTTATTTATTTATTACTAGCGGATCCTCGCGGTTTTACCCGCGTGGTACCCGTTCCCGTGGGAATATCGGGATAAAATATAGCCTATGTCACTCGGGAAGAATGTAGCTTTCTAATGGTCAAAGAATTTTCCAAATAGGTACAGTAGGTTCGAAACCTATTCGATGCAAACAAAAAACAATCAAATCTTTCCTCTTTATAATGTTAGTATACAGGGTGGTAGGGGCACCCTTGCAAAAACTTTAACCATGGTTTCAGACCAATTCATGCTGAACAACCGAACGTACAGCAAGAATTTTTTGTCGGAAATGAAAAAAAAAAATCGACTTTTCATACAAATTTGGCAGCTTATCGAGACATTTTGTATGGAGAGTTAAAATATTTTTTTATTTGCCGGTTCTTCTCGCTACAAGGTCTCCTGCCGTAGGATTTGCGAACCGATGGCGTAGCTTCATTGACGTTCATAAGTGTTGTTAAACCAGAGGGGTCTCATCGCGAACAAAAAAAATAAGTTCAAAATTGTCTCAATAGATGGCGATACGTGTTTCGCTTACGGTTTTATCATATCAAATAAAACGAAAAACCACAATAAAAGCCACTGGAAAGTGTCATAAATTTACTGTCATATTTAAAAAAGAATCGATTTACAAAATGTTCGTATTTACAATACTATTTGGAGCATTTTAGAAATTCAATAATATCAATACCTTTCTTGCCCGCAAGCATGCCCGAAAGCACTTAGCTTATGCTTTACGCTCGCTTAGTTGTGTGATACCTGCTATTCAACACTAGATGGCTCTCGTGGCGCTCGTATAAAGTTTAAAGGTCGTAATAAACCCTGGGAATTGTAATTCGTAAAGAAGCTTTTGAAAAATATTTTTTTAACTATCGCAGATAGGATAGGATATTAAATAATCCACAGATTACGATAGAATGTTATCATATTATTTTATTTGCCTTAAAGCGCTACTCGCCGCTAGAAGGCGTTTTTGTGATGGCGAAGTATTAAGGCCGGTACACACGTTCAAGCAATGTCTGCTTCACCAAATCTAGTCGGCGCTACACGCGTTCCGATTTGGTCAGGCCCCAGGCCGCACCAAGCTGTAGTTGCATGACGTGTTGCCAGCCACTGCTAATCTCCCAAAATTAATATTATTTTTGAATACTTAAAACATAGATTTGCCTCCAATAAATAGATTACAAACAAAAATATGTCCGGTTTTTTATTGTTTAAATTATTATAATAATTCTATTTCATTATTTTTTAATTTTCTGTTATTTTCATTAAGATACTAAAACTTGCTAAATATTTATTTACTTAAACCAGCACTTATTATAAATAAATAAATAAATAACTTCTTACATTCACACCAATTATCTAAGCCCATTTTAATTTCATTAAGAAACTGTATCATGGAAAACTTGATAACGGATAAATATATACTTAAATACTTTTTGTTTGTAAATACATACTTAATATACATTGTAAACACCCAGACCAAGACAAATAGACATGTTCATGCACACAAACATTTGTCTTGTTTGGGAATCGAACCCGAGACCGCTGGCGCAGAAGGTGGGTAGCCTACACCTGCGCCAAATCGGTCGTCAAATCCGATGGATCCGATCCGAACTTATTGATGTGGTGTTATGCCTTTTTTATATTAATTAAGTTTTACGACAAAATGCGACTTATCAAATAAAATAAACAGAAAAAAATAGATATAATAATATTTGCATAAATGGACATATTAAAACCTTTTGTTCGTTCAGTCCTACGCAAAAGTAATGAAAGAGCAATTAAATTGAATCCTCTGAAAATCCCTTAAGCCTCGGACGACTACGCTACACTCGTCCAGGAGGGCTATCGGCTAAGAAATATTATGGATATGGGCATGGGCTTCAACTGTAATTTGAATTCCCTCTTTTGGTAGATTTTTGCTGCTTTGTTCTATTGAACGTTGCTAGCTAGCAATTATTATACCCGACCCGACGTCACCAAAGAGGGAACAGTTAGCGGCATTTTTTTTTTATAAAATTGACCTAAAGTTCGGAAAAACTTATGAATTTCATATCCATAAAGTTACGCGGTAGCCCCCCAGATTTGGTTCGGAGCGCAAATTGGCGGCGCGGGGCGGTCGGATCGGAATGTGTGTACCGGCCTTTAGGCGGCGGCGTTGCCAGCCCAGCACCTCTGTCTCCGCGCGGTTTTTTCGAGTGTGGGCGCATGCCGACAACGCGTGCGACGCGAATGGGCAACGTCGCGGTCGGTCGTCGTCGTCGTTGTCGCACAAGCACAACACAACACAATTTCGTAATATAGCGGGATTTAGTTCAAAATATTGTCCCAAAGATCTATTAATTTATTGGTGTGTATTTATTAACCCCCGAAGCAAAAAAGGGGTGTTATACTAGAAGTTTTTAACCCCCGCCGACGCATAAGGAGGGGTGTTATAAGTTTGACGTGTGTTTGTATCTGTCTGTCTGTCTGTCTGGGACAACGTAGCTCCTAAACGACTGGACCGATTGTGATGCGGTTTTTTTAAATTGAAAGCTAAATTAATCAAGATGGTTCTTAGCCACGTTTGATGGAAATCTATATGACCATTTATGGAGATGGTCAACTGCCTGCCGAAACGGTAAAAGGTACTCGGTTGGTTTAATTCTAATAAATTAAACAAAGTGTTGATTCTACTGAATCTAGTTTTTCGTTGTTAATTAGAATTTTCACAGGTACCTACCTACCTAAGTAGTCTGTATGTAGGTACATTCGGCTATGAAAAAAGAATGCACTTTGTTTTCTTTGCATTAAGCTGCGAATTATTAGAATTAAACTAACCGAGTAGGTACCTACTTGTGACAGTGCTTTGTTTACAATGTCGAAATTGGTTTTGTTTCTGTCTATGTTAAATATTATAGAAGTAGGTATCATCTGCAAAGAACACAATATCACAGAAGCTTTTTGCGAAACTGTGAGAATATTTTTACCTGTTAAATTACCTACCAATAGTGGCAAGATATTTCTTTTTTCTAAACAGATACTGGTGGCAGACTAGACACTTCCATAACATAATGTTCTTCCTCTTCGATTTATAATCGAAGATGTACCTACAGCCTAGGCAAATTTAGGTGCAATAAAAAAATGGTACTTACCTAGCAAAAAAATTCTGTCTGTCTGTATGTATCTAGGTACCTACCTATACATGTACTAAACTTTCATTATTCGTAGTGCCTAAACGGATCAAGCGATTTTAATGCAGTTTTTAGGGTTCCGTAGCCCAATGGCAAAAAACGGAACCCTTATAGATTCGTCATGTCTGTCTGTCTGTCTGTCTGTCCGTCCGTCCGTATGTCACAGCCACTTTATTCCAAAACTATAAAAACTACACAGTTGATACTTGTTAGGTAGATGTATTCCGTGAACCGCTTTACGATTTTAATACAATAATAAAAAATAAAAACAAATTAAGGGGGGCTCCCCATACATAGAACTGAAACTGAAAAATATTTTTTTAATCAAATATATTCGTGTAGGTCTATAGATAGGTCTTTGTAAATAACATGGAGGTTTCTTAAATCATTTTTTCTCAAACTCAATATTTTGAAAGATAGAGCCTTCCAAAGTGGTAAAATGTGTGTCCCCCCCCCTCTAACTTTTGAAATAAAAGAATGAAAAATCTAGAAAAAATATATGCTGTAGATTTTAATAAAAACTTTCAACGAAAATTGGTTTGATCGATACATAGTCAGTACTTTTTGAGATATAACACATTTTCAAAACCGCAAATGTAACTTTGTCATTCATACAAACACTATGAAAAACAAAGTTATATTTTGCTGACAAAAAATTATGTTGGAATTTTGGCAAGGTATAGGCAATCGGTACGTTAAGTGTGTACGGAACCCTTCATGGGCGAGTCCAACTCGCACTTGGCCGATTTTAGGTTTTTTATTTTGTATGTAGGTAATTTAAAAAGGAAGATTCTATAAAAATAAAATTTAAGAAATAAGATTTTAAATTATTTTTATGCATTCACAGTGCAATTTTTGTAAGTATAGGAAAAATGTGATAGTAAAAAACCACGAGCCCTATAAGTTGCTTTCAGGCGGGATTCGAACCCGCGCCTCCGGGAATCCGGCCCGATGCTCTGACCAACTAAGCTACCGAAAGGCTCACGACTCGTCGAATTTTGCTATTACTTGTTAGGGCGTTTGTGCACTACCACTGAATTTTACCGATCCGGAAAAAAACGGATGCTTGTATTTTAATAATTAATCATTTATAATAGTAATTAATTAAATACAAGCATCCGTTTTTTTCCGGATCGGTAAAATTCAGTGCTAGTGCACAAACGGCCTTACGCTGTAGGCCAGCGTTGTTTCATCAATGTGAGGAAACCCTCGCATCCGAAAGAAACATTTTTACAAATGTTTAACAGTCGATTAAAAAAGATAAAATTTCTCTCTTTGTCGGGGGACCCTCAACGTATAATTATAGGTACCCTTTTAGTACCTACCTAGGTACTTCTATGTTGTGGTCGGTCCCCCGATTGAGAGAATTTTTTTTTTTACTTTTTTAAGTTTGTTTTATGTCGGGGGTTTTTAAATGTTTTTCTTTATGAACTACTTAATACGACGGCATATTTTTTCTGTTTTCACGACGGCATATTTAAAAAAAATGCAAATGTTTATATAAGAAGCAAAGAGTCACTCTCATTGTGCTTTTTGCAGCGTTAGTTTATGTGAGTTACGATTACAAAGTGATTATAAAATCATTAGCACTCATTAGTGTGAAAAATGGAAAATGAAGTAAGTATTTAGAAAAAATCGACCGATATTTTGGCATCTATTATTAGGTACCTTTAGGAAGACCCCTGGACGTAATTTATTTGTATTTCTCTTCAATGAGCCCGAAGGCATTTAAATAGATTGTATTAAATAAAATGGTAGTAGTTTTGACCAGTACTTATACTGTTTCCGCCTTGACCACGTAGAGGTAGGTACTCGTAATTTATGTTATTTACGAATTTGCATTTTCATTTCAATTTATAATCAAGATTTTTAAAAGAATTGATTAAAGTAGGTGTAGGTACTTACATGGATATTTAAATAAATTCTAAAGAAAATATTTTTTTTTAATTCTCAAGATATTCAGTACCTATAAAAAGTTTGTAAAAAGTATGATATCACGCTTTGTGGTGTGGTTAAGAATGGTTCTAATTCAATTTATCTTTCTCAATATCTGGAATACTTAAACAAATAGTGCTCATTCGCTGAACAACCTTCCTTAGGCCGCTATATTCGTATATCTTAAACTTTATCTGGGCTCTTGAGGGACATCAGATGTACCAGACTTTAGAAAATACTAAGTCTCTAGTACTCTAGTCCACCGATCAACAAGCAGGCATCGTCGCGGAACTCACACCTAGCAAACCAAGCCACTGGCGCTACGCTACCTAGCGGTGGTTTCTAGCGTAAAAACCCAAAAATGCAGTAAATAACAGTTATACTGTAAATAACGCTTGGTTATTTTCGTTACTAACCGGCTTCGCATCTCCCGCACTTGTGTTGCCCACCGATATCGGCACGACAATCTCAACAATTACACTAGTGTAACAAAACAGTGTAACCACGGGTCCGAAGTGAACCTGTCGACGACGATATCGTTGACTGTAACGACACAGTGTGAAAGCATTTAGTAGTGATTGTACCAAACTGCCATTCCGACGATATCGTGCCGATATCCTGTCGGTACTGTTATCGTCCAATGTGAAAACGCCCGATATCGAAACGATATATCGGTATGTGACACGATAACCAGCAGCTTGCTATGCGGTTAGTCGAATTGCGATAGCAAAAGTAAGCGCGCGATTCCAAAAGTTTAACAGATTAAACGAGGTAATAATGGTAATATTTTTATAGCACCATGCAGGCAATTTTCGTGTAGTCTGCTGGTAAATAGGTACTTACCTAAACAGGATAGGATGTACATACACATAAACCGCATCAATAAAAACACTCGTCTGATGAAAACCATATCAAAATCGGTTCAGCCAAACGTGAGATAATTACGCACAATAACATAAGGACATGAATGTACACACGACAGCACATCAAGTTATACAGTTGAACTGCGATAACAGCTTTTATTACGTAGGGCATTAAGGCGGTCTCAAGGTCAACATGTATAGTCTGATGTGCCGCCGTGTGTACATGCGGGTCAAACTGAGAACCTCCTTTTTTGAAGTCGGTTAAAATACTAAAACCTTCTCGTAAATGTATTAAATACTCAGGTAGTTTTCTGAAAACCGCATCTCACGGACAAACATTCATACATGCTGGTCAAACTGAGAACCTCCTTTTTTGAAGTCAGTTAAAATACCAAAACCTTCTCTTATATGTAACAAATACTTTTCTGAAACCGCATCTCGCAGACAAACATTAGATAAGTACATGCGGGTCAAACTGAGAACCTCCTCTTTTGAAGTCGGTTAAAATACCAAAACCTTCTAAATGTAACAAATAGGTACTTTTCTGAAAACCGCATCTCGCGGATAAACATACATAAGTAGGTACTTACATACGGGTCAAACTGAGAACCTCCTTTTTTGAAGTCGGTTAAAATACTAAAACCTTCTCGGAAATGTATTAAAAAGGTAGTTTTCTGAAAACCGCATCTCACGGACAAACATTCATACATGCTGGTCAAACTGAGAACATCCTTTTTTGAAGTCGGTTAAAATACCAAAACCTCTTATATGTAACAAATACTTTTCTGAAAACCGCATCTCGCAGACAAACATTAGATAGGTACTACGGGTCAAACTGAGAACCTCCTCTTTTAGAGTCGGTTAAAATACCAAAACCTTCTAAATGTAACAAATAGGTACTTTTCTGAAAACCGCATCTCGCGTACAAACATATACATACAGGTCAAACTGAAAACCTCCTTTTTTGAAGTCGGTTAAAATACTAAAACCTCGTAAATGTAACAAATACTTTCCTGAAAACCGCATCAAAATCGGTTCAGCCAAACGCGAGATAATCGCGGACAAACTACCTACCTACCTACTTTATTTACTATACCTTGAAAATAAAGTACCTACTTACTTAGGTAGGTAGGTACCTACTAAAATCGACTCGTCTCTCAACTATCTCCGATGAGACTCGAATCCACGACCTTTCACTGTCCGGGCGAATGCTCTAACCACTGAGCTACGGAGTCATTGTTTTTTCTGATACTTCATTTTCAATGTTTAATAAAATAGGTATTATTTTCTACTTATGTACGGTCGAACCAATTGAATCGCAACCCATTTTGCTAATTTGTTTGAAAACGCAAAACTATAAAGGTAAATGTCAATGTCAATTAGTTTGAGTTTCAATAATTATCTGTTTTAGAAAATGAACTTTCGGTGGGTAAACTACCTAATCGATTAGTTCGACTGTAACTTACTGTACTTTAATTAAAAAACTATAAAAGGCTTGTTCGGGCAAAGGTATATTGGGTAGGTAGGGTACAACAGTCAAACTACTTAAATCTTGAATCGTGATTCGTTCGTGGCGTGACCTACCATAAATTCTCCGTGCGGCCCGCGCGGTCGCTCGCAACCGCCCGCACACGGGAGCCCGGAACCACAGACGGGAGGCGCTAGAACATCGTTTCACATCACAGCAACGCGGGTCGGTCCGTACGGCCCGACTATTGGTACCTATTCTACCGAATCCGGTGTGTGAAAGAGCTGTGTAACCAGCCTAACAGATTTTAAAATTCTGTAAGGTTGCGATTTAAATTTGTTGACATTGACACTGACTTTTATAGTATTGACGCTTGCAAACAAATCATTAGCAAAATGGGTCATGCCATGATTCAATTGGTTCGACTGTACCTACCTTATCAACTAATATCACATCATCGGCATCGGCAAGTTGCATTGCAATGCAACGCGTGCGTGTTCATGTTCATGTACGCTACGCAACTCAGTAAAGTAGCACTCAATAAAAAATAAGTCTTACGTATACTATTTTTAAAGTTTGAATTCGCATATATACGCGGTTACTAGCGCCACCTTTTATCCAGGGGCTTAAAACAGTTCGTTACATGACTAACGCTATCTGTTGACGGGAAGCGAAAAACGGGCTCGGTTTACAAAGCACAGCTCCCTTCAATAGCGACCTCTAGCGAAATAAAAGAGGAAACTAAACTGCCCGCAAGTTTTTGCCCGCTAGGGACGGTCACATTTCTTGTATGGGATGAGGCATCTGTACTAGTATAGTATTATATTATCTGTGGTTAAACAAACCTAAATTGAATAAACGATATTGAATTTTGAATTTTTTTGATTTTTTTTTTCATTTCCGACCAAAAATTCTTGCTGTGCGTTTTTGAGCATGATTGTCTGAAGCCATTGTTAAAGTGTTTGCAAGGGTGCCCCTAACACCCTGTAGATATTTATTTATAGAGCGGTTAATTTTACAGTATATTACATTTGATGACCTTTCTTCCAGCCCAAGTGGAAGACTGGGAGACTCGCGCGCGGGTCGTCCTCATCGACACGAGCAAACCGCGCTCCCCCCGAGAAGACTTCGACCCGCCTTACACGACATTGGCTGAACTACAGACGTTGTTGAGTGAAGCCGATGATATTGAAGCTGCGTTACCTTCGCAGCATGCGTTGCATACCGCCACGCAACACGCGAAAGATTGGCTCGGCAAGGTATTTATCGCTATTAATTTAGAGCGTCAAACAGTTGAATAAGTAGCCAGTGATATCAATGAGGTTGAGTTAATACTTATTCTTGTCGTCAAAATATTACAGTGTGACTGTGAGGAAAAAAATTTGGTGTGACTGTGAGGAAAAAAATTCTTTTGTGTCACACTGGTGTGACTGCGAGGAAAAAATTTGAAATAGTGGAATTTTACACTTCGTCTATCATGGATAGATTTTATTGGATCAAGTGTGTTGATTAGTGTTAATTATGTACCCTACTACAACACATTTCATTTTATCCCCGAACGTATTCCTAATAATGTAAGCAGCAACAAAAGCTCAATGTCTATGTATTATTTTGCTTGGACTTAAAATAGTGTAAGCCGCAGCTTGGCGTAGCATACCAACAAAACTTCTAAACGCGTGCTTACTTAGCAGCTTGGGCAGTTAGGGCTGCTTTCAGATATATGTATGTAGTAATATGTACAGAGTATCGTCAAATAAATTGGACAGTCTAAAACATGAAGATAAGTGAAAGACAATCCCCCTTATTCCAAAACGTGGACTAATAATAGTCCTGGTTTAAAACTGGTACTAAACTGGTACTGTCACTTTCATTTTTCAAATGAAAGACAGAATTAGCATCGGTTTTAAACCAGGTCTAACTTTAGTCCACGTTTTGGAATAAGGGGGAATGTGTATATTGATGGTATTACACGATACCAAACGGATGATTTTTATATAGGCAAGAAAAAAAAGCACTATTTAAACCTCCATTCCTCCCACAGGTGGAAGAAATGCAGTCCAAAGATCTATATCCTTACATGCACAGCGTCGAAGCTCTCGTCAAGAAAGCTCAACAGATACCACTGTTGTTGTACGAGAAAGATCAACTGGCGACGGCGCTGCAATCGGCGCGCGAGTGGAAACGCGGCGCCGCCGAGATGTTCCTCAAACAGGTGATTTTGAGCTTTATTGAGTCGCTCATTAAGATCATAATCGATTGGTAAAGTGGTTACCCAAAGCTGGGGGCTACCGGCTAAAAAAATCTGGATAGCATGGGCTTCATTTGCCATTTGAAGACCATATCATGCCCATATTTGGACCCTGTACTGTGCTTTAAAAGGGCTGCAAAATTAAGAATTAGTTCCAAATTTGTCATACCCAAACTTTTAAAAGTGCAAAATATGTTTGTACCTATCGTGATTATTAGGATATTAATTTATAGAATTTTATTGCTGATGTAAGAAATGAATCTGTAAAAAATTATCATCTATTTTGTATAAATAAACAAAAAAAAATCAGTTAAAATACCATGGTTCGTTGACCAAATTTAGAAGGCCCATCTAAACGTTTTTTCCTAGACTAAAAATAAACACTATTATTTTGAAAATATTGAAAACTAGCGGCCGCTCGCAGTTTCACCCGCGTGGTTCCCTTTCCCGTGGGAATACCAGGATAAAAACTATCCTATGTTTTCATATTCATATTCATATTCATATTCCTTTATTGCATCTTGTTGTAGGTATGGTGTTACATAAAACTTTTAGGCACAAACAAGAACCCTGGAAGGGCACGGCAAAATACTTATAATTTACTTAACTAATTTATATTGAGGTACTATACATAGAATATACTTAATTAATTAATATTATTATGACACAATTAGTTATATCTCAACAGGTGCTGACATTTATTATTGTTAAATTATATTACTTTAAACTACAAAAAAAAATTACTAGGTAAGTATGTACACATATTTATATTTATTTAAGTTCCTAAATTATCATCTAAATATTCCTTAGTAGAATAGTAAGCCTTGTCAAGAAGAAGTTTATTTAAATTATTATCAAATTTTCTTCCCTGGAGGGCTTTTAATGAGTTAGGCAAGTGGTTGTACAAGTTGACTGCCATATAGAACGGTCCTTTTTTAAAAAGATCAAGGTGTGGGGTTAATTGACATAAATTATTTGGTCGGCGAGAATCGTAGCGTCTAGGAAGATCAGTCATTCTATTGAAATAATGTGGACTGGTGCGAACTAATCTACAAAGCTCATAGATGTATAAACAAGTAACTGTAAGGATTTTAAACTGACAAACCACGACCGGCATGATTCTTTGGGTGGCAGATTGGCGATCACTCTAATGCAACGCTTTTGAAGAACGAATACTGATTGGACTTCAGTCGAGTTCCCCCAAAAAATAATCCCAAACCTGATCCAGGCCGCAGCGTGCGCATGGTATGCAGTCAACGCGCATTGTGAGTTTGTACATTTTCGCAACTCGTATAGGGCGTACGTAAAACTGCTAAGTTTACTGACAACTGCACTTACATGAGGTTTCCAAGTCAAGGTGGAATCCATTGTGATGCCTAACAACGTGAATGTATCGACTGCTTCTATTTTATTCTGTTCAAACGTTATATTGAGTGGCAGTGCTGATCTTTGGTGTTGTCTAAATTGGATTATTTTAGTTTTTTCCAGATTTAATAGAAGACCTATTTCACTCAGATGTTTCGCTATATTATTTATGGACAGTGTTATTTCATCGTGTAATTTATTCATATCATTGTAGTTGCCAGATATGATGAGAGTAGCATCGTCAGCAAATTGTACGACTTTGTTTGGTGTGGCATGAGGCAGGTCATTAATATAAGCTAAAAACAGCAAACATCCCAGCACGCTACCTTGTGGTATTGATCCTGGGACTGTGCCGATTTCGGAATTAACATTTTCTACGACACCTTCACTTGAGTGTGCAATTTGTACGAGTTGCTTTCTGTCTTTCAAGTAAGATGTCAGCCACTTAATTGAATTTCCACGAATTCCTAGATGTTCTAATTTTTTTAAAAGTACCTCGTGCAAAACACGGTCGTACGCCTTCGAGATATCCATGAATATCGCTAAAGCACACTTGTTTTCGTTAAGAATATTCAAAATCTCAAGGCTGCAGTCGAGCACTGCTGTTGTCGTGGAGTGTTTCTCTCTAAAACCATGTTGGTTCATATTAAACACATTATATTTTTCGAAAAACCTGTAAATTCGTTTGCATATTATTTTTTCAAAAATTTTTGAAATTACTGATAGTATGGCCACACCTACGACACTCCATACTACGACCCCCGCTTATTAACCTGCTACTACTACGTAACTGACATAACGTGTGTACACGCGCCAAATGTGTGCGTCAACGATGCAGGGATGACATCCGCCGTAGCGCACTCCGGAGCTAGTGGTACAATATATATCGACTAGATGGCGCGTGCCGCGTGCGTCACGAAATAACTTTGCAAGAGCGTCCCAATTTTTATTTACGTATGTTTATGTTATGTCGAGTAAGTTCGAAAACAATCATTTTTCAGCACAAAAGCGATTGTCAAAAGGCCGTGTGAGTGGCACGATGTACTTTGTATTGAAATCTTCAGAAACGAGAACTTAACCGATGTCACCTGTCGTACGGTACTAACTAATTTGATAAAAAATTAAATCAATCCAACAAATAAAATTGTCTTTAATCATCATCATGCTATCACTACATAGTATAAAACAAAGTCACTCTCCGCTTCTGTCTGTCTGTTTGTAAGCTTTCTTTAAACCACGCAACGTATATTTTTAGTTGGAAATACCGATTCCTGTACTCGAACTTCAAAAAAGGGCAGTGTCATAAAACAAGGTGCTCAGCAAAAAAACAATTTAACTATAATAGTCTTATTTATTTTTAGACGAATTTCTGTGACCTAACCAAATAGTTGTATAAAGTTTATCAAATTTCCTTATCATATAACAAAGTCTTCAGGGTAATAATATGTCTCATTGCTACCGTCAATGGTTTCTATTTCAATTCCGGTGCTGTCATTGTATTACAGTTGCATCCGATTAAAATGGATTTAAAAATAATTTGCATACATTTTATTTTTTTTATAAAATAGTTTCTGCGATCGTGTTCCAAATCATTGTAATTATTTCATATGTTTGCCTTACGTAAACTAAAAAAACAAACAACTCATACACTAAATAAATTGAGTTTAATCGATATTTTATCAATTGTTGAAAAGAAGCTCATTCTAAATGTCACTGTCACTCACTCCTATAGATCTATCTACCTGCTGTATAGTGTCGTTCTGACATAATTATTTTACTCTTTATGTTCTGACATTTGCTGTGCGACTTATTTGCTTTGTGTTTTGCGCATTGTGAATACTGTTTTTCGAGTGTTTCTCTAAAATTATTTTTTATATATTGACACAAAACAAAAATGTTAAATAGTTTCTTTGTAGTGTTATATTTTATTGCTTAAAAAATGTGCATGTTAAGCCAAACCGCCTATACATCGTGGAAAATGTCCTTTGTCAGCCAACACACAACGTAAAAGGAAATTTTAAATCGGTAAGCAACCAGGCTGGCAAAATATATATTTAATGCAAACATTATATACTCTTGGTCATATCTGTTTCCCTGAGACTTTCGTTTTGAATACTTTTTGAGCATAAATATTTTTTTAGCAGAGGTGACATATCAGCCTCCTTGGGGTTTTCTATTACCGACGATTCAGATAATCTTCGTTTCTTAGCCTCTGATTTAAAGTCAAGCCGCAACTTCCTTTTCCGGTGTGAATTTTCACTTAAAATCTGTGTTGTCTGCACTGAGTGTGACACCTGTGAAGTACTTGTACTTGGAATTTCTGTTGATGTTTGAGATTTGCAAGTACTCTAAGAGGTTATTATCAGTTTGAGTAAATTTTGATGTAAATACGAGTACCAGATAAGTCTTCTGGCTGCAGTAATAATAGGGTAGGGGCTGCATTTTTCTTAGAAAATCTTTTTGCGCGGTCAGAATTAGGGAAATGAAGTTCGCAAACAAAATAACTAGTATGAAGTGTCTCCACGCTTTTTTGGTTTAAGGCGATACTCGGAAAAATTGTGCTGAAGCGAGATAGCAATGAGAAAACGACGCGCGCGGGAGCGAGACCGATTTTGCAGATTAGGCAAAAAAACAAAATCACTTCGTATTAAAAAACTACAGCGATTTAAAAAAATGCTTCTATACGATCCTAAATATTATTGGTGTTCATTAATTAAACCAATTTCCAATAGTGTAAGTATCCCTATTTAAGAATAATCTTCAATTTTCGTATTTTTAGAGGTCTTTTCGAAAAGAAAAAGTGTCGAGACAAAATTATAAAATCGTGTTTTTGAAACTATACGAATCTAGATAAAGGTATGAAGAAATATATATCTTATTACCAGATTTGTAACAACTGTAACCGTCCTATAGTTTTAAATCAAAAAGTCCATACTTTTTCCGAGTAGCGCCTTAAGTCCATTCGACCAATTTCTTTAATCCAATTCTTTCACCTAATGAAAGTTAAGTCAAATCAATAAAAGATCCTCCAATTTCATAGAATTTAATCGTATCATAACATTTATTATTTGGTCAAACAATTCGTATTGGAATATTTGTTTTCTGTTAATATTAAATTTGAGTTTAATCATCTACGATTCAACTCCATATACAAACGCCACTGCAAGGTTATATCGCACGATCCTCAAATCGAAGTTTGCTTACGAAATATAATGACATCGTTCGTTGACTTGGTTACATTCTTGTTGACTGAGTGACTGACAAGATGCTGACAAGACAACCGACAAACGTGTGACGTTTACTCCTTGGTTTACTTTTTCAATGCGGGGGAAATGAATTGGCGGGGGGAGGTGAGTGTCGCTTCTTTACGTTAGTAATATTATAGTATTCTTTGGTATGGCTATCGGACGGTAATTCACTACATTAGACTTATCACCTTTTTTGAAAATAGGTTTGATTAATTTAATTGGATTGGTTGAAAAAATAAAAGTTGTTTAAATTTGATTGGTTTAATCCAGGCTTTCCACTATGTGTGTCAAATTTCAACCAAATCCGTTTAGTAGTTTTGTGCGTGAAAGAGTAACAAACGTTCATACATCCATACTCACAAACTTTCGCATTTTCTTATATATAATAGCGGCCGCCCCGTTCCTGTGGGAATATCAGGATAAAAAGTATCCTATGTGTTATTCCAAATGTCTTCTAGATCCGTACAGTATTTTAGTAGGTGAAGTATTGACAAAAAAATCTACCCGTCTCACTACAATTTACTTTCCCAACAGAACTGGCCATACACGTTGCTAGAAGCCCTCTCCCCTCGCACCGAGTGCCCCAGCTCGCCTCGGCGCCGCGTGCGGCCAAACGCCGAACCAGCGCCTTCTTCGCTGGAAGCTGGCCTGTTCCTACGCAACTTTAGTGAGGACTCCACGCCCACTGAGATCGTGGCCGCGTTCAAGCAGGCCGAGTTTAGGGAGCTAGCAGCTATCAAGGAGTTGAGGTGAGTTATCGTTTTCTAATTCAATACATTTTATTTTTAGAAGAACGTGATTTGAATATTGTTTTCTAAGCTCTTTTTTCTGTAATTTTCCATGACACAACACACCTTCCCCATACTAATAAACGTGGAGTAAAGTTAATTAGACGTAACCTACTATTACATGCATCACTATATTTTTGTATTTGGTCAGTATCCCTTTCACCCCATTTAATTTTACTATACGGTAGTGTTGTTTCTACAACACTTGATGTAAATCTGTTGTCTCTGACTTTTTAGCGAATAAAAGTGACCGAATCAGTTTAAAACTAGTAACTAGTTACAACTGTTGTAACTTTGCTCCACGTTTATTAATAATGGGGCTAATGTCTTGTTCAGCGTGCCCCTCATCTTGCACACGCGAGGACCTCTTTAACGCCACTGACGCAATGGTCTGACAAGATCTAGAGCCGAACGCGACAAGAAGATGCCTGTCTTATTTAATCCATAAATCATATATTTTCAATCAGCTGGTCAGATTTTGATAACCGTCTCGTTATAGAGAGAGATAGTGCTTGCTGTCTTACATTTTCTATTTTCGTTTTCTATAAGTTAGTTTTTACAGAAAGAAGTTAGTATTTACAGTTCTAGATAACAACCATGATCTTTTATTAGTTGATAGTGTGTTTTTACACTCCAAGCTTTACTCCCAACTATGTTTCAGTGTACGATGTTTAAAACAATTTCTTCTTTGTCATCAAACGCTCATGTTATAAGATCCTTTTCACTGAAACCTACCTCATTTACACCCGTTTGCACTAAACTTAAGAATCGCCTAAGTCTTTTCCTAGCTAACTTAAGACATTCTTAACAAAAAATTGCTTTGCACTAACCTTAGGACATTCTTAAATGCACTTTAGGCTATTCTTAACTTACGGGCCCAATATCGAGCACCTAAGGCTTAAGAAATACCTATATCAGTGGTTATTGTCTGTGGCATTGTGAGCAAAGAGTAGTGCGACAAGATTTTCTGTTCCGGTGATTATCTTTGGAACTAACACCCGTTTGCACTAAACTTAAAAATCGCCTAAGTCTTTTCCTAACTAACTTAAGACATTCTTAACAAAAAATTGCTTTGCACTAACCTTAGGACATTCTTAAATGCACTTTTGGCTATTCTTAACTTACGGGCCCAATATCGAGCGCCTAAGGCTTAAGAAATACCTATATCAGTGATTATTGTCTGTGGCATTGTGAGCAAAGAGTAGTGCGACAAGCTTTTCTGTTCCGGTGATTATCTTTGGAACTAAAACCGTTTTCATACGACAATCCATTTTGACAGCTAACTTCGTATTGCAAGTGACTCCTGTGTCACGGCTGTCACCGGAACAGAAAAGCTTGTGGCTTTTGTATTCTTGTTTGCTAGATAGAGACACAACACAACACATGTGACATACGTCATTCATCAAAAAAAAACATTACAGATCGACAATCTTTTCTGTTCCCATGACAGCGGCGCTTATGTTTAGCAGCAAAACATGAAAGTATTAGCAAAATGACATTAAAAACAAAACTCGTTAGTTCTAGTTTTGGCCACCGGAACAGAAAAGGTTGCGACTGTATTTATGTTTTTCCTGACAGTTGAGCTCAGTTGACTTTTTCTTTTCTCGGTGAATTGCTCCTACCAAATAAAATAGACAACGCCTTAGCTTTTGTCTCCTTTTAACTTACGAAGGAATCAATGAGAAGTTTCAACCAAAAAAATATCCAGTGACCTACTTTACCTCGCCAGGTTTAAAATCCATAAACAATTAATATTTGAATTCATTCATTCATTCTTTTAGCAAGGTGATGACTAATTTACGACGTAGTCTGTCAGTGCAAACAAAAATTTTAGCTCGGCTGTTTTAGGCTGTTTCTAAGCTAAGATGTATCTTATCTATGACAAGCTCAACCCGAGTTTAGTGCAAACGGGCATAAAAGTTCTCATACGACAGTCCATTTTGACAGCTAATTTCGTATTGAAGTGACTCCTCTGTCACGGCTGTCACCGGAACAGAAAAGTTTGTGGCTTTTGTATTCTTGTTTGTTAGATAGAGACACAACACATGTGACATACGTCATTCATCATTTATTAAAAAAAAAACTGTATTTATTTTTTTCTTGACAGTTGAGCTCAGTTGACTTTTTCTTTTCTCGGTGAATTACCCCTACCAAATAAAATAGACAACGCCTTAGCTTTTTCTCCTTTTAACTCACGAAGGAATCAATGAGAAGTTTCAACCAAAATAATATCCAGTGACCTACTTTACCTCGCCAGTTTTAAAATTCATAAACAATTAATATTTGAATTTTTTCATTCATTCTCTTATCAAAGCGATGACTAAGTTACGACGTTGTCTGTCAGTGCAAACAAAAATTTTAGCTCGGCTGTTTTAGGCTGTTCCTAAGCTAAGATGTATCTTATCTAGGACAAGCTCAACCCGAGTTTAGTGCAAACGGGCATTAGTTTAGGCTTTTGATCCTACCCACAGATAACGACCAGTAGATAGATACCGCATTTAGGGCATCCGACTCGCCAAGCATCTATGATTTATCACTGATACGTGACAATGTTTGTCAACGTCGTTTCAGTGCTGACCAATAAAGTATGTCGTAAATGTTATTGCCATTGAATCAGAACAAAATATTTGTCATACGGCATCTATGTAGCTTGCTACATACAGGTGATCTTTGATCCTAGTTTAGTATAATAAAGTAATATAATATTGTGTTCTTTTATTCAGGGCGCGGAACACGCGCAAGGAAGTCCGCTCGGCGCCGACGGCGGGCCTCACGTTTTGCGTTTGCCAGAAGAGACAGTATGGCGTCATGACACAGTGCGAGCTCTGCAAAGACTGGTTCCATGGTAAGTACTGACTGTAGACTAGATGGACTTGCAATTTATTGCATAGGACGACTGTTGTTGCCGTAGGCCGCAAGCACGAACTTAGCGACCAGGGGCCCGTTTCTCAAAAGCTTGTAATACAAGTGGAAGTCTCTTTCTTTAATTCTGCAATAAAAAGCTGACAAAAAGTGACATCTAAGTGTATCGGGCCCCAGAGGGCGGCAGAAAGAGGCTGGAGGAACAAGATCGTGCAGTTCCTTAAAACACCGACATAGTAGCAACTCTACTCCGTTGGAAACAAATTTATTGTTTAGGTGCAATTCAAGTATTGGACAAAATTTGGAAAAAACCACAAGCCCCATAAGTAGCTTTCAGGCGAGATTCGAACCCGCGCCTCCGGGAATCCGACCCGATGCTCTGACCAACTAAGCTACCGAAAGGCCTACACGACTCGTCGAATTTTGCTATCACTTGTTACGCAGAAGCAACGCTGGCCTACAGCGTTACTTACAAAATTGCATTGTGAATGCATAAAAATAATATAAAATCTCAATATGGCTGTTTCATCTTAATCGATTGTTAAACATTTGTAAAAATGTTTCTTTTGGATGCGAGGGTTTCCTCACATTGATGAAGCAACGCTGGCCTACAGCGTAACAAGTGATAGCAAAACTCGACGAGTCGACTAAAACTTTAGTTTTGGAATAAGGGGGTTTGCATTTTACTGGCGTTTTCCTGAATACGTTAAATCTATATGTATAAAAATCAATGCCACTTTTCGTTGTAATCTTATAACTCAATAACTCAAGAACGGGCTCGCCTATCCAAACCAAATGTTTAGGCTTTGTTCGGACTATTTAGTAGATGGTTTATGTGAAGTTTGCACAGGTTCTTCATCAGATGGGGACTGTGCAGTGGCTTAACTATACCGTTTGGGGTCCGTGGCCAATTCACTACGTATTTCACGGGATTCTTTTTCCAAATGTGTTTGCTGGATTCGGGAGGACGACCGTGAGGGAGGAGTATGGGGTAGGGCCACGCAAACGAAGTCGCGCCGGGTCAGCTAGTAAGATATGTTTTCCCCTACAGCATCCTGCATAGCGGCGGCGAAAGAGGAACGCGCGGAGTCCCCGAGCCGCGTGGAGATGCCGTTCGGGAGCCCCGAGCCCAAGTTCCTGTGCCCCGACTGCACGCGCACCAAGCGACCCCGGCTAGACAGGATCTTGGCCTTATTGGTAAGTTGGAACTAAGTTATATAGGTTGTTTTTCTATAAGCGCAAAACCTTTTCGGTAGTGATTGTGCTCATGAATATAAACAACAATTACTATGGGGCCAACTCTGCAACTCAACACCTTGTATATCTACACGAATACTATAAAGAGGAAAGATTTGAGTTTTTGATTGTAATAGATAAACTGATTTTAAAATTCTTTCATCATTAGAAAGCTACATTCTTCCTGAGTGACATAGGCTATATTTTATCCCGATATTCCCACGGGAACGGGTACCACGCGGGTTAATGGGCAGGGAGCCACTTGTCTGATATATTAGCATCATGTGTAGCGGTGTCAATGAAGAAAATGGAAAATAAAAAAAGAAAAAGAAAATAGCCCATGGGTTTGATTGGGATCAAGAGCAAACCCATTAAAAGTAAAAAAAAGAGCGAAGTTAACACGTTGTGGTCGTATACCATGAAAGCTAGGAAACACATTGCGCTTTGTGGATTTTCTAAGATTACCACAAAGCGTCGTTGCGAGCGTTTTTGTAAGAGTCCTGATGTGGATGTTTCAAAGTGACCACAACACGTTTGTGAACTGGTTTTCAGAAATATTTTTTGGCAATACAGAGAAAAAAAAAATATTTATCTACTTTTGAAGAATAAACTATTACAAAATTGATCAGGATTCCCCTTTTAAACATAAAAATGTCTGTAATAAGGGACACCACTTCTCCTTAAAACAGTTTATGTAGAATGATATGAAAAATAATATTGTTTTAATTTAAAGCAGTATAAAAACAAGAAAGGGAATAATTTTTTTTTTACAAATCGTTAGACAAATAACCTCCTCCTTTTCAAATTTTTGAAGTCGGTTAAATATAAGCATAATATTAAACTAAGCTTTTCTGAACAAAGATATTAACTTATATTATTATGACTATGACATTTAGGCGGTGTGTGTGCGAGTGTGTTAGAGTGTGCGAGTGTGTTAGTGTGTGTGTGTGTGTGTGTGTGTGGGTGTGTATATATTTTAGCGTTTGCGCGTGTGTGTATATTTGTGTTTATGAGTGATGTAAAAGTATGAGTAGGTATTACAGGGCGTTAGTTTCAAGCAGAGTTCAAAGTAAAGATAATATTGCACTACATAATTTTTCTATAATGTATGTAGGTGTGCAAAAGTTGAGTTTTTCGTTCAATGAGCTTTTTCAGTGTATGAAAAGAGTGACTTTAATTGGATAGAACTTGACGACGTAGTTTCTAAATGACTGTTGCTTTATCTAGGTGTGGCTACAGAAGCTCCCGGTCCGCCTAGCAGAGGGAGAGGCACTACAATGCGTGACAGAGCGCGCGATGGCGTGGCAAGACGCGGCGCGCGCTCTGCTCGCCAGTCCCGCCCTAGCCGACTTGCCCGCGCCGCATCACGACCACGCGCAGGTACTAACTATTAAGTATTATTATTATTTTCACTTCTTATGCTCGTAAAGTTCGTGTTTATGTTGGGTATAGGCTGCATAAAATCGCTTTTTATGCTCTAGCTAGTGCATAAAGTAAAATCTTCGTCTAAGTCTCAGACAATAGGGTATTTTACTGTTGTTGAAATGTAGATATTTAATGATGACGACGTTAAAAAATATTGCAATTAAGAATACCAAATGTGAAAAAATAATTTGAATCTGTTTTATAATAAAAGAATTATAGTCTGTTTGATTTTGACTATAGCTGTCTCTTTCTAAAACGAAATCTTCTATGGCGTGACTATGACGCTACTAACCCACTGACGTCACTAAGATAGCGTCCTGTCCTTGTCTAATTATAAAGTTTGAAGTCCTATATCTTTGAAAATATTCAAGATAATTCAAAATAAAAACTTGTTTTGTGTAGCTAATATTTCGAAAAACGTTTTAAAGAAATAAAAAAAAATCAGTAAAATACCGTATTAAACTTCGTTAAATAAACTTGTTATTTCATTCTGTTTCTTCAATTTTGTACATATAATCCATATTAAATTAATAAAACTAGGCAAAATTAATGAGTTACTAAGAAATAACTATTTCAAGTGCATTATGTACTACGATATATGCTAAAGTCTCTGTGCTGCCATTGCCACATATATAAAAAAAAAGAAAAAGAAAGTCTTCCCGCCCATATGGCGAAGTCTTTATTTGTCTGTTTTGAAATATTGCTATTTATTTTCCTCACATTTGAACCATACCATACGTTTTGGTACCATAATAAAACTTGTTTGGTTTCACGAGTAGAATAATCCCTAAAATTATCCGGGGTGATAAAAAAATTACCGTGTATAGTGCGTCACGCTTACACAGAACCCTTGAGACGGGACAGTCATCGCATCTGTGCGAGCGTGACGCACGCATGCATATTTACGCTGAAGCGAGAGGGACAGATAATAACAGGTCATTGTACGAGATTCGTCGTGCTCCGCGACCGTCATCATCATCATCATGTCAGCCGCACGACGCCCACTGCTGGGCATAGGCCTCCCCCAAGGATCTCCACAACGATCGGTCCTGCGCTGCCCGCATCCAGCGGCGCACCGCGACCGCCACCAAATAGTCAGTCCACCTTGTAGGGCCAACCACGGAACGTCGTCCGGTACGCGGTCGCCATTCAGGAACCTTTCCGCCCCAACGGCCATCGGTTCTCCGCGCTATGTGTCCCGCCCACTGCCACTTCAATGATCAATCGTTTGTTTCAAAATACTAAAAATACAGCAGCAGATGTCAAGAAATGTTTAACGTTATACCTTTTTGAATCGTCACATAGTAATTTACTTGTTTGTGTCAACAGGCTATCAGAGAGAAATCGGACAGACTAAACGCAGAACTCAAAAAAGCGACAGGGAGAGCGCATGACGTGTCACAAAATTCTAGGTTAGTTTCTTATTAGTGCGCGCTGGCACTTGTGATTTTTAATCGTGCGATAGTTTGATCATTTTCGGTTTTTTATTTTATTACTAGCTATCCGCCCGCGGCTTCGCCCGCGTGGACTACACGATGTTATCCCGCGGGAGTGTGATATTTTTCCGGGATAAAAAGTAGCCTATGTTCCTCTCCAGGCTTCAAAGTATCTGTGTCCCAAATTTCAGCCAAATCCGTTCAGCCGTTTTAGCGTGATTGAGTAACAAACATCCAAACATCCAAACATCCAAACATCCAAACATCTAAACTTTCACATTTATAATATTAGTAGGATATTCAGTATAGAGTTATGGCAGTGCGCGCATTGACGATTAAACTATCGGCCGATCGAACTATCGAAAATGACTGGCCGATAGTTGTATGATCAAACTATCGCACAACTATCGGCCGGTCGGTAATGTGCATGAAAAACTATGTGAGCGCGCGCACTGCATTTAACTAAACTATCGCCCAACTATCGACTACGCATTCGGTATGGCACTCTACTTGAGTGCGCGCACTTCCGATATAGTTTTACGATCAAACTATCGCACAACTATCGGCCGGTGGGTTATGAGCACAGTGCCTAAAATGCAGGATGCCACTGCTGCAAAAATGCCTTACACGGCAATTGACTAAGAAGCAAATTGCCTAACCGTGAATGCCTAGACATTGTATTCTGTATCTCCGAATTTATAGTTATCATATTTATTTATTTTTGTTCTCTTTCTATCTGTATTCATATATCTTATGTACTTACTCCTTATTCTTTTCTTTTTGCACCAATTCCCCTTTTATATTTTTTATTTTATTTTTCTCTTTCACCCAAGGTTGCCTGGTAGAGATTGCTATATAGCAATAAGGCCGCCTTTTGTGTGTTTACTTTTGTTTGTAATTTCTCTGTATTTTGTCCTTTTTATGTGCAATAAAGTCTTTTATTATTATCTCCTTTATTACATTTTAAATACTTACAAAATTATATTTCTAAACATTAAATTTTTACAATGTATAACACTAAAAAATATAACATTTAAAAATACAAAAATGCAGTTCCCCAACGGCAGCAAGATCAGGGTCCCGGCTACCGATGGTTAAGGATCCAGAGACAGGAACCTTCTCACTATACGGGCCGTGTCCAGAAGTACTGCCTTCTGCATCTGACTCCCGATCCATCCACCTAACGCAAGCCTCTTAAGGTGTTTATCGAGGCTCTTGGCTATCAGACCATGGGCAGATATGACTATCGGAACAATAATTGCTGAATCAATGTCCCACATGTCAACAATCTCGTGAGCTAAATCAAGATATTTGTTTTCTTTATCTTTTTCAGCTTTCACAAGGTTGTCGTCATGGGGAACAGTGACATCAACAATTATTGCGCGGCGTTCGTGTCGATCTATCAATACAATATCAGGCTTATTAGCTACAATAGTCCTGTCTGTAATGATAGATCGATCCCAATATAATGTGGCATGGCTATTTTCAAGGACCTGTTCTGGTGCATACCTGTAGTACGGCACCTCGGATGCCACAAGACTATGTTTCAGAGCAAGTTGTTGGTGTATTATCCTGGCCACTTGGTTATGTCTATGCAAATACTCGCCGTTTGCGAGACGAGAACAACCGGAGATTATATGCCTAAGGGATTCACCCGGACGATGGCACGCACGGCAAATATCCACTGTGCCATCCCTTAGGATATACTTTCGGTAGTTATTCGTCATCACAACCTCATCCATAATTGCACAGACAAAACCTTCGGTTTCACCAAAAAGATCACCGAAACGGAGCCAGGATACTGAGGCTAATAAATCTACGTCGGGCCCATGGAGAGCCCGGTAGAATCTGCCGTGTAACTCCTTGCTTTGCCACACAGCGCTGCGGTCGGACGTACTAAGTACTACAGGTTTGCGCCAGTTTTCTTTTGCTAAAAATAGAGGAGTCAGTCCATTGTCAACAGCAACTACATCTCTATGAGACCCCATATCGACTTGGAGAAAATACTCCCTAAGATTGCATATCTCGCGGTTATGCAATGTCTTAGCATTTAAGAAGCCACGACCACCGCACTTCCGCGGGATATACAATCTCATGGTCGATGAACGTGGGTGATGCATGCGGTGTGCTGTTAGCAATGTACGAACTTTTCTATCCAGGGCATCCAGTTCAGTTTGAGTCCATTTAAGTATGCCAAAGGAATACATCAGTACCGGCATGACCCATCCATTGTATGCGCGAACCTTGTTTCCGCCAGACAAAAGACTTTTAAGGACTTTTGAGAGGCGCCCCAAGAAACGCTCACGCAACGACTGTTTCATGTCAGCATCGTTGATGCCTAATGCCTGTGACATACCTAAATATTTATAGGTTTCGTTAACGGAGAGAGATCTAAGATTAATAGAATCCGAGAGTTGTATACCCGTGGATTCCATTATCTGACCACGCTTTACATGCATGACTGCACACTTGTCCACACCAAATTCCATTTTAATGGCATTACTGAAAGCTTCAGTAACCTTCAGTAACGCTGTTAAATGAGAACTGCTATGGGCAAATAGTTTCAGGTCATCCATGTACAGCAGGTGTGATATTACTTGACCATTTCTCCGTAAACGGTAGCCTAATCCTGAACTCTCGAGAAGTGTACTCAGAGGGTTCAAGGCCAGACAGAACCACAATGGACTCAGACCGTCACCCTGGAAGATACCTCGCTCTATTTTTATAGGGTCGCCCTGACCTAGAACCCGTCGAGATCCTGGATAGAAAAGGACCGTTCTCCATTTTCGCATGCACGATATCAAGAAAGTGCGTAGAGTTGTATTTATTTTATACAACTCCAGCACCCTCATGAGCCACGAATGCGGCACGGAATCATATGCCTTCTTATAATCTATCCAGGAAGTCGACAGGTTCTTTCGGTTTCGACGAACCTGTTGGTTAATAGCCATGTCAATGAGGAGTAGCTCCTTAGTACCACGGGCCCCATTCCTACATCCATTTTGAGAGGCAATCATAATAGAATTTTGATCAATGTGTTTGTTAATCTTCGATCTCAAAATGGACGTAAGAATTTTATAAATTGTTGGCAGACAGGTGATAGGTCTATAGTTTTTGGGGTCCGCAGTACTACCAGATTTATAGAGCAGATGGGTTATGCCTGTTGTCATAAATTCTGGAAGCGACTGAGATAATAAAGCACATTGAAATTGAGATGCTAAGCAAACGTGCGAGCTAGGTAACCATTTATACCAGAAATTGTGCAGTCCGTCCGGGCCTGGAGATTTCCAGTTGGGTAAGGAACGAACTGCACAAACTACGTCTTGGTAGTCAATGGTTACTTCATTCATATCAGGTATAAGCTCACACGAACGCTCAACATCCTCCATCCACGCACCTTCAGAGTGAGTGACAGGCACGGACCAGATGTTGTGCCAAAAAGAAATCATGGCATCATCATCCGGCCGATGCATATCAGTATCACTCTGATCCGATCGCTCCCAGGATGCATAAACACGTCGTTGATCTCTCTCGAACATGCGGTTCTGAGTAAAGCGATCGACTCGCACCCTATACCTTCGAATACGATTAGCCCATGCACAAATTTTCTGCTTCAGGAAGTCGATGCGCTCTGTGACGCATGAAATATAATTTTGAGGACTAATACCAGTTCCCAAGAATGCACGTTTCACAAAGCGCATGACCCTAGGGCGCATGTTGCCCTCCCTAAAGCAGCTGAGTTTACCGATGAGTACCCTAGCCTCACTGATACGACGCTCAATCCTACACTGCCAGGCTGGTACAGCCAGGCGAGGGCGTGTTGCTGTGTCAGTATTTGGAAATTTGACATGAGCAACACGACAAGCTGTAATAGCCGCACAGTACAGGATCGAATGAGTATCAGCCAGGTCTTACTACTATCAAAGTAATTTGGTAGTAGCAAATCTAAAGCACACATCAGTGCCCTATTTTTTTTGTGCATGGGAAAACGCGGAAGCCGAGGTCTAAGGTGAACCGAAGTCGATCGAAATTCCCGAACTACATCTTCAAGAGTACTCCTCAATATATCATTGTATTGGGGACTTACAGTAGTAACCATATCATCTCCACCATCACTATCAGCAACGCCAGCTTGCAATGTGGCCGCGGCAGAAGCTTGAGTTGCCGCCTGCGATGCAGTAGTAATGATACGGTTACGTTGTACCTCTGTACGGAGCCGATCAAGTACAGATGAATCCAACAAGTGACCCCGTTGAATGGCTCGCACCTGATCCGACAGTCGTTGAGCCGAAACGTTGATTGATGGTTCAAGAGCCCGAAACAGAGAAAGCATCCGAACACGATACGCAGTAAGATTAGTTCCTGCCTCTGTTGCCTCAAAATATGCGCGCATGACATTTTCGTTAATGGATAATGTCCATCGCATGCGCTGCACTCCACCGGGAGCGGGGGCCCTGACCGGAGCCGATTGCCCCAGAAGCCCCAAACTCTTCGGTGGCCGGCCCCTCCTCCGGCGTACAGGTGGTGGCGACGACGGCGGAGAGAAGTACTCGTCACTATCGCTCGACGCAACTGCAGATGTCAGCTGGACACACGGCACTGATATAGTTGCCGACAACTGCGAGGCGGAGCGAGGTGACGAGTCCGGAGGTCTTGAGCGTGCTGCTCTGCTTCTCGTCAACATATTTTATTTCTTCATCCTTTTCCATTACTAATTTTGATTGTTTTGGTTTTGGTGATGACATTCAAATGTCATATAAGTATTCATTATGAATTTGTGAGTAGAATTTCTATATTTCAGGTATTTCTTTTTGGTATTGTAATATGGTAATATTGAGTAATTATGGTCTTGCAGTCTAAATGAAATTTTGTAACTCTGAATAAAATATTATTTGTTATATTGGAGAAAGAATGTCCTGTCCTTATTATTATTATTATTGTAATTGCCTAAATGTTACTTCGTCTACAAATCAAAATGCCTAAACAGCGCTATGTCTCTTCAATGCCTAATGCGCAAGTTTGTTTGGAAACTGTTTTGTTGTAAAGAGTTGTAATACGATACTGGCACTTGAAAATGTAGTCTATTAAATGGAGTTATTGTTTGTTTGCTTACATTAGTTAGCTTCTTATTTTGCGTTAAATAATACGTCAATTTTGTTTTTATTTTATGTAAGGAGTGTTTTACTCTCACGATCAGAAGGTCTAGTCGTTAAGGTATCGTGATATGTGTTTTAATTTAGGGTATTTTTAAGAAATTGTAGATTTGTTTTAGATCATAAAATAAATGAGTATTTTGGTAAAACTGTTTTTTTAAATTTATTAATATTTAAAGATTTCAAATTGACGGTTGGCAGCAAACATTATAGTCACGGTACATTGTAGGCAATCTGCTTCTCAGTCAATTAGCGTTTTAGACATTAAAGCAGTAGTGGCATCTTTCATTTTAGGCAATCTGCTTCTTAGTCTTATTGCTGTGTTAGGCAATTTTGCAGCAGTGGCATCTTGCATTATAGGCACTGTGCTCAAAATTGCTTAAAAGAAAATTATGGTTTTTCCCACAATCATTTATTATCTTTATATTTCAGTAAAGTCCATATAAAATATATATTTGATTTTATTTCAGCAAAAAGATTTTGTAACTTATATCATTGAAATCGCGAGCATGAAGTCAGAATGTAGCTTAGCTTGTCAAACATAGACAAAAAACTTAGCTTCAGAACAGTCATTAGTGGAAATGTAGGATATTTAGTTAGAAGAATAAACAGTGTGTAGTTTCTGAATATACAGTTACTTATTTGTTTTTTGTATATAGGTCATCAGCGAGCGTTGAGCATGCGTATAGCGCGACGCCGCGGTCTCCCGGCGCGCGAATTGCGCCGGGATTATTACAGAAGTTGGAGGATCTCATGTTGGAAGGGGATTTGCTCGAGGTAAGTGGTCGTTCATCATGTCAGCGTTTCCATTTACATTTCGAATAAAAATATTTTTACACTTTTGTATGGATTTTTTTTTCGCTATTTCAGTTTGGTCTCATAGAAAAGTTGTTTTTTATGAGTGTAATAATCCCTAAAACTATCCGGGGTGATAAACAAATTACCGTGTATTTAAGCGGGAGTGACAGGGACTGGTAATAACAGGTCATACGTGATTCTTCGTGCTCCACGAACGTGTCGTTCAGTCGAGTTCAATAATATCTGTGCATTTTTGGACTTTGTCGCCTTCGATCAACAATAACACCTAGTTCTAGATACATAGTTGGAGTGACAGATATGGCCGAGCGTATACTCCTACTTGAGAGTATAATTATAAGTAAACTATTTTGACAGTGTCAATAATACTAAGGTATTTCCAAGGAATTTATAAGTACTACGTACAACATGAAGGTGCACTCCGTATTTTTGTGTATTTAAAAATACACTTTAAATTTAAGAGATAATATTTATATTTCAATACAAAATGTCAACGGTCCAGCTGAGACCGCAAGAACGAGGTGAGGGTGTCCCTTTCTCCAAAATTGCCAGCACTCTTAAATAACAGGTTTAGTAGATTTATGGTTCACAACTTTTCACAAAATTTCCGCTTCGTATTACTTTTAGTCAATAGAAAATATCGCATATTAATTGAGGTATTACCGTATTAAGCATAAAAATGTATCAGGTCGTCTAAGTTTTTTATGGCTTATCCTAGAAAAGAATGTGAATGATAGATTTCAGAATGTTAAAGTGGCAACATTACAAGCCGAATGACGTTTTCCGTCTTCGTTGTGTCAAGTTCGCAATTCGCTCGTCGCCGCCCGCCGCCCGTCGCGCATGTTCGTGGCCGTCGTAATGGAATGGAGTGAGATAAACTGACCTCGTTCTTACTATCTCATTAGGATCATTTTTTAGCAGCAGTGCACCTTCCTGTTGTATTATAAATTCCTTGGGTATTTCAAAGTTGAAACGGTTCCTGTCATTTATTTTATTTTATTTTATTTTATTTTATTTAGAACGGCACAATAACAGACATTAGACAAATTACTTAAATTAAAGAAAAACTTAAATAAAACCAAGTGCATGCCCATGTCCAATTACAATTGTGCACAACATTTTTGTAGAAATGACAATATTTAAACACCTATATGGTCAAAGATATAAATAATAAACGAAAGTTGCAAATTTTGAAAAACAAAAGAAAATAAAATTCAGGATCAATAAAAGTATTTACGATAATTCATGGCTTATGTTACTTGAATGTAAAGCTTTTAGTATCGATTTCTTAAAAGAGAGGGTATTACAATTAAATATATCATAATCTTGACAGATGTTATTATAATAAGAACACATTCTCATCAATGGATGGTTACCAGATACATTGTTAGTATAGAGGGGAATACAAAATAGTTGTGGCTTACGCACGGACCGAGTTGGTACCTTGAATTTTAATGATTGAACCAAACCGCTGTCCGCAACTGATCCATTGACAATCCGATGAAGTGAGCACAAGTCTCTCATCCACCTACGGTCTTCGAGAGTGACCATACCAAAATAGTTTAGACGATCAGAATAATCACTTAATTTCTTGCGAAGACCACACTTCATACACAATAAGCGAACTAATCTACGCTGAACCGCTTCTATTCTGTCGGTGTAAACGTTATATATAGGGGACCAGATCGAAGAACAATATTCAAGCAAACTCCTTACCAATGAGTTGTATAAAATTAACCATGATGAAATTTTTTTAAAGGGTCTAGCGCTACGTGTTATGAAGCCTAGCATTTGATTAGCCTTGCTGCAAATATAAACAAAGTGCGGTCTAAAAGATAAAGATGAGTCGAAGTATATTCCTAAGTCACGAACTATATTGACTCTGCTTAGCAAGGAGTTATTTATGCGATAGTCAAATTGTATAGGGTTTTTATTTTTTGTAAAAGAAATTACCTGACATTTGCTAACGTTTAGGGACATTTCGTTGAGGTCGCACCATTCATAAATTGCGTCTAGGTTTTCTTGTAGCAGCTCACAATCAGCGGCACTAGTAATACGCTTAAAAATTTTTAAATCGTCCGCGAAGGCAAGGCAATCACATTCAATGATGTCAAGAAGATCGTTAACGAATATTAAAAATAAAAGTGGTCCTAAATTGGATCCCTGTGGTACACCTGAGCTGGGAACGAATGGTAAGGAATCATATCCGCCCAATGCCACCAGTTGAGAGCGATTTATAAGATACGAAGCAAGCCAACGCAATAAGTTTCCGTGGATGCCCATATAATCTGCTTTAATCAGAAGAATAGAGTGACTCACACGATCAAAGGCTTTAGCAAAATCTGTATATATAGCATCAACCTGCTTACGTTAGCCGAAAGAATCACACAAGAAAGCGGCGTAGCTCAACAAATTGGTTTCAGTAGATTTACCATCCACAAACCCATGCTGTTTATGACTTAAGTGAGGTTTGACATGGTTATACAGATGCTGATAAACAATTGACTCGAATATTTTTGCAAACCAATTTAATTTACTAATGGGTCGGTAATTTGTTACATCTCTTTTGTCTCCTGCTTTATATATCGGAGTGATATTTGCAATTTTCCATAATGATGGAAAAACTCCTTCATCAAGTGACTTATTAAATATAAAAGTTAAAGGTCCAGTAAGCGCAGAAGCACAAATTTTAATAAATATGGACGGTATACCGTCAGGCCCCGCCCCTTTGGATACGTTGATATTCTTTAACTTGGATTGGACTGTATCTGGTTGTATTTTTATTTGACTTAAGCATGTATTACGACCTTGAAGCTCTGGGTTGCAAGTGAAAGTTGTAGTGCTGTTGTCAGTGTAAACTGAAGAAAAAAAATCAGCAAAGAGATTCACAACTGTAAATGTACTGTACGTGTACTGTAATGTAAGATCGTAACATTCGTAACCTTTTTTCTCCGTTTAAAAATAGTAGATTTCATTACAAGTGCGGAAAGCCTGTCATTGCAAAGAGTTCCGACAAATGTCTACCCGAGCCGAGGCGCAGCCGAAGGTGAGGGTTGACAGTCGGAACAAGTTGCAATGACGGTTCCGCACGTGTACTGAACAACTATTTTTAATACAGTTGCGAAAAAATTAAGCAATTTAATAAAATAATAAAACACAATAAACTCAACTAACTAATCGTAAAAGAATATAAGCAGAGACTTTTTTTTTGTTTTCTTCACCCATTCTGGGTAGGCAAAGGAAACTATGATCATACAGCCAAGGCTTCAGTAGAATTTTTATATTGATATGAAATGAAAATTAAATTAAATGAGATGAAATGAAATGAAACCTAACAAAAGCAATCCGAATCCTACAGGAGCGCCTTTCCTTATTTCTCTCTTTTACCACATCGTTTTCCATTAAAGCACTAATTCCACCATACTAAGTACCTACCACAATAAAAACCTCCCTCATTTTCTTTTCACTTACTTGCGCAAACTCCTATAAGCAGATACTATGGTAAATAGTGCACGTCATACCATATTTAGTAATCTGTGGTCATACAGCCAATTTTATGTATTTTTTATATTCAAAAATTTAATTTGGCCGATACTAATATTAATTTAATGTATAATTAAAATTACTTTTAAATCTGATATTGAAACAAATTAGTAGCTTCTTTTTAGAAATATTTGCATGAATCATAAAAACTTTTATGATTTTTTTTTAGTAAAAACTTCGTGGTTGGTTTTTTCTTTTTAATAGACAATATTTTGACAGTTGGGAAAGAAAACGCACGAGTTCGGGAAAGGTAAAGAAAAAGTTCGAGTGTGTAATAGCCCACATCCCGAACGCTATACGTCCCTGCAATACGCCACTTTTTGAGCAACTGTATTAAAATAGTATATTTCATTACAAGTGCGGAAAGCCTGTCATTGCAAAGAGTTCCGACAAATGTCTACCCGAGCCGAGGCGCAGCCGAAGGTGAGGGTTGACAGTCGGAACAAGTTGCAATGACGGTTCCGCACGTGTACTGAACGACTATTTTTAATACAGTTACGAAAAAATGAAGCAATTTAATAAAATAATAAAAACACAATAAACTCAACTAAGTACCTTCTTAACTAATCATAAGGGAATATAAGCAGAGTTTTTTTTTGTTTTCTTCACCCATTCTGGGTAGGCAAAGGGAACTATGCCCACACAGCCAAGTCTTCAGTAGAATTTTTTATTGATATGAAATGAAAATGAAATTAAATGAGATGAAATGAAATGAAACCTAACCTAACAAGAGCAATCCGAATCCTACAGGAGCGCCTTTCCTTATTTCTCACTTTTACTACATCGTTTTCCATTAAAGGCACATTATTGCACTAATTCCACCATACTAAGTACCACAATAAAAACCAGGAAAAACTAATTTAGAAAATTAAGAAGTAAGGTCGATTATTTTCTTTTCACTTGCCCGCGCAAACTCCTATAAGTAGAGACTATGGCAGTGCACGTCATATAGCCAACTTTTTTATATTTATAAATTTAATTTGGCCGATACTAATATTAATTTAATGTTTAAATTTTAATAAAAATACTTTTAAATCTGATATTGAAACAAATTAGTAGCTTCTTTTTAGAAATATTTGCATTAATCATAAAAACTTTATGATATTTTTTTAGTTAAAACTTCGTGGTTTGTTTTTTCTTTTTAGACATTATTTTGACAGTTGACAGTTGGGAAAGAAAACGCACGAGTTCGGGAAAGGTAAAGAAAAAGCTCGAGTGTGTAATAGCCCACATCCCGAACGCTATACGTCCCTGCAATACGCCACTTTTTGAGCAACTGTATTAAAAAAGTCAGTCTGTGCCATGTAAAGTTTTCATTTAGTTCGTGAGTCTTCATCTAGTACTATTGTTGATGGAAGTTTGTCGCTTTAAGATTTTCGACATTGTCTTTGACTTTCTGTACAAATTGTCACAATAATTACTACGACAAAGTTCAAAAGTGCACAGATATTGTTGAACTCGACTGTACCTACGATTTCTAAGCAACTTGCACGAATGTTTTTATTGCAGCTGAGTTTTATACTAGTCTTAACATTTAATTATTTCCATAACGGGGATTCCCGATGACTCAACAACAAATCAAAATATGGTAAAAGTCTCGCTTTTCGTAATATTTACAGTTTTACGACCATGAAAGTTTTTTTTTAACTTGTTTTTTCAGTCATACATAAAATCATACGTACACCTTTCGTTCTTAGAACGAACTTAAGGAAATATTAATATTCGACGCGCAGACTTATCTGGCGCGCACCCTAATAATATGTTTTGGGTTCGTCATGTTGTCAAGTACACAGTGACATTGAATACAAGGTGTTGTCACTGTGCGTAGGTGCGGCTGGAGGAGCAGTCACAAGTGTGGGCGTGCGTGTGGTGCGCGCGCGAGGCGGAGGGCCGGCGCGGCGGGCGCGTGCTGGACGCCGGCCGCCGCAAGCGGGCCCCGCGCGCGCCGCCCGCCCGACACCACCCCATGAAGCGGACCAGGCCCGCGCACCACGGTAACTATTTTATTTTATTTTATTTTATTTTATTTTATTTTATTTTATTTTATTTTATTTTATTTTATTTTATTTTATTTTATTTTATTTTATTTTATTTTATTTTATTTTATTTTATTTTATTTTATTTTATTTTATTTTATTTTATTTTATTTTATTTTATTTTATTTTATTTTATTTTATTTTACTTTATATTTTTTTTTCTTCTTTTTCATTTTATTTTATTATATTTTTGGCATTAAATTGATATAAGCGTCTAGACTAGAGTAGTCAAAATGATCTGAAAAACATAAAAGCAATTTGATCTGCACTTTGTGAGCGTTGTTTGCTAAGATAATTTTGAACCTTGACTACCTACCTACTCATATAAATTATGAAACAATGAGTGCTAAGATACTAAGAATACCTTGTGTGCTCACAACAATATGATGATTCGAACTGCGTAGATCAAATTGCTTTTGTTTTTCAGATCATTTTAACTGCTCTAGACGTTCAGATCATTTTGAAGCTGACTGTACACGTCGAACGTCCATACACGTCGGAATAGCTGATTTTTAACAGCTAAATACTGACGACAGTCTTAGAATATCATAGAGACTGGTTTTTTGCACACTAAACGGACGCGAAAATGTTTAAGAATCAAAACTGTTTCGTCTTAATTTATCTTGTTAACTTGTTACACGTCAATCTTGATTATGCAAGAAAAATGCTATATTTATAGAATAATTTGTATTCCCAGCTGCGACGGCACCGAAAACAACGTTAAAACGAGGCTCAGCAACCACCACTAATTATCTCAACAGGAAACAAGTGAGTTTTCTTCTGTTTACTTCTTTTACTATCCACAGCTTAGCAACATTCTTGATTTTTTTCCAATTGTACTTATAATATATTTTTTAATACAAACATTCGTAAACTACTAAAATTCTATCTCTATATCACGTTATAACCTAACGTATTTCGACAGGATTATCAATAATACAAGTGAATATACTCCCAAATGAATTTAATAACATGCAGTTGTAACTCTTCTTCTTCTTTCTCCGGCCTTTTCCCATTTCTATTTGGGGTCGGCTCTCCTAATCCTTCTTCGCCAGAGTGGTCTATTCTGGGTCGTCATTGGGTCCGCGTTAGACTTTTCCAGATCTTTCTTGACGACGGATATCCATGTTAAACGGGGTCTGCCGCGACTTCTTGGCTTCGATTTCAGATCTAGCACTTTTCTAGTCATGTGGTCATCTGGTCTCCTCATCACATGACCATACCATCGGAGTCGTGTTTCTTCCAGCTTATCAGTTATGGGTGTTGTCTTAAAGCTCTAAGTTGTAACTCTTATCACATAATTATTGCATTATATTTTCTTTATTTTTTGGGTTGTTTGTGATATAGTAATTGTCATTAAAAACGAGCGTTTATTGTTTATCTGGTTTTATATCAAAGAGTAATTGATATCTACAGGATACATTTTTAGTCAGTGCACAAATTTTTAAGATCGACTCAGAATCCGTAAATGAACCACTTTCTCCTAGAAACATAGATCGAAATATGACAAAAAATGTTTGACTCTTCATACAAATCGGACTGATCACGTGATCGGTTTAGTATGGGAAGTCCAAAAATTTTTGTCGTATTTCGACTCATGTTTCTAGGAGAAAGTTGTTCAGTTACCGATTCTGAGTCGATCTTAAAAATTTGTGCACTGATAAAAAATTATTCTGTATATCTGTCTTAACCGCCAACAGGGTATATCGTCAGGCTCCGGGCTGATGATGCGCAAGCACTACATGGCGCGACAGGAGCGGCGGAAACGGCACATGCCCGCGTCCACGAGGGGGAAGCACCCACGGCAACAGCGAGTCGGTGAGTGTTGTTGTTCATTATCATTAAGAAGGGAGTGTGAGGGCACATGCCCGCGGCCACGAGGGGGAAGCACCCACGGCAACAGCGAGTCGGTGAGTGTTGTTGTTCATTATCATTAAGAAGGGAAGTGTGAGGGCACATGCCCGCGGCCACGAGGGGGAAGCACCCACGGCAACAGCGAGTCGGTGAGTGTTGTTGTTCATTATCATTAAGAAGGGAGTGTGAGGGCACATGCCCGCGGCCACGAGGGGGAAGCACCCACGGCAACAGCGAGTCGGTGAGTGTTGTTGTTCATTATCATTAAGAAGGGAGTGTGAGGGCACATGCCCGCGGCCACGAGGGGGAAGCACCCACGGCAACAGCGAGTCGGTGAGTGTTGTTGTTCATTATCATTAAGAAGGGAAGTGTGAGGGCACATGCCCGCGTCCACGAGGGGGAAGTATGTAGTTAGTTATTTTATTCATGAGTGTCATCTCTATTGGCTTGGAACGGTGTACAATTTAATAATAGTCATCATAAATTTAGGAGAGAAGTTCTGACTGCCCTATGTGCGAATGACTCATAAAACTAACTTAATTGGTGTTCTTTTTTATTTTCTGTATTAAGTTATTGTGTTCTAGAGTTCTAGACTATAGATTACTCTAAGTGTACCCCTCTTTTATTTACTAGTAATTTAGTTAATACCTACTGTGCCTACATCTAGAGAGTTATGGTCTAGTACCAAATTATTTGAATTGATAAACTTACACCCGTTTGCACTAAACTTAAAAATCGCCTAAGTCTTTTCCTAGCTAACTTAAGACATTCTTAACAAAAAATTGCTTTGCACTAACCTTAGCACATTCTTAAATGCACTTTTGGCTATTCTTAACTTACGGGCCCAATATCGAGCGCCTAAGGCTTAAGAAATACGAAGGAATCAATGAGAAGTTTCAACCAAAAAAATATCCAGTGACCTACTTTACCTCGCCAGGTTTAAAATCCATAAACAATTAATATTTGAATTCATTCATTCATTCTTTTAGCAAGGTGATGACTTATTTACGACGTAGTCTGTCAGTGCAAACAAAAATTTTAGCTCGGCTGTTTTAGGCCGTTTCTAAGCTAAGATGTATCTTATCTATGACAAGCTCAACCCGAGTTTAGTGCAAACGGGCATTAAGCATACTTTTTGACTGTAACTTGTTTTGTAAGCCTTATAACAATAAGTTGTTGGTGTCGGTTAGGTCGCGGCGGCGGGGCGGCGGCGGGCGCGGGGCGGCGGCGGCGCAGCAGCAGCTCGTCGCAGTCGTCCGCCGACGACGACGAGGACTGCGCCGCGGCCGACTGCTTGCGGCCCACAGGTGACGTGATGCTCTCAACTAAAGTCCATTCGCTTAGATAGTGTCGGTCTGCCACAATGCCGTAAAGGTGTGCTATTATGTTATATTCGTATATTATAGCATATCGTTATGCTACATTAAAATATAAGGTTATTTTTAATGCTATAATATATTAGTATTAAGTACCTAATATAATAAATAACCTATTATAATCTATGTTAAACTAAAAGTAGTTATTAATGTTTTTTACACTACTTAATGATCAATTACTATTAATAAACCAATTCTTTATTCTTTTTTCCACTATTTTACAAATGACAACAATAATAAATTTATATTACGCTATTAAAAACAGAATTCTTAAGTACTTTTTAAGCCCCGAGCGAGCGTGAGTTCGCGACCAAGAATTCCACAGGACAGCATTAGTTAAATATTCTAATAACAGTAATAAATATTATAGCAGAAAAATAACATGTTCGTTCAAATCGCATGTCGTACGTGATTTATGATATTAGTCCTTATTGATAAGACATTAGAGTCTGTCTCAACTGTCTCAAATATAACGCGTTATTTGGTTTTCCAACTTTCAAAATTCAACTCTATTTCTATTTGATAGAGTTGAATTTTGATAGATTTGATTACCAAGAAAAGAGAGAGAAATACTTGCATCGCGTGCGGCTGGATCAAGAAGCATAAATAACGGCTGGATAGAGAAGGAGAACACAGTTCATTCGTTCAGTTCTGTCATTTCATTTGTTCATTTCGTATACACTAGATGGCGTGCGGCGCCCTGCTTGATATAATTTAATATAGCAATAGCAGAATAAGTTATATTTTTATATTAGGTGCGGTAATTATATTTTTATAACGTTATGCTATATGCGTTATCGAATATAACGCACACCTTTACAATGCCGTGCGGGTGTACCGACACTATCTAACCGAACGGACTATACACTATTTAGTTTGGGTCTATTTTAAAATTGCATGCCTTTCTGTTTTGCTATTTTACAGAACATTGTTTCATTTCGACGACCGATTTGGCGCAGGGGTAGGCTACCCACCTTCTGCGCCAGTGGTTTCGGGTTCGATTCCCGAACAAGACAAATATTTGTGTGCATGAACATGTCTATTTGTCTTGGTCTGGGTGTTTTCTATGTATATTAAGTACTAGCTTTTCGCCCGCGGCTGCGCCCGCGTAGACTACACGACGTTATCCCGCGGGAATGTGATACTTTTCCGGGATAAAAAATAGCCTATGTTCCTCTCCAGGCTACAAAGTATCTATGTCCCAAATTTCAGCTAAATCCGTTCTGCCGTTTTGGCGTGATTGAGTAACAAACATCCAAACATCTAAACATCCAAACATCTAAACTTTCACATTTATAATATTAGTAGGATGTATTTACAAACAAAAAGTATTTAAGTACTAGCTTTCCGCCCGCGGCTTCGCCCGCGTGGACTACACGACGTTATCCCGCCGGAATTTGATACTTTTCCGGGATAAAAAGTATCCTATGTTCCTCTCCATGCTACAAAGTATCTATGTCTCAAATTTTAGCCAAATCCGTTCAGCCGTTTTGGCGTGATTGAGTAACAAACATCCAAACATCCAAACATCCAAACATCTAAACTTTCACATTTATAATATTAGTAGGATATCTTTATCCGTTATCAAGTTTTCCATGATACAGTTTCGTAATGAAATTAAAATGGGCTTAGATAATTGGTGTGAATGTAAGAAGTTATTTATTATTATTTTTTATTATTGTTTAACATTAAATTATTACGGATTTGTAATTGTTATTGTATGGTTTTTGAGTCAATTTGATAGGTTACATTACAAATTACAAGTATAGTTCGCCCGCGCTTGTGAGACAAAACAACTGTAACTGCAGATGTCAAGTTCGCGCGAGAGTCGTCAGATCCTCAATCATCTACTGATTGATTAGACGATATAAGACAAAAAAAAACTCAATTTTCTCATACATAGAAACCTATCAAATTGACTCAAAAATCATTACAAATTCATTTCATTCATTCATAATTAATTTCAATTACAAATCCGTAAGAATTTAATGTTAAACAGCCCTCCTAGATAAGTGGCTTTCTATTATCGATATCGCCAGTAGAATAGAAATAAAATGTATGGGATTGACATTAGCGATCGAAATGTCACGTAACCGCTAATGTCAATCCCGTACATTTTCTTTCTATGCTACTGTCCATATTGATAATAGAAAGCCAGTTGTCTATGCCCTCTGTACAGTAAAATCTACTATTTTAATTGTGTCTACTTTAAAATTGCTTGTCTTTCTGTTTTGCTTTTTACAGAACAGTCTAACATGTCATTTTTACGGATTTGTGAAATGCCTAACCTTAACTTGTTATTGCATAAATTCACATGGTTTTTGAGTCAATTTGATAGGTTTTATGTTTCGAAAAATTGTGTTCTTTGTTTTGAGTAGATGAATGGGCTCTCGACTCTGCAGTTATTTAGTACTAGCAGATCCTTGCCGGTTTTCCCCGCGTAGTACCCTTTCCCGTGGGAATATCGGGATAAAATATGTTACTATGTAATATGTTACTCGGGAAGAATGTAGCTTTATAATGGTAAAAGATTTTTTTAAATCGGTCCAGTAGTTTCGGAGCCTATTCGATGCAAACAAACAAACAATCCAATCTTTCCTCTTTATAATATTAGTATAGATAATAATTCTGTGTTCACGGTTGTGCAGGCAAAGAAGTGGACTGGGTGCAGTGCGACGGCGGCTGCGATCAATGGTTCCACATGCACTGCGTGGGCCTGAAGCGGGACGCGCTACGGGACGACGACGACTACGTGTGCGGATCGTGCGCCGCCAGCCGCCGCTGAGGGTGAGGATTGTTGTTATTATTATTATTATTTATAGGGGGGACACCAGCGAAGCCGGACGGGTGATCAGTCACCTAGATCGGGACCATTTCACCCAGTTCTCCAAGTCATTCTATAGGCATTCTACACGATCGGAACCAACCACCAACAGAGGTCATCTTGATTGAGTTGGTGTAAAAATCAACCGTATAGACGTTGGTTGATTCATTATTTGGTTGGTCAACCAAGTGACCTTCCAACCACCTTGATCGTGAGCGCAGCTCTCACGACCAAGGACAAACAGAGGACATTGAGTAGAGTTTTGACCGTGTGGAAGCTTTAAGCCGCTGTTTGATCCATTTTCTTTTCTTTTTTTGTTTTTCTTGGTCACATACGCTTAAAAGGGTTAATGCTACTCCGATTTTTTGCCGTTTCGAAAGACATGGTGCCATATTAGAGACTTATGGACTGATCACACTCTCGGTATACACTGACACGTTGAGTCAACGCCACGATCGTGTAGAAACGAATCAATTTTGGTTGACCCAACCATGGTGACCTCTGTTGTCGGTTGGTTCCGATGGTGTAGAACGTCTTTGGCTCGTGGGGGGGCGGACAAGTGGTTCCACATGCACTGCGTGGGCCTGAAGCGGGACGCGCTACGGGACGACGACGACTACGTGTGCGGATCGTGCGCCGCCAGCCGCCGCTGAGGGTGAGGATTGTTGTTATTATTATTATTATTATTTATAGGGGGGACGCCAGCGTGCCGGAGCGAAGCCGGACGGGTGATTAGTCACCTAGATCGGGACCATTTCACCCAGTTCCCCAAGTCACAGTAACATTACTAAATAGTTACTACGTAACATATACTGCACTCCGCTAAGCCATTTAAATAAATAGCAACTCTAACTATTACGCAATAAAGTGGATGTACGGCGCAAATTACGAACGGCCACTCGTTGCATCTCTTTCTATCGCATATATTCTAGCTCTTTTGCGGACCTAATTGTGGGCGAGAGTTGCGTGCAATTACACCGAGTGACAGACACCTGCCCAAGTCCCCTGAAAGCTGAAAGCAGGGGGAGAAGGGTTATCGTTTACCCCACCGGCGTCGGACCCTCGAACCTACCTGTGCGTACAATAACTGCTGAGTTGTCTCATCGTTAACTGCTTTAGATCCGCTTCCTTAAGCTTGTCCGTTCAAAAGAGCTCCCAGCGCAGTGATGCGTACATCGGGCACTCTGCCATGAAATGGTAACTTGTTTCTTCTCTTTCTTTACATTGCGGACAGATGGGGTCTTCTGTCCGTTTGTATCACTGATAGGTGTTTGTTTAGTGGGCAGGGTGAGGATATAGCACACTTTAGGGGGGGGGGGGGGGGGGCGACCAGTGGTTCCACGTGCACTGCGTGGGCCTGAAGCGGGACGCGCTACGGGACGACGACGACTACGTGTGCGGATCGTGCACCGCCAGCCGCCGCTGAGGGTGAGGATATAGCCACAGAATATACAGTGGCGGTCACATAATTAAAGACACCAGTCGATTTTCATACAAACGAGGTAACTTTGAAGCCTTGGTTCTCTGGTCTTGGTTGCTGTGATCTGAGATATAAGAATCAGAGTTTTCAGTTTCTGAATTTCCATACAATTTTATGCAAATTTGCGTATTTTTTAAACATATCCTTGTATCTTTTAGAATGCTGATCAGATCAGCTGGGTGTGTATAGCGATCTGAATCTCCTCCATTCACTCCCTGGATGGCCATCATCTGATCACAGCTAAGTCAATCCTTGGGGAGAACCAAGGCTTCAAAGTTACCTCGTTTGTATGAAAATCGACGGGGTTTTTAATTATGTGATCGCCACTGTAAAATAGTACTAAGGTACAGAAGGCGCACTCTGCAAACTCATTCAAGTAAAAATAAATCTTTTTGCATGAAAATAAAGTCCAATTCCGGTCGCTTTGTCTTCGCTTGCCTACTGTTATAATAATCTAAAGTTCGCGCATGCAAGCAAAACTGTATCCAACAGCTACGCGCGAGAGTTTCTATTTCTATGAAAGTCTCAAGCAGCTCGCTCGCTGGTTAGGGTTGCGAGCGACTTGCGAGTTCAGTTTTGTTGTTTCTTTTGTTCTTACTTTTATTTAGGCACCCGTAAACACAACAGTGTCTTTTATACGGATTATAAGAACGTTTAGTAGTCATTGTTCGGTGCACAATAATCACAGAAATGATCGATCGTTTTACGCGCAACGTGGAGCGGACGAGTCGAGTGGCATCCTTCTGCCATACGCCTGCCGAACGTACCTAAACTGCGGAGTGACACCCCCCTGGTATAGCACACCTTAGGGCTCGTTGGGGGGGCGACCAGTGGTTCCACATGGGGCTGGGGCGGGACGCGCTGCGTACAGGACGACTACGTGTGCGGATCGTGCGCCGCCAGCCGCCGCTGAGAGTGAGGTACACTTTACTTCGCTGGCTCAGCGACCCGTAGTGGGTCTTGCCCTCCGATGTCAAAGCACGCCATTTCGTTCGGTCTTGCTTAATATCCCAACTTAGAGCCTCCAGGCAAATGTAGATATTTAAACTACCACGACCTTGACCAGGGTTTTACGACTGCCCACTTGAGGCTAGCGTCCTTTTTAACCTTTTGACCGCCATGTCTTCTATAGAAGACAAACGTTTTTGTGTCCTCCACGCTAAGACTTTAATATGTAGATGATAACTAATAATTTATTTTTTTTCTTTTATTTTGTCTTCTATAGGAGACATTGGCGGTCAAGAGGTTAAAGGACGCCACATGTCAAAAAATATTGTAAAATTGAGATTTGATTTGTCAGTATATTAAGGACGCTAGCATCAAGTGGGTAACGTCCGAATAAGTCATCTCTAAAATTTGCTAAATTTCACTGTGTTCTTTTAAAAGTCAAGTTGTTGACTTATCAAACTATCGTGAAACCAACATTATTGATAACTTTATTTATCTTAAATTGCAGCTCGTCGCCTCTGTCGCCGCGACCTCGCCAGTGACTACTGTGATAGTGACTATGCAGTATGCAGTGACCATGAACGATTGAACGAGAGAACTGTGATCGTTATACGAGTGTTGTTGACTGCGGTTTCGTGGAGCGGTGTTCATGCGATAATGAGTCTTGTGTACAGTATGAACGGTTTGCAAATTCAATCACATTGTTCAGTGGAATAAGTTTATGGTGGAACGCAATACAGGAATATTCATTCATACGATTTGCTTGCTGACAAATGTTTTATATGGACCGGACAATACTTCGATGTTTAAGACAACACGCGTGCGTTAAGAGTAGTTTTTTTGTATTATTTTTAGGCCATTAATTTTGTTATATAAGTTTGTTATTAATTGTCATAAAAAATGCAACTATGTTCAGAGTTTTAATGCAAAATTTAAAGAATATGAAAAGGATTTTGTTATTTTTTTTTACTTAACAGGAACAAATAACTAACTCAGATCGGATGGAGCTATAAAAATAAAGATTATTTAATCTTTCCTGTCTGTATATTTCAGCATTAGTCTATTTAGTAAGAGTAATGCTGAAATTTAAATATACAGACAGGATTATTCCAAGCTAAGACAAACGTTTGAAAAGCTTAAAAGCCCGGGAAATAGACACATAGTAGATTAATGAAATGTTTAAATGTTGTGTTTCAGTGTTTACAATAAGTGTCGTGGTACAATCATGCATATTATATCTGGTAACACTCTTGACACGTGACATTTACAGCCAGCACTCTGCTAATGAGATTTTTATGTGAAAATTTCTAAGACATGGAAGTTAAAGATCATAAAAATATATTACTCGGCATGTTATTCGGATTTCTAGAAACCATATTACATTGCATGAAATCTTCAAAATTTTTAAAGAACCGACCAAATTTTAATTAAAATATTGTTAAGAGTATTTATTTGGGGGACTTACATGATTGTAGTGTCAAATTGTTGAAGAATATACAAAAAAATATGAACTTTCTAAAGAATAATCGTTGAAAGAGTGGCTGGCCAGAAATATGCAATAAATGATGAATTGATAAAGATAACATTATATATCGGTGTTGTAGTGCCCCCTGGACCCGAATAAACTATTTCCTCATAGTAGTACTTAGGTCCATTTGATGAAATAACTGCAAATTGATCACGAAAGCTCCAGTTATTTACTCAATGGGTTGGTTAGATTGACGATATACTGAAATGAAAATACATAGATCCCAAAAACTTGAAATAAATTAAAGTAAATAAACTAGCTCTAGCATCCAGCTCCAGCATATATTCGCGTCCGAAAAAATTATAAATGATTATCAGACAGTATTGATCTAAATCAATACTGTATGATAATAATGGAAAGTGGAATGGAAGCGAGAGAAAGAATCATATGGAAGCGAGACGTGGTCTTTTACTATGGGTCTCATAAGAAGGCTCAAGGTCACCCAGCGAGCAATGGAGAGAGCGATGCTTGGTATTTCCCTGCTCGATCGAATCAGAAATGATGAGATCAGCAGGAGAACTAAAACAACCAACATCGCTCGAAGGATTGCATTTGAAGTGACAGTGGGCGGGACACATAGCGCGGAGAACCGATGGCCGTCGGCGCGGAAAGTTTCTCGAATGGCGACCGCGTACTGGACGAGACGTTCCGTGGTTGGCCCCCTACAAGGTGGACCGACTATCTGGTGGCGGTCGCGGTGCGCCGCTGGATGCGGGCAGCGCAGGACCGATCGTTGTAAAGATCCTTGGGAGAGGCCTTCTTCTTCTTCTTCTTAACATTACAGGTGGTTTCCGCAACTTGACGTCTATTGCGCTTATTTTGCGTCCGGAGGGTGCGCGGCCAGATCACTTCAGCCAGCCCAACTCAGCCAGGAACGCTCCAAGAGCTTTCACATTAGTGATCGCTTCCTGACGCTGCCCGGCGAGCCGAGGTACCTCGCCCGGTAGGGGGCCACCCCCCTGCATTTCAGCAGTACGTGGGCAGCTGTTTCTTCTTCCTCCATGCATCCTCTGCATAGGGGACTGTCGGTGACACCTAAATTAAAAAGATGTCTGTTAAATTGTCCATGACCAGTAATGGCACCTGTTACCAGGCGAAGTTGCGGTCTGCACAGTTGTATCAGGGCCCAGGGGGGTAATTGTCTAACTCAACATCCATCGCAATCGCTTCCAGTTTGACATCCATCATGCATCCATCACTTGTTGTTGAAGAAAGTTGTCAAAGTTTTAGTTGACAAAAGCAGCAATGGCCGTGCAATATCTATCAAACTGAATGCGATTGCGATTGATGTTGAGTTAGACAATTCCCCCCCTGGATAGACGCGCGTCCACGCGCGGCAGTGCGAGCTTCGCCTGTCTGCACGAATCCAGCGAGCTCCAGTTCTGTTGGTGTAATTCTGTAGTGCGTTCACGGATCTTATTTGCATACCAGCTCGTCGGGATGGGCGCGATCGGCGATTAGGAGAGGCCTATGCCCAGCAGTGGGCGTCGTTTGGCTGACATGATGATAAAATAAACCAGCGTCTGTTTCGTGATCTTGAAAAGTCTGTGATGTAATACGTCATCAATGTATGACGCGTCATTTGATTATAATATCACGTATTAAAAGACCACGTGGTCTTCTACTATGGGTCTCATAAGAAGGCTCAAGGTCACCAAGCGAGCAATGGAGAGAGTGATGCTTGGTATTTCCCTGCTCGATCGAATCAGAAATGATGAGATCCGCAGGAGAACTAAAACAACCGACATTGCTCGGAGAATTGCTCAATTGAAGTGGCAGTGGGCGGGACACATAGCGCGGAGAACCGATGGCCATTGGGGCATAATGATGAAAATAACCAGCGTCTGTTTCGTGATCTTGAAAAGTCTGTGATGTAACACGTCATCAATGTATGGCGCGTCATTTGCTTATAATATCACGTGTAAATTAAATTTCAACCTTATTGTCTTACTGATAAAGACTACCCTCCAGACTGGATAGTACAAAAAGTTCGTCATCATAGGGATTGAGTGTTCTATGTGTTTTCATTACACTATGTCATATTCCATGTTTATGAAATTGTTATAAAGTTATTATTAAATCATTACGAGATAATAGTCATTTGATGTCAATAAATGTAGTTGCCGAATTACATGATACTTTTAAATGAATGACGAATGAGAATCGAGATGTGTGACTTAGCTTAATCTCGTGTAATATGAGTTTAGTTTGCTAAAGGTGATGTCCAAAAATGTATGAGGTCTGGGCCACGTATACCACAGTATACCAAAAAATAGATAAAGATACGATAAACAGTTTCTAATTATTCCATTTCTTTAAAATCGCTTTGTTTTTTGGAAGGAACATTAAATAAAATGCAAAAACACATCAACAATTCATCATGGCGGAAGAATGAAGATGTCATTTTGATGTTGTTTGTCTGGTCTGTCTTGTCTGTCACTGTCAGCTGTTAGTCAATTGAATAATGACAACAACCATGGAGCTAGACTTAATACTGAGGTAACTGGAGTTTTCACCCTGAATAAAAAAGTGTATCTAGCAAATTTGACATTTAGTATGTAGTGGCTGTCAGTTGTCTCATACGACCATACGTATATTTTCAAAGTGTAGGTGAGACGGAAGACAGCCACAGTGTAATTTGTGGTCACAAAAAAGTGTTAGTACTGCACTCTCCAGTTACCTCAGTATGTAGTCTAGCTCCATGACAACAACCCACAGCACAGAGCAGAGTAGAATAGAACTCAACTGACAGTGACACTGACAGTCTTTTTTACGAAGAGTTGCCATATTTGACGCCTTATTTCGAGTAAAAAATATTGATTTGTTTTTATTAATAACCATTTAACCGTGCATTCTATAAAATTATTTATATCTTTCTCAGAATCAGTAAATTTTTATCCATCTTTGGGGATGGTGTACATAGACGTGGCCCATATTGGGACATGTCATTTGCTAATTCAAATATTTCTACATTTTCTATTTGCTAGTTTTTTTGTACTAATTCTCGCATCGCACGAGTGACAACATAATTCAGCACGCGGGATTCTAAAACGACAATTTTGATAGTATGCGATATCACGGAAACAAATTTTTGTAAATATTTTTTTAATGAGAAAGATTTATTAAAGTAATTATTTAGAAGAAATTTTTAAACGTAATTGGAGTTTTGGAAAACTGATAGTGTAAGTTGTGTGTACTGTAAGTCACAAGTGAGCAATGCATTTTGGACCTTATGTAAAAAAATTGAGTATTATTTTACACAAGATTGTGTAAGACTCGTATGTTTATGTTCCAATACTGCTGATGTTGTTTCCAACCGTTTTGTTGTGTGTATTGATGTGAACCTGTGCTTGAAACTTCAAATGTTTTGCTACTCCGGACAAAATGAGTGTATTATTGCCCTTACATAAGGCACGTACACACGTACCAACATAACGCACAATCGCTGTCAGCTATGTTGATGCGTGCCGTTACTGTAAGAATGATCAATATTTGTAATTAAGTCTGTAAATATTGTAGTTGTGGTTGTTCAATGTACATGAGACGCTCGGCTGTTTATTCTTTGTTACAGGTAAGGAGCTTTTGAAAGTCGCGTCCTTTTAAAGGTAGACTTCCGTGCATCGCGGCCGATCGCAACCGCAATAGATCGCGTGCGACTGACGCGCGCGGTTGATGCGATAATAGTCAGTGTATGGAAATGTATGGGCCGACGTCTGTCGTAAGCAGCACGCACGCAGACTTCAGAAACGGCGCCATACCACAGAATAAATAATAGTTACTACTAACAGAAGCAGCACTCTGCGAGACCATTTAAACAAATAGCAACTCTAACTTCAACACGATAAAGTAGAATTCAGCTTGTACGGCTGTAATTACGAACGGCTAGACGTTGCATCTCTTTCTATCGCATATATTCTATCGCGCTCGGGCGGGCGGCTCGCTGTAAATTGTATTGAATTGTATCCCGAGATATACCCGAAGCGGTAGGCACTTATCTTGGGTTCTCGAGCGAGTGACGGGCGCCTGGCCATACATTTTAATACACTGACTATTGTCAGTCGCACGTCGGCGTTGTCAGATGCACGGAAGTCTACCTTAACGTTATTCTTGTAATATAATAAATCTTATTTGACAGTTATATATAGCAGATACTTTTCAGTGAGTGGAAATTGATATAAAATGTCTACCAATCACTGAGTGAACTCCAACTTATTTTTTTACATTTTGTTATTTATTAATGGTATACTTTTGATGACTATTTAGCCTATATTTAAATGAACTGCTATTTGATATTTTCTTCGCTTATAAAAACGTTTCCGAATGGCGTTGTGGCGAAGAATGATATATTCTAAAGTTGTAAGTTTTACTTGACATTTAAAATCATGTCGAGCTATGATGAAACTTGTAAAGAAAGAAGCATGTCAGTGATATTAAATTTATCAACTCGTGATGAAAAGGCCTTATAGATATTTCCACTGATATAATTAAGTTGCTTTTCGTTCAGAGCTTGATGACAAATGGTTCAAGCCAATATGAACTCTATAGCTTGACCCGAAAAGCTTGTATTTATGTATACACGTAGGGACGGTTCCGGCCGCAAGCCATTTATTAATTTAGTCCAATTTTAATAATTAAATTTAAAGTTTGGATTGTTAATATTTTTAATACTTAACCTTGACAGTGCTATTTCTAGATAAATGAAAAAAATATGCTGTCACAAAAATACTCTTTCGTTACAATTTTTGATGATAAGGATTTCTTAAACAAATCTTTTAACAATTTTACACACACTGTATAAAACTTTTAAGTGACAGCGTTTTGAAAGTCAAAGGAAATATATCGAAAAGTAACATTTATCTAGAAGTAGAACTGTGAAGCAAACGGTTGTTAAATCGTGAATGTTAAGTTACTTCCGCTGTTCATTTGATCTCTGTATATTGGCGTCGGATCAGCTGGTTCTACTATTGGGCGGGCGGGGCGCGGCGCTACTACTAACATGTGTAATTTTTTTAATTCAAAGTCATTATTAAATTAAACGTCATGACGATGATTGGATTGTAGCTAAATGCTAAAATTTTAAAAACGATCAATAAGCTGTAGACTTATTTATTCTCCAATCGCATGTCGTGCATTGCATATCTTTTTATCATTAAATCGTTTTCCGCATGTAGGTACTAAGCCACGCCCCCGCTACATGTTTGATCTGTAAACGAGATATGTATGAAAATTGTACAGTGTAGCTAAGTGATCGCCTGTGCAACTATACTGGCGAGCCCCGCGACATTGTGTACAGACTGTTTTATATGTAGACGAATTAACATTAATGTAATATTGCCAAAAACTCGTAGTCGAACAAGCCAACATCTCCACGTATGGTTGGACAGGGCGATGCATCGTGTACCAAATAATATAGAATATTATAGAAAAAAGTAATTCTGTTTTTCATTTATGTATTTATTCATTAGAGCTGTATCTCATTATCATTAGGGTATAATAGCAGCGCGTAAAATAAAGCCACGGAACCACTGTTGGCGTTGCTGCCATGGCATACTTATAAGATCTCCTTTATATTCTCTATTTAGTCCAGAAAAATGTCTCAGCTTAAAAAAGGGGTACTGCATCTTGTTTCAGACTCCTTCCTCTTAAAAGCCTCTATCTGATCCATCTCTATGGACAACTTAGCTTCAATCTCTTCGCGTGCTAATGGTCTTCCCCTAAACTCGTCCTCGATTTCTTGCAAAGTTTTACCCTTTGTTTCTGGCAATAAGAACCATATTACCACCAAGTTGTAGAATAATATGCCAGCGTACACCACATACGTGCCGTGTAATCCAACACTATCTATCAATCCTGGTAAAGTTTTTAGAGCCACGAACATGAACCCTGACAAAGACCACATACTGATCATACCTCCGACACTCTTGTACTGCAGCGGAAATACTTCACCTGCTATGACATTGGGCAAAGGCACCATGCCTGTTGCGACGGAAAAATAGTGGATGTTGATCAGAATCGCCGGGATCCAAAGAGCATCATACGACAACTGACCATGGTCTTTCAAGTAGACGTAGGCAGCTATCGCCAAGTGACTGACGACGCAAAGTCCACCCGTAAAGAACATCATGGTGCGTCGCCTTGTTTTGTTTATCACATAGACTGCAGCAGCATTCGATATTATCCTCTGTGTATCCAGCACGATCATCCAGAAATGAGGGTTAACTAGAGGACCCAATATCAGTTTCAGAATCTCAGTGGAGTAGGACGCCATGGTGGTGCCACCAGCGAACTGTATCATGCAATTGGCATGCACCATCAGCGTGATAGGTTTGTAAAATTCTTTCTTTTTTACTGTCGACCACATGTCCTTAAAACGATTGGTGTTTTCATTTCTTGTCTCTTTGGTTTTAGCTTTCTTTATCAGTATTCTTGCTTGTATCATTTCTTCCAACTCTTCGTCTTCCTCGTCTCCTCTGAGCCATTTAAAGATCTGCCTGCATTCATCGTAGCGTCCTTTAGAAGCGAGCCAGCTAGGGGATTCTGGGGAGTAGAAAGTCATGATGAGACTGGCTATGGAGAAGAAGACGCAGACCACAGCTGTCATCCTCCACGTCATGAGGGAGCCGATAAGGTGTACGAAGAATATCCCAAAGGCCTGCGTGAGGGCTACAGTTGTGAGGAATGCACCTCGGTTCTTGGGGCTGGTGTATTCGCCAATGAGGATCGAACGGAGTGGCGAGAGCATGCCGAATGATAGACCACCTAAGATTCTTCCAATAAAAATTGCCTGAAAATTAATTAATATGTTAGTGCAAGATTTGGTCCCCTTATTCTTTCAAGAAGCAAAGGTTAGAAGTAAGTTTGTATTTTTTGATAGGTATGAATGAGAGTTTAAGGACATGCATACCTATACCTATAGCCAGACTTCACACGGGCTTATTACTTGTCATTTAGTAGCTTGTATTGATTAGTGACAGGTGAGAAATTAACTGTTAACACGGTGGTGTTAGCAGATGGTATTAGTTACCCTGACATCCTTTGGAAATGGATCGCCGCCCCGCCTTATTTTGCGTAATGTGTTGTCGTTTCAATTTGTCACCAAGCACTTGTCGTAGCTGTTTACACAACACTGCAAGTATAGGAAAAATGTGATAATAATAATAAGTAGCTTTCAGGCGGGAAGCTACTTATAGGGCTCGTGGTTTTTACTATCACATTTTTCCTATACTTACAAAATTGCATTGTGAATGCATAAAAATAATATAAAATCTCAACACTGCAAGTCACAAAATTGCTTAGTGAACTTAGGTGGGGGTAGTCTTCTTGTCACTTAGTAAATAGGATAAGCCCGTGTAACGCTGCATTATTTTTAGTTGTATCTATTTAAAAAGCTTTTTATTAACTTTAGTGGATGACAAATCTTGCAAGCTTAATTTGACTCGCTTCCCAGTGTCCGATGGAGCTGAAATTTTGTATAAAGGTTTGGTTCACATACATGACAATACATATTAAAGTACAGTCAGCAAAAAAGCTTGTCATAAAAATGCAATTTTTACTAAAAACTTATTTTTCAAGCTAAGTAGTTGCTAACTGCTAATACAGAAGGTGTGTATTTACTTACAGTAAAGTTGGCGGCAAATATGGTGATCGCCCAGCCCAGGATGACCGGCACGGTGACCGCGTAGTGAGCCATCTTCCTGCCGAACCTCTCCATGATGGGCGAGATCACGAAGCTGCCCACCAGCATCATTATGCCCGTGATAGATGCTGTGGATGTGGAGAGAGCCATTAGTCAAAATAGACCTGGCGAGCCACATAAGTTATAATATGTAATAGGGGATGGGACTGTTTTTTTTATTTGTTTAAATTGTTTTTATTAATATCAGAAACACTACACAGGTATTTATTTTCAAATATTTTCCATATTTTCGGAGATATAGCTCATTAAACTTCCTAAATAGACAAGGACAGCGCTAGACACATGTGACGTCAGATGTGCTTAGCGCCATACTCCCGCCATACAAAATTTCGTTTTAGAAAGAGATAGCTAGAGACACAGTTTTTCACAATTCAGCAGCTCATTACTTGCTTATTAATCAACATTTTGTTTTTTTTTTCACTTTTGGTATTCTTCAATGTTATAAGTAAGTACTTTTGAATGTTACTATTAAATATTTACATTTCAATAATAGTCCGATCCCCTATTGAATAAACAAATAATAAATAAAAAAACGGATTGCACTTCGGGAGTGTTGGCAGAAGTGAAAAGACTAGAGTAGACCCTAGACTATTTCACAAAAAAAAAAGAATTTGACAAAAAAAAAAAGGAAAAAATACGGACTGGATTTGAACCGAGGTCTTCTGTGGCATCAATGCCGCCCGTTTTCTAAGCTGAGCTATCACCACTTTGGAAACGGTGGCGAAATTTGCCTTCGTATTCTAATGTCATTGTAACAGTTTTTCGAACAGGTCACGTGTCCTTACGAATTTTCGATCTGACGGTCACGTGATCCTGACGCGAGCTTAACATTTTTTACCCATCACAAAAACTGCACGCTTCGCCGCTAAAGAAGTTTTCACTTCAAAAATATATAAGTAGTTAAGGTTGTGGTCACCTATCCACGAATCAGCCTCCTTGGTCAAGGTAATGGCGGACCCTGGGCTGTGCAGCTGCGGCAGCAGGATGGCCGGGAAGCCCAGTAGGCACCCGTGGCCCACGATGTTGAACCCCACTGCGCATGTCACGAAGCACTGCACAATGCGAAGGGTAATTAATTATTAGGCTTTAATAATTTATACTAAATTAAAAAAAAACGTCAATGAAGCTACGCAATCGGTTCGCAAATCCTACGGCGGCGGGAGACCTTGTAGCTAGCGAAAAGAAACGGCAAGAAACTCGCAAAGGGCAATTTTTTTCTCCCTGTCATATTTCATACAGAGTCGTCAAATTGGAAAGTGACTTTTACAAAAAACCCGGTAATCAAAGCAGTAGTACGTTAGTAATATTATTGTATTCTTTAACTTTAACATACTAAAACAAATGCCGATCAAAGGTAATAAAACATTGAATAGTCAATAAAAAGCAGTGTCATATAAGCCACGATAAAATAACGTGACATGTATCGCATGATAAAGATATTTATCGTCATTCAAACGTCAAAACCTATAGTCTTTTGACAGTTAAACGGGATAACTTATCATATATCGCGTTTTGTTGGTCATGCTAGGGGGGCAGGAGTAGACCCATCCCACTGGTGGCACCCGTCACGAGCATGTATATTACTAAAATTATAATCCTCAAGAGTCTGTTTGTTTGGTACCTATACTAAGTCGGGAACTACTGGACCGACTTAAAAAAATCTTTTATCATTAGAAAGCTACATTCTCCTGAGTGACATAGGCTATATTTTATACTGATATTCCCACGGGAACGGGTAAGTAACACGTGGGTAAAACCGCGAGGATCCGCTAGTAATAAACAAATAAGACTAAATATCAAATACATTTTTCCAATATCAAATTGTAGTAGCTTGAGCACTAGTATTATGAAAATTATGGTAACATCTACTTACAGGTATTACAAAACATACACCAAGACCCGAGAAAGTTTTGAATATCCGACCGGGAATCGAACCCGGGCCCTCTAGAGATCCCGGCACCTTGAAAACCGGTGCGTACACCCCTCGGCCACGAAAGTCGTCCACTGTTTTAGTATTTTTCTTTTTGTTTTAGGATACCTACGGGAGATAATAACTGCGCGCACGGTCAGTCCTCGATGTGAATCGATGCTCTAGCTAGAGTCTAGCGCCTTCATCATCATGTCAGCTGAACGACGCCCACTGCTGGGCATAGGCCTCCCCCAAGGGTCTCCACAACGATCGGTCCTGCGCTGCCCGCATCCAGCGGCTTCCCGCGATCTTGACCAGATCGTCGGTCCACCTTGTAGGGGGCCTGCCCACGGAACGTCGTACGGTACGCCGTCGCCCAAAAAAAACGTGTTCGTGTTCTAAATTCTGGGAGTGGACGGTTGTCCGTCCGCTCCGCGTCCTCCCGGACAAATGTGAAACCTGGCCTAATTTTTTTTATGTCTAAACCTTTTGACATAGTGACAAATTGACAAAGCCCAGATAAAGAAGAAATACTAAATGTTCAGCCAGCCAGCAGACACCTGCCCCTGATTCACGAACCATCGGAAACTTGTCTTTGTCACTCACTATAGAATAGACAAGGACAAAGCACAGAATTCGAATCCAATTCCATATTCGACGTTTGTAAATCAGGGGACTGATGATGTTGACCTTACATAACATGATGCTACTCGCGCCGACTACAAAAATCAGCATGCATTCGTTCCAGCAGCCGAAACATTGTTGGAATTTAGAATTTAAATGAATAAGTACCTACAGCGTTTGTGGTACGAATGATCGAGGTCGTACACGCTAACGTAACTCGTTGGTGTCTTATGCATTGGACAGTTACGGTCTAACGTATAAAACACATATTGAAAAAATAGAAGCTTTACAAATAAGGTTCTTAAAGCTATTGGTCAATAATAAAACTAAAAACAATTGCAAAACCAACTATTATCAATCGTTCAAAATTTGCAACGTATTACCCGCTAGTGTTAAACATAAGTATCTTTTACTGTTGAACAATTACGAACTTCGTGAGCATTTGACACTGCTGCGTCATGGCCATGGCCAGGTCACTAGAGCTGTCTCAAAATAGAAACTTTGTAGGTACCTAGAATTGCTAATATGTACGGCGACAGAACTTTATCCAAAAGAATACCTTATACTCTTAATACGTTACCTTCTGAAGTCCTGAACAGTAGCAGTAGGAAAATATTTTCTAAAAAACTGAAAAAAAATTTGATCTCAAATCTTCCATGATCCATTGTATTGTAGCATCACTAGATTTCTATTGTATTTAATCAATAATAAATAAGTGTTAAACTAATTATAATTTATTGTAAAACAAATACACTGAGTGTCACTATGTACTCGCAGTCAAACCTTTTAAAAGGTTTTGCGACACCTTTATATACCATTGATGTATCTATGTTTGTAAAAATAAATAAATAAAATAATAAATAAGATCATACTTAATACTATGATCTGGGGGCCAAGTCTGCTAACGTTAAGTCACAATCGTCTCTCGATCGTGTTTCAATTGTAGTTCAGTGGTAGTGCTTTTTTAAACACTAGTTACAAGAATTAGGACTGTATGATGTGTTGTGAATGTGGTGTGTGGTGTGACCATCAAATAGTATTGTGAAAAAAGTACATATTTCTTGTAACAATAGCACTACATACAACTGAACTACAATAATTGAAACACGATTGAGACACGATTGTGACTTAAAGTTAGCAGACTTGGCCCCCTGAGGTCGTACATCATCCATCAGCCATTAAATATCTTCATTGTCGAGGCACAAATCTTCCTTATACAAGGAAAAATAGTATTTATGTTTAGGTATATTTTTTAATTAGGTACATAAGTATCAACTAAAATTAAAACTTTATTTATCAATGATCTTTTTTTTTGACCTGACTACTTTTCGAGGTCACTCGCACTAAAGTAGAAATCTTGTTACGGCAAAAGATCTATAGCTAAATGATAAAGAACTGAGTTGTTTGCTTAGCTGTTTTATTGAAAGTCCAATAGGTAGGTATACTGGTCTGCTCAGCTGCGACACAGGAAGCTATGCAATATCACACGGTAGGTAATTTTATATCTACCTAATTACACAAACAACACGAAAATTTCACAAGAATAGCAAAAACTAACTTGTATGATGAATGGCGAGAACCTGCTATCTTTCGGCATTGTTTAAACTGGTTTAAACACTACCTTTTCGTTTTATCAGGAGCGTTTACTTTTCTTTTATCAAACATCAAAACTACTTGTTCACGCCGCGCGTGATTCATCATTCACGTGCATTCGTGGGTTCGCCGCCAAGCGCCGTCCGCGCAACACGGCACTCAGTTGGCCGTAAGCAGCCGTGAGACAAGTTCGTGTGTTTCTGTAGCGACGTGCCGCGCAAGTTACCTACCCATATTGGGGACCGAGATTTCGTTTTGCACCTATTAGGGCTCCGGTCGGGGTACGGACTTGAGACCCGTGTGTGTTCGCTTTGAAAAGCGCCGGGAAAGTTTTAGCTGTCTATTAGGGCATTGTGTAGTTTTAAGAGTGTTAGCTATAAGAGTTTCCCCTCGGGGTTGGGTGAAGACCTACTTGGCCAGGCGCGCGCGCGCCGGCAAGACAGCGACCAGCCCCCTGGATTACGGACAGTATCCCTTACCATAAGGTAGGACTAGTTTTAATTTACTTAATTTTGCATGAGAAACCTTCGATTCAATAAACTGTGGAACACAGTAGATGTGGTCATCACAATTGTGCGTGATCATATTTTTGGTAGCAGAGCGTACCTAGTTGATATAATTAGTTAATTTTCATATTAAAATTAACTAGGTACATAAAATTTCATAGTAAAAATAAAAAGCGTACCTAAAAAGCGTACCTAAAAATTATTTTTTTTTTTGTTGAAATCTCGAGGGTATGCCGAGACGATTGAAGTACTAAGAAATTGTTCTAGTAAATTCTCGAAGCGAATGTTTCTCACTTGGTGGATCCGATAATAGATAGACACTTATATAATTGTTGTCACATACTAGTGTTTTGATACGAGTTTACTCGCCTAGATGTGTATATTTTTTTTTGTGTGTCCGGATTTATTTGACGAATAGTTCGTTCGAAAGAGTGTTTATTAGTACCACATACTAGTGATTTGATACGAGTTTACTCGCCTAGATGTGTATATTTTTTTTTGTTTGTCGGGATTTATTTGACGAATAGTTTCGTTCGAAAGTGTTGTTTATTAGTACCACATACTAGTGTTTGTTCCGAGTCCGCTTGCCTAGTTAAAAAAGTGGAGCTAGTTTTAATTATTAGTAGTATTAAATTACGAGTATTATTATTAAAAATAGTTTTGTTTTCGTTTGTTGATAACGGTTTAGTAGTTGATTTGCGAGGTATGCCATACCGTTAATCCTATACGTTTTGTTTATACCGTTATATTGTTAGCCCTTGAAATTGGTAAGTTGCTAATAATTTATGAAACTAGTAGGGTCCGTGTATGTCGTCCGAATTTTAACCCTTGAACCCCGTTGGGGCCAATTCTGACCACGCATATAGCTGTCAACGTTCACTCAAACCCGGGGCGGCCAATATTGACCAGGCGCCGGCCGGCACAGATTACTTGTGTTTTATATTATCGTGACGCGACCTATTTCTATTGTTTTTTTTGTTGATGTTTACCACTTTTATATTTCTTTGTTTGCTTTGTTTATAAAACGGATTATAAATGGCTCCTACGAATCCGACCGCCGTATCCAGGGCTGGCATCCAAGGAGCTTTGCGTTGGCTTGCTTGTGCGGTCACATTAATAGACCGAGCCGACCGGGTAGGCGCGTTGCTAGCTCGGTATGGCGGGCTGGCAGCTCGGCTGCAAGACCTGGAGCGCCACGCCATGGAGTGTCGCGCGTATTATTTAGAGAACCCCCCAGCTGATGATGCCGTGTCGGAACAGCTGGAGCAGGATGTAGCCCAGGCCTATGAGCTGGCTGACCAGTTCACGGAGGCGGCTGAGAGGGCCCTGGCTGTTCGGAAGGGGGAGCCGGTTTTGAGCGGGGAGGTCAAACCTACCCCGACGGCGTTGCTAGGCCGATTACCTACGCTGGAGATTCCCACTTTTAATGGGGATCTGTCAGCCTGGATGGGCTACATTAATTTGTTTGACAGTTTGGTGGATTCACGACGGGACTTATCCCCTAGCGAGAAGTTGGCCTATTTGCGCTCCTCCCTGCGAGGAGAGGCCAGCGCGGTAATCCAGCACCTGCTCATCAGTGACGACAACTACCAGGTGGCTCGCCAGCTTCTGGTTAGCAGGTACCAGAATGTCCGGTTACTGGCGGACACCCACGTGGCCACGATTTTGGCCCTCCCGCGAATCACGCGGGTACACCTGTTACGGAGGGAGTTACTGAACCCGCTACTGTCAGCGGTCAACTCCCTAAGGCGATTGGACCTGCCGGTGGATCAGTGGTCCTTTGTACTGCTGCACATAGTCCTCGCCAAATTGCCCGCTGAAATGAAGGGGCGTTTCGAGCAGAGGTACGGAGGCGACAGCGCCTCGTATCTCCCGCCCTTCGCGGACCTCCTTCGTTTTTTGGAGGACGAATGTAGGGTGACGGACCACCTGGAGCCCGCCCCGGTTCCAGGTGTTGGTCGTATGGTGGCGGCGAGGGAACAGCCCCGTCGCCCGACCAATCGCTATGCTGCCTTCCAGCAGTCCCCTCCCCCCGCACCGAGTGAGCGGTGCAGGTATTGCAGGGGAGATAGGCATGTGGTGCACGAATGTGCCAAATTTAGAGGCCTCCGCCCAGAGGGACGGAGGGCCGTTGCGAAACAGCGCCAATGGTGCTATAGGTGTTTGGGGGGACACATGCAGTCGGCGTGTCCCCAGACCGAGGATTGTCGTCTTTGCGGAGGGAGGCATCACCCCCTCCTTTGTTTGGACCGCAAGGACGCCGGGAGCGACCGGGGTTCGAATTCCTCGCGCACGGGCGGGGGCCCGGCAGCCCGGAACCGGTCCCCTAGAGATTCGGCGGGGCTTAGCCCCCCCGTTCAGTCCCCCCCGGAGAGGGGGAACTATAGGAGAGACGCCCCCGCCACGGGCGGGGGTAGGGGGGTACCACAAGAGTACGCCACGGTGGCGATGGGCACGGGCCCTATTTGCTACTCCCCCCCCCTAATGGAGAGGCCTCGATTGGGGTACTATGTACCGAGGCACGCCCCACACGGGTATTACCCTGCACCTAGGAGTGCTGTTGGTCGGGGCCAGTATGTACCCGATTGGGACCCGCTCGCCCGGTACGAGCGTCCCACATTTGGCGCGCCGACTCAGGCGCGAGGGGGACAAGTACCCCCCCAAAATTTTTAATGGCGCCCCTGTCGGACCCAACCACCCCTCCGGAGCTTGTGCTGTTGCCAACAGCCTCCGTGAATGTTTGGGGACCTAACGGCAATGTTGTCACGGTGCGTGCCCTTTTGGACTCAGGTGCCCAGGGGTGCATAATGTCCAGGTGGCTTGTCCGACAGCTGGGTCTTTTGCTTGTGCCGCATCACGAAGCGGTACGGGGGGTGGGAGACTCGCGGATCCCTGATCCGATTGGTCGAGTTGAGTTCTCCTTCTCCCCCCACTTCGCGCCAAGGCCGAAGATCGGTGCTTCGGCGATAGTCTTTGATAAGGTGGTTGGACCACTCCCGCAAGTGCGAGTGCCGCCATCCACGATTGAGCTGACGTCTGGACTGGCTTTGGCTGATCCTTCCTTCCACCGACCGGGCCCAATACACTTGTTGATTGGTGCGGATGTCCTCGGTCGTGTACTGTGTGGAAGCAAGCGAGTTTTGCAGACAGCCGATCTTGTCGCCTTGTCCTCGTCGCTGGGTCATGTGGTGATGGGAAAGGTACCACAGACACCAGAGACCCCGTCGGTAGACCGCCAGACCATTGTCGGTTCTACTTTGTCCGACGTTCTCCAAAAGTTTTGGGAGGTGGAGGAACCTCCCACTGCCAAGCGGTTGGATCCGTTAGCGGAGGAGTGCGAATTGTTCTACCAGAACAACACTGGGCGCCTCCTCTCGGGTCGCTTGATTACCCGCTTGCCCTTCTTGGCGGTTCGCCCTCCTTTAGGGAGCTCCCGGCCGATGGCCGAGAAGAGATTGTTGTCCATGGAGCGTAGGATGGCCAGGGATCCCGCATTCAAGGAGAAGTATATAGACTTCATGCGGGAGTATTTGGACCTTGGGCACATGTCCATCTCGCAGTTGGACTGGCGTAATGTGGAACATTACTTCCTGCCACACCACGCTGTTTTGAAGACTTCCAATGGGAAGATCCGCGTGGTCTTTGATGGATCAGCGCCCACGTCAACCGGAGTGTCGTTGAATCAGTGTCTGCATGCGGGGCCGAAGTTGCATCACGATGTCTGTGATGTTTTGACCAACTTCCGCCGGCACGCTGTCGTCTTTGTGGCCGATATCCGCATGATGTTCAGACAGACCGTGATTCACCCGGAGGATAGACGATACCAGCTCATCCTTTGGCGTGAGGATCCCCAGGATCCGATGTTGGCTTACGAGCTGAACACCAACACTTATGGTTTGCGGTCGAGCCCCTTTGTGGCGATCCGTTCGCTTATGGAGCTCGCAGAGCGCGAACGGCTACGCTATCCCCGGGCATCTGCTCTTATTGAGGGGGGGGCCTTATTTGTCGACGATATCTGCACGGGGGCCTCGAGCTTAGATGAGGCTCTCGTCTTACGTGATGAGCTGATTGCGCTCTTGAGGGCTGGTGGCTATGAGTTGCGGAAGTGGCTGTCTAACTCACCGGACCTCTTGGCAGATTTGCCTAAGGACCACCAGCAAGAGCCGCTCCTCTTTGAAAATCCGGAGACTCCAGACATGCTGTCTGTTTTGGGAGTCCAGTATCGACCAGTCCCGGATTTGTTCACATATAGATTGGAACTGCCAGACCCAAAGGTCTGGACTAAACGCACGGTGCTGTCTACTGTAGCCCGTACCTTTGATCCGAACGGTTGGCTCAGCCCTGTAGTGTTTTCGATGAAGTGCTTCCTACAGGAGCTCTGGGCTGCGGAATTGTCATGGGATGAGCCCCTCTCTGGTAGCCTCCTACGAGAGTGGGTGAGGTTCGTGTCATCCCTACCCGACGTCAATCGGGTTTGTATACCGAGGCAAATGCTGCCTTCGGGAAAGTTTAAAGCCTCCCTGCACGGCTTTTGTGACGCGTCCGAAAGCGGATACGCGGCAGCCGTTTACATCCGAACGGTGGATGCAGCAGGCGTTGTCGCCGTACACTTAGTTACGGCCAAGAGTAAGGTCGCCCCCCTTCGGACTAGGCTAACCATTCCGAAGTTGGAGTTGTCCGGCGCCACTCTCTTAGTACGGCTACTCAATCATGTTGCCGACACCTTGGGAAACGGTGTCGACTTGGAGTCGATATTTGCGTGGTCTGACAGCCAGGTCGTCCTTTGTTGGCTGAAGAGTTCAGTCCACACCCTTGAGGTTTTTGTGGCCAACCGGGTCTCACAAATTCAGACTTCAAAGGCCCCGTTGATTTGGCGCCACGTACCGGGCGAATTGAACCCCGCAGATTGTGCCTCCCGCGGCTGCGAGGCGCCTGAGTTAGTGGACCACCACCTATGGTGGAGTCCATCATGGTTGTTACGGCCTGAGCGCTCATGGCCTGCCACCCCGGCTGTGGCCAGAGTCCCAGACCTAGGCATGCGTGTTCACGCCGTGGAGACGGTGGCGGCTCCGCAGATGGAGTTTTTGTTAGACCGCTACAGTTCTTTGGATAAGTTGCTCGGCGTGACTGCTTGGATTAGGCGCTTTGTGCGAAATTGTCGCCAGCCTCAGGAGAAATCGTTGTCTCCGGTCCTCGCCCCACAAGAGCGGCAAGACGCTCTGTTGCATTGGTTGCGAGTGACGCAACAGCGAGAGTTTGAACCGGAGCTGAAAGCCCTGCGCTCAAGTAAGCCCAAGTTGAAGGGACCCTTGGTGCGGTTGAATCCCTTCCTGGACAGTACCGGATTGCTGCGTGTCGGAGGTAGGCTCAGACATGCCAACCTGCCGTACGGATCACGCCACCCTTTGTTGCTCCCCAAGGATGGACCGTTAGTTAGACTGTTGATTACAGACCGACATGTAAAGAATGCTCATGCCGGTTGTAATGCTTTGACCGCGCTCCTCCAACGAGAGTTCTGGATTTTGTCAGCGCGGAGAATAATCCGATCCGTTATTTTTCGTTGTCTCCCGTGTTATCGTTTGCGCGCCGATACGATGCAGCCCCAGATGGGTGATTTGCCTGCCGATCGAGTGAACGAATCGATGCCCTTCTCAGGAGTTGGAACGGATTTTGCGGGGCCATTTACCGTTAAGACATCGCGGCTTCGTAATGCTAGAACGGAAAAGGCTTACTTGTGTGTATTTGTTTGTTTGGCCACTAAAGCGGTCCACCTGGAGGTGGTTAGTGCCCTCACCACAGAAGCCTTTGTAGCCACGTTGAATCGTTTTGTGTCTCGCCGCGGAATGCCGTCGTTAATCAGGTCCGATTGTGGAACCAATTTCAAGGGCACCGATAGGTATTTAAAGGAAGTTTGTGAATTTTTGGATAGGAATAATTTTGAGATCGGATCCACACTCTCTCGCAGAGGGGTACGATGGCAGTACTCCCCGCCATCCTGCCCCCACTGGGGAGGGATTTTTGAAGCAACTGTAAAGGCCGCTAAAACTCACCTTCGTCGCGTTATTGGGGAGACGGTCCTCACGTTTGAGGAACTCGCGACCGTATTTTGTAAGGTTGAGGCGGTCCTCAACTCGCGTCCGTTGTGTCCGTTGTCTTCGGACGCGAATGATTTAGAGGCCCTTACGCCGGGCCATTTTTTGATTGGCAGACCGCTTAACGCCTTGCCGGAATATCCTTATTCCGAAGTGCCCTCCGGACGGCTCTCGCGATTTGAATTGCTCCAGCAGCTTACGCAGAGTTTTTGGCGCCGTTGGCATCTGGAGTATTTGCACATTTTGCAGCAACGCGTTAAGTGGTCGGATAGGACGACCCCACCCAAGACTGGAGACCTCGTGTTGGTAAAGGATCCAAACCTGCCGCCCCTCCGCTGGCGTTTAGGACGCATTGTTCAGCTTCATCCGGGGTCGGATGGTGTGCCCAGGTTTGCCGAGGTCCTGGTGGGGGACTCTGTTTTGAAGCGAGCGATCGCTACCCTCTCTCGCCTGCCCTTAGATTGAGTTGGCGGACAGTTTGCTACTGTCCGGGGCGGGGGGATGTTCACGCCGCGCGTGATTCATCATTCACGTGCATTCGTGGGTTCGCCGCCAAGCGCCGTCCGCGCAACACGGCACTCAGTTGGCCGTAAGCAGCCGTGAGACAAGTTCGTGTGTTTCTGTAGCGACGTGCCGCGCAAGTTACCTACCCATATTGGGGACCGAGATTTCGTTTTGCACCTATTAGGGCTCCGGTCGGGGTACGGACTTGAGACCCGTGTGTGTTCGCTTTGAAAAGCGCCGGGAAAGTTTTAGCTGTCTATTAGGGCATTGTGTAGTTTTAAGAGTGTTAGCTATAAGAGTTTCCCCTCGGGGTTGGGTGAAGACCTACTTGGCCAGGCGCGCGCGCGCCGGCAAGACAGCGACCAGCCCCCTGGATTACGGACAGTATCCCTTACCATAAGGTAGGACTAGTTTTAATTTACTTAATTTTGCATGAGAAACCTTCGATTCAATAAACTGTGGAACACAGTAGATGTGGTCATCACAATTGTGCGTGATCACTACTTTTGCGTTGATACCAAAACTGATGAAAGATTAGGTAAGTGACATCTTCGAGGACGTATCACAAAAATGTTCTATAAACACCGTTTCAGTTAAATAGTAAAATAAAAGAAACACGTGTGACAATATAAACACACTTAATATAACTAACTAAACTACCTACCTAAGTACTGACTCTAGGTACTTTTAGAACAACTTGTATTCTTCAAATCCCATTAGGTACATTCGGGGACAAATTTGGTGAACCACCTCTTACTTCTTTTCACGTGGCTGGTGCCTCGCCATTCACGCGCAGACCCTTTTACTATTTTTTTATGTATTAAACTAGTGTAGTACAATGCATAAGCAATTACGGATAGGGACTGCAACTGAACGGTGAGACGCCAGCCACACGAAGAGAAGTAAGATGTGGTTCACCGAACTTGTCCCCGACTAGGTACCTGTGTGGAAATAATTCTTATGATATTACTAACTGCGCTCCGGGGCTTCGCTCACGTGGAATTTCGGATTAAAGTATAGTTTACGAACTAATGTTAGACCGTACCGTACACTAATACAAAAAAAAAAATATAAAAAAGTCGGTCAAGCCGTTTAGAGGAGTTTGGTTACAAACACTGTGACACGAAATTTTTTTATTTGTATAAGATAAAGATTAAGATATTCAACGAAATACCGGTGCCTATAACTACGTAAGTACAAATGTAGGTTCCTATTTACTAATGTCTTGTGTACGTTTGTCACCACTTAAACTGTTAACCTCGTACCGTAAACTGCTGCAACTTTGCACGAAATTTATGGTTTTTTGAAAATATCTCTTCAAGTATTTATTATCTGTGTCCATGTTTACATTAGCGGTCTAATTGGAGATCTATGCCATAAATCTTAAGGTTCATAACGCCGAAACTGCTGTTAAATTGATCACCAGAAACCGTCAAAGTTGTAGGCAAAATTGTGATGAAAAGCCTCAACTTTGCCTAGAAGATTATTAGCAAAAATACGAGCCGCATTTAAAAACTGATCTTAATTATAGAGCCATAAAGAATGTGTTACCATAAAGATGTGCATGGGTTACCACATAGAACAATCAATTTAGTTTTCTGGCAAGCAGGCAAAGTTGGCCACAAGCAGGCACAGTTTGAGCAGTATCAGTAAATATTTTCATAGTAAGTTTTAAGCATGGTTAGGGTTGCTCCAAATAGAAAAACACAAAATGTAAAAGACTAAGTAGGTATATTCAATAAAAACAATTAAAGTTTTTTTGTACCATCATGTGGAATACTCTTTTAACCAAAACAAATGTTATAATAGGGTCAATCAAACAAATCTGACAGGAATAAACTAGTTTTCTTTATTTAAGTTTTAATAAGTCAAATTAAAATCACAAAACAAAAGTAACAAATAATAGTATATTAATATACCTTATATGCCACTATGGACACCAACAAAAGATGTATAATTCTATATAATATAAATTACTTTTGCAAAAAGTGAAATAAAATGGTAAGTATAACAAAACCTACACGGAGCAAGTAGGAGGTTTAATAAAAAAGACTGGTGTACGCAGTGACAAAAATCGCCGGGCATGTATGAAATGAAAAGATTGATGGATGTGAATGAAGCGAAAGAATTGTGCAAGGATCGTAGCAGTTGGCGATCCATAGTAATAGATGTAAATATATCTTTTTTTTAAATAACTAAACAAAACATACCTATATGTACTGCTAAAATCAAAACCCTCCAAACGCTTCACTGTAGTTGAGTAACTAGTGACAACCCTAGGACTAGGCAAACTTGAGTCACTAAGTGACCGAGAAGCCTTCACAACATTGCCTACCATCGTTCTAGTCGTAAATGATCACATTTACAAGAATAACCATTATAAACATGAGAAAGAGCACATTTGCTTACCCCGTAAACACTAAGAAAGCTGAAATTCTCGATTTTTCCAATGAAAAACAAAAAGTTTTGCACTGACTTAAAAAACGTGCACACTTCTTGTGACCGTTGAAAGGTGCCAGACAAAAAAGTGACGGTGTTGCCACAACGAATAATAATGAAATGGGTTGCCAGTAAAACGAAGGTTTTTCTCCCATTATCAAAAGTAAAAAATAGATGGCGGTGGTGAAGTTATGTTAGTTTTAATAGATTAGGCAAAGTTGAAGCTAAGGGGCAAAGTTGCAGCAGTTTACGGTACTAAAAAGTTTAATAATTACTTAAATTAATTAATTTCTTACAATCATAACCAAAGCTAGTTTCATCTAAGAACTTGCTTTAGGGAAACTAATATGACGGATAAATATTTTAAAAAGGGGGGGGGGGCATTCACTTAGTACAAGATAAAATCTTTAGATCCGTGAAGACTTACAAGGCCTGAGGACTAGTCAAGGGTGTCGGCCGAACTCACCGAAAAAAAACTCACCGAAAATAACTCACCGAAAACCAAACTCACCGAAAAGTTTTCTCACCGAAAAAAGTCACCGAAAATAACTCACCGAAAAAATCTCACCGAAAACCAAACTCACCGAAAAAATTTCGCCGAAAAAAACTCACCGAAAAAACTCACCGAAAACCAAACTCACCGAAAACTTTTCTCACCAAAAAAAACTCACCGAAAAATACTCACCGAAAAAAGTTCACCGAAAATTTCTTGATTTACGACAATTTGAATCATCTAAATCGACGTATCGGGTAAATTTCTGCTCATATTAATGTAAATGTCACCGGAAAATAACAATAAGAACCGCAAGTTTATAAGTCCTGTAGAACACGTGATAGGTTAGAAATTTAAGGCCATCCAGGCGAATGCTCTAACCACTGAGCTGCGGAGTCGTTCGATGGGACTCGAACCGACGACCTTTTATTTTGCGGGCGAATGCTCTAACCAATACTTTTTTATATTACCTAATTCCTAATTTTTGATTATTTATTTATTTATTTACATTAATATGAGCAGAAATCAACCCGATACGTTTTCGGTGAGTTTGGTTTCGGTGAGTTTTTTTCCGTGAGTTTTATTTCGGTGAGTTTTTTCGGTGAGAAAAGTTTTCGGTGAGTTTGGTTTTCGGTGAGATTTTTTCGGTGAGTTATTTTCGGTGAGTTTTTTCGATAAGAAAACTTTTCGGTGAGTTTGGTTTTCGGTGAGTTTTTTTCGGTGAATTTGACTGGAACCCTAGTCAAGTGGCTTTCTATTATTGTTATCGCCAGTAGAATAGAAAAAAAATGGCATTGACATTAGCGGTCACGTGACATTTCGATCGCTACGTCAATCCCATACATTTTCTTTCTATTCTACTGGCGATATCGATAATCGGAAGCACAGCCTTCTCTATCGTCTTCTAGAGAAGGCTGTGTCGGAAGCCATTTGTCTAGGGGGGCTGGGCTAAGAACGAAAAGTCACATTTGATACTTTTTGTAAATCTTGAGCTACCCTATAATATTTATATCATAGTAGCTGACCCAGCGCGACTTCGTTCCCGTGGCCCTACCCCCTACCCTACCCGTACTCTACCCCTACCTTACCCCTACCCCTACCCTACCCCTACCATACCCCTACCTACCTCTACCCTACCCCCACCCTACCCCTACCATACCTCTACCCTACCCCTACTCTACCCCTACCCTACCCCTACCCTACCCCTACCCTACCCCTACCCTACCCCTACACTACCCTACTCCTACCCCTACCCTACCCCTACCATACCCCTACCCTACCCTACCCATATCCTACCCCTACTACCCTACCCCTACCCAACTTCTACTCTACTTACCCCTCCTTAAAACCTTCCTTGGACTTCCACGAACATTTCAAGACCAAAATTAGCCAAATCGGTCCAGTCGTTCACGCGTGATGTCGTGACCAAGGGAAATAGGGATTCATTTTTATATATAAAAAATATTAAATAAATATATAATATTTTTTATTTAAATACCCTTATAATTCGAATGACCACGATAAGTAAGTAGAGTCGATGGTCCCGGCTGCATTTTCATTGGTTATTATGTACCCCTCAACTGCTATGGGTCCGCGTGGCAGTGTTGCCAGATTGGGGGATTCCCCCAGAGCTGTGAGGGGAATTTTGGGGGGAACATATTTTCGGGGGATTTTAGGGGGGAAGAAATTTGAGCTTGGGGGGAAGCATTTGGGGATTTTTTGTTTAATGTATATTTTGTTAAAAAGTGATGACAACGAATATATTATGAACACAAGAATATAGTCTGCGAATCCACTCAAAACTACTCCACAGATCAGACAGACTGCTAACATTACTCAAGATTTTATAAAAAAAATGTTTTTATTTCTGGGGTTTTTTTACCAAAGCCGGAATTTTGGGGGGATTTCTAAAGTAATAAGCTGCAAAAAATAGCATTCGATTTATTATTTCATTTTTTTAAAGAATTCAGTGTCGTCAAAAAATGAACTTTGATTTGGTTTTTTAAAAAAAAAACGCTATTTTGGGGGATTTCCGGTTCCGGAAGATTTTGGGGGGAAATGCGAGATGTTCACCTGGCAACACTGCCGCGTGGTGGGGTGGGTCATTACCCGTTCTCCTTATCCATCTACTAGGAAGCCCTGTGCCCCAGCAGCGGGGAAAATAAAATGGATTGACATTGATTGATGAAACCTTGGAGAACGTATTGACATAAAATTATGAAGCGATATAAGTAATCAAAATACTAGCGGACGAAGTCGCGGGCGGCCACTATATTTAAGTACTTATATTAAATAGATAGAAAACATCCAGATCAATACAAATAGACATGTCCATGTACCTAAATACCTCTACACAAATGTTTGTCTTGTGTGGGGTCACAGAATAAATAGGCGGGGTTCGAACGCGCGCCCTCTGTGAAGAAAACACTTTTTGTACCTCTGCACCATACAGTTCGTAGCCACTGCCGTTGTAATGGCAGAAGCACGACTAACATTTTGTGTTATTTTTTATTGTTCTACCTTTATTATCGCACTCACGATGTGGGTTCATAATTCGTTTAGATGTTTAGATGTTTGGATGTTTGTTACTCAATCATCCTACTAATCCTACTTCCTACTATAATTATAAATGTGAAAGTTTAGATGTTTGGATGTTTGTTACTCAATCACGCCAAAACGGCTCAACGGATTTGGCTGAAATTTAGGACACAGATACTTTCTGGCCTGGAAAGGAACATAGGCCACTTTTTATCCCGGAAAAATATCACATTCCCGCGGGACAACGTCGTGTAGTCCACGCGGGTGAAGCCGCGGGCGGAAAGCTAGTTGAAATATAACCTACCTACTTACTTACCTTTTAAAATAATTTAAAAAAGGCTAACATTATTTCAGGATCGTTTCCGATGGTTTGTGAATAAGGGGGATGATACCCCAACCAGTGACAAGGACTCGATGGGGGTAAAAGGGGGGGATACCTACTAAACCCCTCACTATTTGCTTTCAAGTCTCACCACCCGTCAGTAGTAGGTACCTAGTCATCGCAATGTGGGCCCGAATGTGGCATTTATGTACAGTCGAACCAACAGATTCATAACCCACCTTATGTTCATTTTCTAACAGATATTAAAGTTCAATAAGGTCGAAATTAAAACTTGCTGACATTGGCATTGACCTTTATAGTTTTGACGCTTTCAATCAAATTATTTACAAAATGGGTCACGATTCAATTGGTTCGACTGCACCTAGGTACCTATGGCATACCAACAAAATCGCGGAGCATAAATAATCAGCCGTAAATTCGCAACAATCCGTCCAAAATACTACGAATAAGAACCATTTGTGAACATAGGTAATTGTCATAAATTAATATTCATGAAACACTTACATGGTATGGTATTAATTTAGTAACTAAGTTAGTTGTTTCAGTTTTCGGTTAAGGCCCGAGTCTGTTACACCTGTGTCAAGCAGAGTTGTGTTAAAACAACTTACTTATTAGATATGTTTGTGAATTCGCCGAAATGGATTACGCCTTTAATGAAACAGGTATTAAGCACATCCCTAAGTACTTAAACTTCGTTTTTAGGGTTACCGTACCCAAAGGGTAAAAACCAAAATAGGGTCCCATTACTAAGACTTCGCTGTCCGTTTGTCTGTCTGTCACCAGCCGGCCTAGCATGAGCGGCTTATAACGCGCGATATGATATGATAACGGCATGCCGTCTTGCTTACACCTTAGTGGAGTAAGCAAGACAACTTGCTGTACCATATCATATCGCGCGTTATAAGCCGCTCATGCTAGGCCGGCAGGCTGTTCATGAACAGTTGAAATTTCCACAGATGATGGTATTTCTGTTGCCGCTACAACAACAAATACTAAAAAAAGAATAAAATAAATATTTAAGGGGCCCCCCTTACAACAACAAACGTGATTTTTTGCCGTTTTTTTCAGTGTCTAATGTTGTATAGATTAGTATTGTACGTTATACCTAAATAGTGTCTAATGTTGTAGTACCTATAGATAATGGTACGGAACCCTTCGTGCACGAGTCCGACTCGCACTTAGTCAATTTTTTTTATTAATATTGTCCTGAACTCCTCTGTAAGACGATAATACACCAGAACCAGAAATGTATATCATAAAACTCGCTTCTGTGTGTGCAATGGAAACGTTTCAATAAATAAATAAATAGATAAGTCACTTTTCATGCCATAAATGTACGCTAATATAGCCATTATATAGTACCTACTACTACTACCGCTCAAATTACAGAATTTATTAAATGTTTTTGTACTAAATTGACTATTTTTCTCGCACTCAAAGTGAAAAGTACAGTTTGCACCTCGAGACTAAACGCCAACTTAATATAGGGCAGAGGTACCCTTTGTGGCCACTTTAAGAATTTTTTGACTTTTAAGCACTAAGTACTAAATGGTCTTAGGTATTTAAGACACAAATTATATCTTTAATGATAGATAATTTATCTACCTTTAAAGGTACTTACCTACATGTTTAAAATTAAAATAATTTTTTTTATATTACACACAATGTGTGAGAGGTGCCAAATGTACCGGTTTTGGCCACTTACTGATAGTTAAACTTTTGTAAGTATTGCGAAAAATCAAAACCATACCCAGGTAAAATCAATATATTCTAATGCGCTAGAAACCAGTCAATTGCAAAACAACAATTTAATTGTAAAAAACAAAGGTTTATAAAGTATTTCATCCAAAACAAATTTCTTAAAATTTTCATACAAAACATTTTTTCAAACAGAAAATGGAATTTTTTGAAAAAAAAAAAACTTATGACATAAGTAATTCTAACGGTTGTTATTATTACCTTAAAATACCTTATTTTAATTGCCTTTATCAAAAATGGCTAAAAGTTATTTAGGAAACTTTTAGAGCAAAAAGTGGCCAAAACCGGTACAGTGGCCAAAACCGGTACGCCTACCTACTTACCTACCCTCGGTTTCATTGACTCCCGAGCGCCACTGGTATATAATAATGGCTTCGTTATTAGTCCCTCGATATAAAATATACTATTGGACACCATCACGTCCATCACATACATTGTTCCAAAACCAAACTATAGCTTCAGCATTAGTATTATGGAAATCGGAAACAACGAGGGGTATTACCACATACCTAGTTTCAAGTTTCAAGTTTTTTATTGCATTTCATGAAGTGATACAAGCTGGAATTATACAATTTTACAGTACATCATGTTACCTGTGTAGGCATAGCGTAAGAATAGGTATGAACGTGTGACGGAGAGCATACAATTTAATTAAATATTTAGTAATTTTATTATGTATGTCTTAATTAAAATTTTTACTTAATAAAATAAAAAAACCTACACACCCCGACCCCGATCCGAGGAAATATTGAAAAGTTCGTTTCCAATATTTACCCGAACGGGAATCAAACCGTGACCTCCAGATATAGCGTGTAGCTTGAAAACCGGTGCGTATACCACTCGGCCACGGAGGTCGTATATAGGAGATAGGAGTAAGTTTAACTTAAGCTAATTATTATAGTAAAAAACACGATAAGGCAATGGCAAGGCACATGGGTAAATACTGTTTAATAAATAAATAATAAATAAATAAATATTTTCTTACAATCACACCAATTATCTAAGCCCGTAGCTAATTTTTTAAGAAACTGTGTCTACGTGAACTTGATAACGAATAAATATATACCTACTTAAATACTTTTTGTTTGTAAATACATACTTAATATACATAGAAAACACCCAGACCAAGACAAATAGATATGTTCATGCACACAAATATTTGTCTTGTTCGGGAATCGAACCCGAGACCTCTGGCACACATGGCAGGTAGATTACCCCTGCGCCAAATCGGTCGTCAAACTAAACTTAGTTAATAACTTTAATTGTTATGTTGTGTTGTTAATTAATAGTTAGTGGTAGGATTTGTTCTTAGGTCCGTATTCTAGAACGACAGATCTCTTCTCAAGTATCGTTAGCAAGGGATGAATGTATTTTGCATGTATTTGCATCCCTTTCTTACTGTACTTGAGAAGAGATCTCCACTTAAGTGTCGTTCTTAAATACGGCCTTAGTCCGCCTGGCTAGCTACCACCATCTTATTTAGGTCTGGCGCCATAACAGTGATGTTTTCAGCATTATTGTCTTCCGGTATTTAGATATAAGGCCGACCTTACAGTTGTAAGTTTTTCTCACGTAAGTTGCTTACGTAAGCGACTTACGATAAATTTTGCAAATGTAAACATTCTTTGTACTTAAGTCTATTTGTATGTGTAATTATGCAGCCGTAAGTTACTTAGTGTACATAAAATTTACAGAAGCAACTTAAAAGTGTAATTTCGGCCTAAGATAACCAGTTCCTCGGTGATTGAGGATGCCGGGAGTAGTGTGCTTCCGCCTTCGCCTCCCAAATGCGATACGTACCTACGACCGACGCAGTGCATCGTGTGTAGGTACACATACACTGATTATTAGTATGTGAAGTAAAACAAACGACACGCATCTACACGTGGCTAAATACACAGCGCTACGTCTCGCTCGACGCAACCATAGTAACTTTTACTATGACGCAAAACGCTCTGACGCAACGCGCCGTGTGTACAGGCACTTTTCAGCACTTGATATGTGTGAAAGTGCTACGGCTACCCCGTTATATGTATAGGGCAGGCGTACCGGTTTTGGCCACTGTACCGGTTTTGGCCACTTTTTGCTCTAAAAGTTTTCTAAACAACTTTTAGCCAATTTTGATAAAGGCAATTAAAATAAAGTATTTTAAGGTAATAATAACAACCATTAGAATTCTTTATTCATAAGATTTCTTTTCAATAAATTCCATTTTCTGTTTTAAAAAGTGTTTTGTATGAAAATTTTTAGAAATTTGTTTTGGATGAAATACTTTATAAACCTTTGTTTTTTACAATTAAATTGTTGTTTTGCAATTGACTGGTTTCTAGCGCATTTGAATATATTGATTTTACCTGGGTTTGGTTTTGATTTTTCGCTATACTTACAAAAGTTTAACTATCAGTAAGTGGCCAAAACCGGTACATTTGGCACCCCTCACACATTATGTGTAATATAAAAAAAACTATTTTACTTTTATAAATTTGAAAAATGTACCTTTAAAGGTAGATATATTATCTATAATTTAAGATATAATTTGTGTCTTAAATACCTACTAAGACCATTTAGTACTTAGTGCTTAAAACTCAAAAAATCCTTGAAGTGGCCACAAAGGGTACCTCTGCCCTATATAGAGAAATATGTCCCTAAGACGCGTCTTTTACGAAGTCAAGTTCTAAGCCAATTTAATGTTATGTTTATTACATGAATGTTTGTCATGAAATCACGAAATCGAACTTAAACGTTAACTACACATTGATAAACTTACACTGCATATCCTTGCGATCAGCCTTGCGTTCATGCAGCCGAGATATCGTCGGCGAGCTAGTAGATCTTACAGAATACCAAAATGAAACGTCATGATTGCAGCGAACGATGTGACTGATGTAACATCCATGATCTCAGCGCTGCGTGCAGCGTCGATGTGTTGCTTAGAGAATTGCATAGCTGTACCTACAGCACCACTGAATGAATCCTACTTAAATATTAAAAACTCTTCTTATAAACTTTTATTTTAAAAAAACAGCGTTTTTAAAGACTAGACTTCTTTCGGACTAGAAATATTTTCCAATAGAGTATTCGTCAAGACGATTCAAACGAGCCCAAACTATGGGGTTGCATGGTTTTAATATTGAGTTCCTATGGCATGGTCTTCCGGCTTCAGCATCAGACCCTGAACCTCATCTCCCGTCAGAGTACGTGTCAAGACAATTCTAACGAGCCTAAACACAATGGGGTAGCACGGTTTCATCATGGAGTTCCTGTGGCGTTCTTCGGGCTTCATTATCAGATCAGCTCAATGACACCTTAATATTGCATTATCATCCAGTTCTGACCTATGTTCAAAGTGTCAAGTCTCTAGCTCATCGGAAAGATAGTAAAAAATTGTTTGCAAAATTTGCGTACAAACAAGAAAGCAACCTAATAAAAACCTGGTAAAAATGCAAAAGTTTGTGAGTACCTATACGCTACTAGTTATGAAGCCCAGAATTTGATTAGCCTTGCTGCAAATTTAATTAAAGTGCTGTCTTAAAGATAAAGATGAGTCGAAGTTATATATAAGTCACTATATTTATAAGTTATAAGTCACTTGTTTGTAAAAGAATGACCTGACATTTGCTAACGTTTATGGACATTTCGTTGAGGTCGCACCATTCATAAATTGCGTCTAGGTTTCCTTGTAGTAACTTACAATCAGCGGCACTAGTAATACGCTTATTTTTTTTTAAATCATCAGCGAAGGCAAGCCAATCACATTCAATGATGTTAAGAAGATCGTTTACGAATATTAAAAACAAAAGTGGTCCTAAATTGGAATGTCCGTATGAATTGAGGAGCCACGCCAGATTTTTAAGGACAGCTATCACCCTTAATTAGTAGCCATGCAGATAATTTTGTAGGTCAAATTCTGAAATTGCAATATTTTTTCTGTATTTGGCATCAAAGATTTAGTTAGAAGATGCTATTTGTATTGCAGAAGATAAAAACGCATGTAAGTCTTGCAAAACCAAACAACAGTCTGTTAATAAACACTTTCAAATACGGTTTCGTTCGATTTGAATGGGTCACTACACATGTCATATCCTAGCAAAGGATGAGATGTTGTGTTACGATGACTATTAATCCAAAATTCGTAAGAGTCAGAAGACCCAATAGGTACTCATCCATTCGCTCACTTATATTTAGTAAAAATAAATTATTAAATTTTAATAAATTACTTATCCTAGTTCCATTCACATAATTATGGTCACCCCTCGCAACGGATCCTTGAGCAATACCAAAAAGCTTTATTTTTCAGCAATTAAAACGAATACAGCAATGAATTGTATGTAGCCATTTAGTATGCATGCCTACTAAACGTTGGAGTTTCTGGCTTTTGATTTCGTTGTGTTCTCAGGTAAATATAGTAACTTATTTTAATTTTTAGTTTTTTTGCATTCACAATGCAATTTTTGTTACTGAAAAATGGAAAATAAAGTATTTAGAAAAAATCGACCCGTCTCACAACTAGCTCCGATGGGACTCGAACCCACGACCTTTCGCTGCTTTTATTTTTTTTAAATATAGTAAATTATTGGTCTGCTAAACGTCAGGATTGAGGAGCCAAATAATATGTGTTTGTTTACGGATATCACTATGTTTTAGTATTTCATTCATATTGTATGTAGGCAATAAAATTTACTGCCTTCTAAATTATCATTATGTCGAATATATGAATTGACCGAAAATATTTCTCGAAATTTACTCTATTGTATATGGATTGAGGAGCCACAACGAAAATGCTGTAGTTTGTTGAATTTTAGAACTAATGTGCTCAAAATTGTAGTAGATATCCTACGTGATAGATACAAAATGATACATAATTTTCACTAACCTACATTCAATACATTACGAGTTCTAGGTGGCTCCTCAATCCTGATGTTTAGATTGAGGAGCCACCTTTGCAGTGATATAACTTTTGATGTATTTTACTACAAATTTCAAAATTTGACCTACAAAATTATCTGCATGGCTACTAAATAAGGGTAATAGCTGTCATTAAAAACCTGGCGTGGCTCCTCAATGAGCGTTTTTTTGACAGGTAGAGATTTTAGTACGTTTTTTCATCAATAGATGTCGCAGTTTAACCTCAGCTGTCAAAAATTGTATACAAGGTAATGTTAAAGGCATGTTATAGACCATAAACATTGCTCACTCGCTCAAGCAAAAATAATCTATGCTTTCTGTGTCATTATGTCTTTGTTTGTCTCGTCAGTGTCACAGGGTAAAACAACTATAGTCAGTGTGTTTTGTTCGCTTCTGTTTGTGGGTCGTTGTTTTCGTTTGTGTTTTCCGTGGATTATTATAACCGACGACTTTGGTTTTTCCTACTGGTGCCTGTCCTGACGACTCTTCTATGCATGATAAGATAAGGGCTAGCGCGCACGGGTGACTTAGGTACGCGGCAATTTAATTGTCACTGTCGCCGGCCGTCTCTTCGCCGCGAAAAGATGCGCACACGAGAGCGACAGCGGCACAACTTTTTTGTAATTTTTGCTCGCAGTCATCAACATGGATTTCGAAGAGGCGGTTGTGGTCTGTGCACTTGTCTAAAGAAGCCGAAGAACCTGGAAACCTGGAATAGCTGCTGGCAAACTTCTCCCTAAGCTTAAGATTTAGCATGAACATCTGAATATTCTTTTAAATTTTTATTGTATAACAGTTATCAATATCTTCTTCTACTAATGGCATTTTAAAAAGTATTTTAATAATATTAAGAATATCCTACTTCCTACTATCCTTGTCCTTGTTATTATAAATGCGTCTCTGTCTGTCTGTGTGTTACACAATTACACCTAAACTACTGAACCGATTTGAATGAATTTTGGTACAGAGATAGTCTAGAGCCTGAGAAAGGACATAGGCTACTTTTTATTCCTGAAAAATATCACCTTCCCGCGGGATAACGTCGTGTAGTCCTAGCGGGCGAAGCCGCGGGCGGAAAACTAGTTAACTATATTTTAGATCGATCGTAGGAAGCGTATGTAGATTTTCCGTTACTACACACTATCACCGCTATCACCCCGGGGACGGTTGAGTAGCTAAGTACTGGCCTACCGGCAACTTATTTGTCGCCGTGCGCGCACTTGCATTGAAACCAATAGAGAAGGAGACAGTTGCGTCGCGGGCTTGTCTTCGTACCCGCGGACAAGAAAGTCTCCTGGGTTATTATTCTGTGCCCGGGTGTCGCGTCGCTACGTGCGCGCACTTTCATACTAACCTGTAGACTTGATGCGAGTGACAAAATAGTTGCGGAGACAAAAACCCTTGGCGTATTCTACGAACTTTGAGTTTGCCTTTGCGATTTGGACAAGACGTTTGAACGGGATTGGCCGTGCCATGCATCATGGACAAGGACTACGGATCGTGGTCACTCGCTGCTTTGAAAGCAGAACTGAAGAAAATAAATGCCAGCTTACAGAGAAAAAAGCTATTCTTGTGCAAAGGTTCACAGTTTTTATTTAGTTATCTTATCTATGTTGTTTGTATGGTTTTTTATGTTAAACTGCAATCACAATCTTTATTTATTAAATAATAAAATTTATTTGTCTTATTGATAGAACTACAGACTACTTATATACTACCAACACAGTAAATATATATGCTAATATAAACTGTGCTACCAAACTATATCTATGGCTACCAACGACTATAAAATATATAATAGTTTGACAGCTGACTCGAAATAGTGACATCTATTAAAAGATTTGGAACTAATTTTGACGTATTATCTGTCACAGGAAAACCGCTGATTCATACGGATATAAATTGGATCCCTGTGGTACACCTGAGCTGGGAATTAATTGTAAGAAATCATAACCGCCCAATGCCATGCCACCAGTTGAGACCGATCCATAAGATACGAAGCAAGCCAACGCAATAAGTTTCCGTGGATGCCCATATAATCTGCTTTGATCAGAAGGATAGAGTGACTTACACGATCAAAGGCTTTTGCAAAATCTGTATATATAGCGTCAACGTGCTTGCGTTCGCCGAAAGAATCACCCAAGAAAGCGGTACAGCTCAACAAATTAGATTCAGTAGACCTACCCTCAACAAACTCATGCTGTTTATGAGTTAAGTGAGGTTTGACATAGTTATACAGATACAGATGAACAATTGACTCGAATATTTTTGCAAACCAATTGAATTTACTAAATATCAAAGTTAAAGGTCCAGATAGCGCAGAAGCACAAATTTTAATAAATATGGACGGTATACCGTCAGGCCCAGCCCATTTTGGATACGTTAATATTCTTTAACTTGGCTTGGATGTAAAGGTTGCAGTGCTGTTGTCAGGTATACACCAAGTAACTAAGTATATTAACCATACCTGGGTTTTATACTGTTCCAGTGCTGGGTGTGCTCTGGCGTGGCGCTGAACTTCGGCCAGCTGGGGTTCGTGTTCGGCATCGTCAGCACCCTGGTGCCGGCCCTGCGCAGCCCGGGGTCGCCCATCCCGATCGACGAGGAGTGCGGTTCCTGGATAGGTGAGTGAGATACAATATAAATTTACAGTCACACCTAGGTACAGTACAGCGGTCGCAGTAAACTTATTCCTACCAAATTGCCGGATTGCTTTACTTCTGTAATTTTAATAAATGAAGACGTAGTTTTTGTTTGAATGTGTATTTCGAAGTAAGATTTCTAATGGGTGGTGGCAAATCATTCCAACATTTGGTGGCTTGAAATCGAAAGCTACCTCTGAATGCGACCGTGTGATGAGAACTGTTAATAAGTGGAGTGGTGCTCTTGCAAAATTAGCTCCATATTTATCACATGCTGTCGAGAACCTTAATTTATGAAATAAATAGGTACTCTGGCCTTCTAAATTTGAATAAATCGAACATGAGACAAAGCAGATGCATTCTCCTGTGTGACTTCATCCTCAATTCCTCAGCATAGAAGTTTGGTCCAAATAAGTCGTTACAAGAGTTCGAGGTCGAATGTAAAAGCAAAACCTACCACAATAATTTTGAACACGCTGTAGTAGTTTCTGTGTTCTTACCAACAAACGAGGTCCAATCACAATATCGCCGTAATTGAGTCGGGACAGAATGAGGGAGTCACAAAGTAATGCGAACATCTTCACTAAAAAACTGTCGAATCTTGTACAAAACTTTCAATCGGTACAAGCAGCTCTTGACCTGATTTAAAACATGACTTTCGAATCGTAAATATTTGTCAAATATGATGCCTAAGTTCCGAACCTCTTCAACTTTCTCCAGCCTTTGTCCATTGTTAGTAAGAAAAGGTTTACTTAAAGCTCTCAATTTTACTAATTTGACCTTTTGTCCCTCTCACCATGAACTTCAATTTTAAGGGGTTAAGAAGGAGTCCATTATCAGCCGACCACTGAGCAATCCTTTGAAGGTCACTGTTCATTTTTTTTATGGCATCTAGAGTATCACCAGGCTTTTCTGAAATATAAAGTTGGACATAGCCGGCATAACAATGATACTTACAGTATTCTAAGACATTCGGAAGATCTGCGCTAAATAAAATAAATAAAAGAGGTCCTAGGATAGAACCCTGAGGTACTCCACACGTCACGGGCTTAGGTTCAGACAGACTCGCACCGATGCTGCCTCTACCAGCCACGTTATTGCTTCTACCCGCCAGATTAACCGACTGATACCGATTAGAGAGATAGCAGCTAAACCAAATCAGTGATAAGTTATCTAAGCCGTAATATTTAAGTTTAGCCAGGAGAAGTGGTATATTTATACTATCAAAAGCACGTGAAAAGTCCAGCAGGGCAAGAATAGTGCCTTTGCCAGTGTCCTGCTCTGACAGGATATTATCAACGACATCAAGCAGAGCAGTTGATGTGCCACGGTTTTTACGAAAGCCTGACTGATGTTCTGGATGTATTTTATTGTCCTCAACATATTGCAACAATTGGACGTAGACTGCCTTTTCCAGTATTTTGGACAGAAATGTAAGAATACTGATAGGTCTTAGGTCCTTCAGCTCAACGGGACGCTCAACTTTAGAAAGAGGAGTTACCAGGGCATGCTTCTAAAGATGAGGGAAAGCACCTGTCGCTATTGAGGCATTAATGATGTCAGTTATAGCTGTCAGTGTGCGAGGCAGAGACAGGAGTCTCATGTCTGCTAATACTATCCAACCCTGATGCTTTTGATTTAACAGTTGTGATAAAATTAGCCACTTCCCTTTCAGAGACATTAAGAAAGATAACCATCTCAAATTAGATTTATATACATTATTTTGATGATGCTGCCCATTAATGTACCAGCTACCGTAAATACTTATAATTTGATTGTAATATGTGATTTATTTTTCTTTGCAGTTTCGATTTCAGGCATCACCCTTATTCCGGGAACCCTGATTGGCACAATAATTATGGGAGAATATGGTAGAAAAGCATCTCACTTAACCTGCGTCATCATGCTAACCATAGGCTGGGTCCTCACTGCGTTTTCCATCAACGTCCCAATGCTGCTGGTAGCTCGCAGCCTTAAAGGAATAAGTTTAGGCATTCTCTACGTCATCGGACCCATTTTGGTAGGTGAATACACTTCGCCAGCTCTCAGAGGGGTTCTCTTGATGTCCCTCGGAGTCTCCACGGCCGCAGGAACCCTCGTAATACTGGCTATGAGCTTGTACGTCACATGGGAAACGGTCTCGATAATCTGCGCCGGTGTTGCTTTACTCACCTTAATCATAGTTGTATTATCACCAGAATCCCCCAGCTGGCTGGCCGTCAAAGGCAGACATGAACAATGCATAAACATCTTTCGCTGGCTCAGAGGGGTAAACGAAGAAGAAGAATTGGAGAAGTTAATAAACTCCAGAAATAATGCGAATGAAACTTCCAAAGAAGAAACAAACTCGAATGAAACTATAATAACAAAACTAAAGAATCTACAACATTTTCTAAAAAGTTCTATGAGAAAAGTCGAGTTTTATGTACCCATTGTTATAATGTTACACATTTATACGATGGCCCAGTTTAGCGGTGTGAATTTATTTTGTTCGTATACAGTAGACTTGGTCAAAATGACCTTAGGAGATGAAATCGACGTGGCCACGACGGTGATCTGGTTAAATGTGCAAAGGACGGTGACAACTATCGTTTTCATGGTCGTAGTTAAGAAAGTGAAGAGGAAGACCGTATTGCGTTTAAGTGGTTGTTTCAACATAATAGTGATGGTTCTTTCGGGAGTAAATTCGTTTGCGAGAATTCACAATTTGCTGCCTTCCGACAGCATTCTCGTCGGATACATTATCTTGCACGTACATATCTTCTCCATCGCTGCAGGAATTATGCCTCTTAGCTACATCCTGGCCGGGGAAGTCTACCCACTCCAGTACAAGAGTTCTGCTGGAGGCATCTGCACTCTATTGGTGGCGCTGCAAATTTTTGTAAATCTGAAAACCGTTCCGTTCTTATTAAACACTATTCAACTGTACGGAACCTACTGGCTGTATGCCAGCATACAGCTGTTCTGTCTGATTGTGTCAAGTATTTTGCTTCCGGAGACGAAAGACAAGACACTTCAGGATATTGAAGAAGAGCTCAGAAGTAGGAATAAGCACAAAAAAGCAGCTGAACAGTATACCAACAAACCAGATTCGTTTTAAGCATGCAAAACATTATAAGTAAACCAGCCATTGACATTCCGTGTGAAAAGTGTTTTTTAAAATTGTGGCAGTTGTCAGTGTATGACCGTGAAGCAAGGAATTTATAAGTACCTACTTTTCCTTGCCGTGAAGTCTTGTGGCGATAACATAGAGAAAGATAAATATATGGGCGATAAATAAATGGCAACCAAACTTTATTGTTGATCGAAGCAACCAAAGACAATAAAGACACTCTATCGCGAAAACAAATGACACAAACACTGAAAACAAATGTTTCGTTATAGGTATTTGAAATATCTCTAAAACTGCAGTTGTTGTTGGAAATGGTGTTAAGCGCAGACTAAATGTGCGTGATGATTTGTTATGTGTATTGAATAGATAATAGTTAGTTTAAATATCTTACAACTAGTCAGTAGCGTGGTAGCGTCGCCTCCATGAAGCTCGACTTAATACTGAGGTAACTGGAGAGTGCAGTACGAACAATTTTTTGAATACCACAAATAACACAGTGGCTGTCTTCCGTCTCACCTACACTTTAAAAAAATACGTATGGTCATATGAGACAGCTGACAGCCACTACATACATAAATGTCAAATTTGCTGGCGACACTTTTTTATTCAGGGTGAGAGCTCCAGTTACCTCAGAGTATTAAGTCAAACTTCATGGTCGCCTCGATCGGAATGACAGTCGCAAAGAGTAAAGTAATATATAGGGAAAAGAGAGCTCTCTCCCGTGATTAATGTATGACAGATTTGATGTCTGATTTTGCGCCATCTGTATTTCGTAACGGGAAACTTTAAGGTCACAGCACATACATCAACTCGGAAAGGGATCGTAAACGTATCAACTCGAGCGGTTCAGTATTCTTTGTATGAAACCCCCTACTGCAAAGCACACTAATCGGAATCGTAACGTAATCGCCTCGCCTTGGGACCAGCTCACGAACCGCTTTGCGGGTCGCTCAACTTGCTATCGCGCGGCTTACCGCTAGTCGGCCACGCGCTCACGTCTCTCCGTACCTGAGCTTACGGCTCTACGCACAGTGGTCTGAAAATGAAAATGAACATCAATTTTTTTTTATAATTTTTTTTTCTCATTTTTTTGCCATTTTTTTTCGTTTTTTTGCCTTTTTTTGTTTAAATTTTTTTTTATCATTTTTTTCTCTCATTCTTTTTTTTTATGGAACCACCGTGCGGCGAGCCGTAAGCGCGGCGTCGCCTAGCCGTAGCCGAGCCGACGACGTACCGACGCTGATCCGGTTTGGTTACGTGCTTGCGTTAGGTTGACCGTTGACGCCTGGTTGACGGCGAGGCGAAAGGCGATACGGTGTCGATCCCTTTCCGAGTTGATGTAATGTGCTGTGTCCTTTAAGCGTATAGATGACGTCATTGATAGTGACGTCATTGGCAATTATGTCATAGACAGTGACGTTAGTCACGTGTACTTACACGCTGACAAAGAATATATACACTTGACGCTGATGATTAAATTTTCACAGTTCTCATGCTAGAAAACAAAAGAAGGGCAAAAAAAACGCACCAATCTTGTTTGCATATTATTTTATTTTGTTTAGCACACACAACATAACACAATAAAGCGCTATATCGCACAGGAAGTCCAGGGTCCGGAAAGTTTCAACACAAAAACGGAGGAGCAAGCTGAACTCGACGTTTCTAGCTCTGAAAATAACTAGAAATAAATACACAAATACACCAACAAAACAAGAAAGCGTACGCCGGCCATTTCCATGTGTTTTTTTTATTCGTTCCGTTCGTTTCGTTATGAACAGGCTCAGGCCACAGACCATACATCGTTTGCTCTAGTACAAGAGTGGCCAGACTTGCATTAGTTGCTCAAAATGTAAAACCTTTATGTACGATGAAAACAAGAAACTGTTTTTACGAATTGCACATTAAAAAATGAAAAATATATCATTTGTTTATTTTTTACTTTAAATTACCTAATTGAGCATTTTTTTTTTATTGTGTCCTACAAGATACACTAACTTAATAACTCCCTTTTTGGCAATGTGCACAAGAGGATACAGAGGATTTTCAGGAAACTGAAATTTAAATTTTTTATTTTATTTTTTCAGGCTTCTATGTTAATAATTATAAAGGTACTTAACTATTTTTCAAAATTTCTTTAAAAAATAAGAAAAATATGTCTTGCCGAATGAAGGGTAAAGTAGTTCCAACCAACTTATGTACAAGTTTGCTGAATGTCAATAATCTGATCGACAAAAACTAGATTATCTTATCAACAAAGGAACATAAATAAAATCTAGGAAAGATAAAATATAATAAAACTAGCATTAGTTTATTTTTAAGATTTTAAATTATTAAAATCTCATCTCAATGCATTCACAATGCAATTTTCCCTATAGGTAGTTTATTTTTGTTAAGTTTTAGTTTTGTTATAGGTAGCAAACAAGATGAACCAAGCTTTTTAAAAAAAAGGAAAGGTTGTACTTAAGGCTGTGCAGTCTGCAGGTCCGCAGATTCCTTACAGTGTAAAATTATTATAATTTTTAGTTTTATGCATTCACAATGCAATTTTTATTATAGAATAATGGAAAATGAAGTATTTAGAAAAAATCGAACCATCTCCGGGGACGGATGGGATGGGATGGATCATGATGGATGTCCCATAGGAGCTGGTTGTGAGATGGGTCGATTTTTTCTAAATACTTCATTTTCCATTTTTCTAGTGTAAAATTATTTAAAAAATAATTAAACAACGAACATCTAAAATTGAGCACGTTTTTCTTTAGCCTATTATCAAACGCCCGAATTCTCAAACGCAAATCATCTTTGGGAGCGTCTCAAACATCATGGCATCTCTTTCATATGTTTGACATTTAAAGTGACAGGGCGATGTTTGAGACGCTCCCAAAGATAAGTAGCGTACGAGTATTCTGGCATATGTCTTATAGGTACTTGGGACGTGCTCACATGTGCGAGAAAAACAAAAGAAATCTTTTGTTATATTTAAGATGCGAGCATATCTAAGGGTCCTAGATATACCTAGATTGGTCCTATTCCTCACTTCCAGGGTCAAAGTCATCGCTCAATTCAAGATCGCGTTTTAATAATTCATCTTCGACTTCTAAATCAAATAATAAACTTAGTATTACCACAGAATATATAATAGTAGTATTACGGCGACTTCTTTGAGGCTGTGAAAGGTCAGCTTCGTCTGCCATTTCAAACACTTATAAAATAAAATTACGTATACGATATAAAAACCGTTTACTTGTTTGAATCGTCAAAAACTCAAGCGCAGTGCTAACTGCCAACGCAATCACAACTTGCCAAAGGCAGTGCCAGTGGAGTGGCACATTGACTCGAATCGAAGAAACTATTCGAGACGAGCCCGCTCTTGCTTGGGGTCAGCCCCTCGCGCCATACCCCGGAGCCCGGGGCTGGCAGCGAAGTTAACATTTTTATTTCAATATAAAAATCAAATAAATGTAATAAAAAAAACTTTATGTTTTTCACATTTTGTTTCTTGGTTTTGTTTTACCTTTAAAAAATTAATTCCTCACAAAAATTCAGAACCGTTTTATCTTATTTTTATTTCGTGTATCTATGGCAAAACATTTCGAAATACTAATAGACTTAGCTCCCGTTGCAGGAAACCCTACCTCATAAGGTGGCAGATCAGAAATGTTATACAGGCTGTTTTTCTATAAGCGCAAAACCTCTTGTAGTGGTGATTGTGCTCATGAATATGAACAACTTTTACTATGGGGCCAACACTGCAAATCAACAAAAAGAATCAGCTGTTCTATACATTCAGGTCTAGTAGGTACTGACAATTTGTTAATTAATTTTATAAAAAAATCCTAATTAATAAAAGGAAACTGCAAGCTGCCCAGTATAATAAAATCTAAAGTACGAGTATTAACAAATAAAAGGAATTTTTGTATAAGTAAAACAATAATTAGAAAAATTGATGTTACTGTAAGACACGAGTACTAAACTTACCTACTATGAGACACACCAGCTCGCTCACAAAACTATATAATACTAATACTTAAACCATATCCCAAACACAAGTAGACATGAGCAGACCCATCCCTCTGGCAGCACCCGTTCACGAGCATGACGCATGAGCCAGCCATCGCTTCACTCAACCATATTTTAGGGAACGTAACGACCCGACTCACACGACACCACCGCAGGAATGTTTAACGAAAACATGACATACTTAATAACCCGTGTTAAATGCCGAATTTAAGAAACAAATGCGAAATACTAGAATGTAACACAATACAATAAAAAATTACATTATTTATGACCAAGCTGTTTTATCCTTTAAGTAATCGTTAACAGTATAATATCCTTTTTTAACAAGGCCATTTTTAGGCAAGTCCAATAGACTCATCTGGAATTTTGTTGTAAAAGCGTATACCAAGACCCAGGAAAGATCCATGAACCTTCTCTAGCCTGTACCGAGGCATTACAAGTTTATTTTTATTTCTAGAATTACGGTCGTGCAAATCACTATGTTTTATATTATATTAATTAATATTGCAACGAACGAAAATTATGCAATTAATCCAGCATTGAAGGATAGGACTGCCCACCCTATCCGCGATGACCCTCAGGAGAGTTGGTGCTGCCCCGCACTCGCTCCCAGAGAGAAGCCACTCGCTTGCGCAACACGGCGTGGAAGCCACAGACATGTGGTGGAAGCCGTCTGTGTTCCAAGCAGCGAATATACCCGAGGCGCTGCAACGCGACGCACGGCAGCCCCAACGACCCCCTGAAGGCATTATTGTATTGGAGGTGGAGGGCACTGAAGGCTTTTTTGGTGTAATATACCAAACTCTTTGAATTTGTCTCTAAGATACGTCATGGAGCTGAGAAATCGCCCTTATAGCTCGTTTTTGTAAAATAAATATAGTCTTTATATCAGCTGCTGTCCACGTAACAGAATACCAATGACATGATACTATGGAAATAACTGTAATACCTACACAATCCTAGCCGTTTCGACATCTGTTAAAGGTATAATCAGACGAGGGACTTTTGTCCCCGGGGCGGACAAAAAGTCCCTCTACATCCAAAATATGTCCTCCGAGGACTTGTCGCGGACTCAACGCATACGGTGTGCGGTCATTTGTTGCCCGGAAACGTACTTCACTATCGAGCGCTCAATGCAGACTAAAGTTCGTGTGTGCGTTGTTGCGCCTAGTTACGTTCGTTCTATTTTTTTCGCGGACTACCGCGAACTTTTGTCCAATCCAGTCTCTCGGTGTCCGCGGTAACTTCGCGGTCTTTTTGTCCGCGGTACTTTTACTTCCTCGTGTGCGTTATTCGATACAATTTATAAGAGATCTATATCGATGGACAAAAAAGTACCCGGAGGACAGTCCGTCGTCTGATTAGGCCTTAACTGTCTCACTTTCCTATAGCATATGCAGCTGAACTATGTTTACCAGCAAGCGTCGCGATATGTTAGTTTCCCGTCAAGAGTCTACTAAAACCAATTTTTCATCATTAATTTTAATATTAATAGGTTGAGCCTGTACATTAGGTAAAGCAAACTGGACACACTTTGTTTTCTTTGCATCAAGCTTTAGGTTATTTACATTAAACCTAGTCAGAATTTGTGAGAGTGCTTTATTTACATCGTCAAACTGAGTTTTATTCCTGTTAATAAGGGAGGTATCATCCGCAAAGAAGACAATCTCACAAAAGCTTTCTGCAAAGAACGGTAAATCATTTGTAAAAACCAAAAAAAGGAACGGCCCTAAAATTGAACCTTGAGGAACGCCCATCTTTACATGACAGCCGGATGATTTTTCGCCATTAATGTCAATAGTCTGAGTCCTGGAACTGAGATACGACAATTACAGATTTTGGGCATTATTCTTCACACCATAGTGATTTAGCTTCAACAGAAGCGTCTGATACTCCACGCAATCGAAAGGTATTTTTTAGAGGTCTTTTCGAAAAGAAAAAGTGTCGAGGCAAATGATTTTGCCTCGACACTTTTTCTTTTCAAAATCGTGTTTTTGAAACTATACGAATCTAGATAAAAGTATGAAGAAATATATATCTTATTACCAGATTTGTATCAACTGTAACCGTCCTATAGTTTAGAATAAAATTTAAAATAAAAAAGTCCATATTTTTCCGAGTAGCGCCCTAAACATAATATGTTTTAAAAGCGCAACCCCAACATCAGTTGTAGGTCGACCCTTTGTAAAACCAAACTGTTTACTATGTAAAAGATGATTTAAGGCGATACTCGGAAAAATTGAGCGGAAGCAAGATAGCAATGAGAAAACGAACCGCGCGGGAGCGAGACCGATTTTGCAGATTAGGCAGAAAAAACACAAAATCACTTCGTATTTAAAAGCTATAGCAATTTTTTAAAAATTCTTCTATACGATCCTAAATATTATTGGTGTCCACTAATTAAACCAATTTCCAAATCATAAAATCGTGTTTCTGAAACTATACGTATCTAGATAAAGGTATGAAGAAAGAAATATATAAATAAATAAATAAATAAATAAATATCTTATTACCAGATTTTTAACAACTCTAACCGTCCTATAGTTTTATATCAAAAAGTCCATACTTTTTCCGAGTAGCGCCTTAAATTAAAATACGTTAATAACTGCTCAAGTATTATTTTCTCAAATAGGTATCTAACTTAAGGCGGGCAATATTGATATTGGTCTATAATTACTTGGGTCTTTATCTCCTGATTTGAATAAAGGAATAACTTTACTGAATTTCATAGGACCAGGAAAAACTCCTTGCTTAATACACAAATTAAAAATGTCAGCAAGATAAAGAGCAATTGGGTAAACAATACTTTTGATAATATTTACAGATATGCCCCATAAATCAGTTGTATTTTTCACTTTAAGTGACTTCGTAATGTGGATGACCCGATGTGGCATTTATGTAACTAGGTACCTAGTACCTACCTATGATTACCTATGGCGGCAGACTAAAAATGTCATTTTGTCTTAATTCTGTATGTAAAATTGCGGGGCTTAAATACTCAGCCGTAAATTTTCAACAATCCGTCCAAAATACTCCGAAACAGAACTATTTGTGAACATAATTATCATTTATTCATATTCATGAAACACTTAGAGCCTTATCATACTAGTGGTTTGCGAGCGGCTTCGGGGCGGAGCGGGTGCGAAGCGAATCCGTCGCGAACCAGTGCCGTAAATAGCCTTTTCTGTGCCCTGTGCGAGCTTCTATAACAGCGCCCTTGTTTTTTTTTTGATATTATAGGTACTTTAAAGCAATTCTTTGTATAGGCCTAAGTACTTTGAATTATTATGATGATACTGGCACGTAGGTACCTACGTAACGTATGTGTTGGAATGGAGCGGGAACTTATCAGGAGTAAACCAAAAAAATAATAGTCCTGCCTGCGGTCTGGCCATTTAATTTTTGCGCCCCCCAGAGTCTACGCCCTGTGCCTGGGCACCGGTGGCACACTGTCGCGAGTACGCCGCGGCTGCGCAGCGAGGACGTCGCGGATACGTGGCGGATACGCAACGTTTTCGTCGCGTATTCGCAGCGAGTGTACGACGTACAGTACACTCGGTAACAAAATGGATTCCGACGAGAAAACACTGCTGTTGGTTTGGTTACTTCGAAGACACAGGAGACGAAAACGAGAGCATCGACGACTTTGGGAATCGACGAATTAATAGACTGGAAGAGAGCGACTACTTTGTGTTGTTTTGCAAACGAATAAAAAAGTATCCTAAAAAATTTCGTTCCTACTAGGGCATCGAAACTCGGTTCAATTTTGAAAACCCGGGTTTTCGGGTCTAAGAGTAATCAAAACCCGGGTAGACCGGGTTTTTCGAGCTTTTCGATCTTTTTGTTATAATTTTATTAAATACAAGAAACTGTGTTATTATATCAATTTTTACAATGAGTACAAGATGTTAAGAATGTGGAAGGATTAAAATAAATATGAAAAATAGTATTTTACAAATTACAAAAACAGTTACCTATCTAATATAAAAAAAGTCATCATAGATTTTAATTTTTTCAGAATATCTCAAAACTAAGTAAGTATAGATTACTAACTTAGCGCCTTTACAGACATGCAGGACAGGACTGGCCATCATAAATTTCGGGAAGAGCTGATCGCGCCTATCCCGACAAGCTGGTTTGCAAATAAGATCCGTGAACGCCCTATAGAATTACACCAACTTAATTGGAGCTCGCTGGATTCGTGCAGACAGGCGAAACTTGCACAACCGCACGTGGACGCGCGTCTATCCAGGGCCCTGATACAACTGTGCAGACCGCAACTTCGCCTGGTAACAGGTGCTATTACTGGTCATGGACAATTTAACAGACATCTTTTTAATTTAGATGTCACCGACAGTCCCCTATGCAGAGGGTGAATGGAGGAAGAAGAAACAGCTGCCCACGTACTGCTGGAACGCAGGGGGGTGGCCCCTACCGGGCGAGGTACCTCGGCTCGCCGGGCAGCGTCCAGGAAGCGATCACGAATGTGAAAGCTCTTAGAGCGTTCCTGGCTGAGCTGCGCTGGCTGGAGTGTTCTGGCCGCGCACCCTCCGGACGCAAAATTGGCGCAATAGACGTCGAGTTGCAGAAACCACCCGTATTGATAAGAAGAAGAAGAATGATCGGGGAACGCATTTTTGGCAGCAGTTTTACCAATTGAGTCGATATACTCACCAAGTACTACTCACCACTCAAGTTCAGCTCCGATTATAGAGTAACGCCAAGTTGCAGGTTCTCGGTTACTGGTAAAGTGGTAAGGATACACCCATGAAAGTCGGAGCTAGTTGAAAGGGACTCCGTTTATCTGAGAAAAGACACGCCTACGTGGCGAGGCGTTGAAACTGACAAGGTTGGCATTTCCTCAATCGGAAGTGCCTGAAGTGCCAGGTTCGTTTGCTCAACTAGTGACTCTCGACAAGACTGAACTTCATCACTAGTAGCCCTTGCATCTGAAAGATATCTGCTAGACAAACTGGTGTCATCGTCATAACCAAATGTACCAGGCACCAACAGGTCGTTAATGTGGTGAAGAAAGAATGTTGCAGATAATACCGAACCTAGGGGAACCCCAGAGTTGATGATCTTCAAGTCAGATGTCTGACCATCCACAACGACTCGAATTGAACGGTTTCTAAGGAAATCGGTGATCCAGATGCAGAGGCTGTCAGAGATTCCATATGAGGGAAGCTTGCCAATTCGGCTATCATGCCAGACCCTATCAAATGCTTTGGAAATATCAAGCGAGACAGCGAGTGCTTCGCCATGTCTATCGAACGCTTGATTCCAAAGGTGGGTGGCGTACACGAGAAGATCTCCAGTCGACCGCAAAAACCATACTGGAAGTCACTAGGGAGCTCGTTAGTTTCAAGTTACGCCAATAGATGTTTATTCAGTACATGCTCCGTACCTAGTTTTCCAGAGTATGAACGTGATTGAAATCAGCCTGTAGTTAGAGGGGTTGGCATGGCTACCTTTTTTTAGGTATGGGCTGCACATTGGCACGCTTCCATGACTGAGGAACAAGACAAGTCCAGTCGCAAATGAGAGGCGGCTCAAGATATGAGACAACTAGGGTGCACAGTTACGCAGGACTATTGCCGGGATTCCATTAGGACCACTAACCTTATTTCCTAGACCACGGAGAGCTTTGAGAACCTCGTTGTGGCGAATGTGAATATTACCCATGGAAGAGCTAACACGAGGTATCTTCGGTGGAGTTTGGCGTGTAACATCTAGACGTGAATTCTCTGCAAAGAGAAACGCAAACAGACCGAAAATATGCTATATTTTCGGGGTCGTCTTCATGAGCAATATATGACAAACTAGTCGAAAAGATCGGAGAACTAGTTCTAATTCCATGTGGTTCCATGGGGTGAAATGTGGAGTCCACATTTTACCCTCTTCATGTCCTAAGATGGACGCACCGCGCGCGTTCCATTTAACTTGCTTTGCTTGTTTTCTTGGTACGAACGCAGCAACAAAGCATCTTTTATTGTAATTATTTATCAAAGTGTGTTTTTATTCCATTTATTATTGCATTCGAAGTGGTTTGTACTTAATAAAAAACAAAAACAAAAGTATTAAAAATATTTGATTGAATTAGGCGTCACTTGGCGGAAGTCCCTAACCATTGTGAAAAACGAAATATATGTAGCTTACTTCCGCAAAAAAACACAATATGCATGATGCACCGCCCGCCCGCAAAAAATTGCTCATGCACACCATTAAAATCCCAGTGCACAATACCTGCATTTAGCAAGACAGCAATACACCTTGCACCTTCACCGATTAGACTACTCTACACGTGTTTCGCCACAACCCGGGGCATCCTCAGGAGATAGTTCGTGCGAAAACCAACACCAAATGTTGGTGTTGGTTAGTTGGTTGTTTTTTTGCGGAAGTAAGCTACATATATTTCGTTTTTCACAAAGTATTAAAAATACCCGAAAAACCCGGCTTTCGCCCCAACACGGGGCATCCTCAGGAGATAGTTCATGCGAAAACCAACACCAAGTGTTGGTGTTGGTTTGTTGGTTGTTTTTTTGCGGAAGTAAGCTACATATATTTAGTTTTCCACAAAGTATTAAAAATACCCGAAAAACTCGAAAAACCCGGGTTTTTAAAAATCAAACCCGGGTTTTTTGTATTGCTTAAAACCCGGGTAAACCCGGGTTTTTCCGGACCGGGTAAACCCGGGTTCGATGCCCTAGTTCCTACTTTATAAAATGTTAAATCCAAGTATCGGTTGATTCTATATGCAGTTAAATCAATATTATACCACTGCCATTGGAATAAAAATCTTGTTTGCACTAAATTATTTAGTGGTTCGGTGCGAATCAAACAGAAAAAGCATACTAAAATAATACACTTTTACTGTAACAAAAACTACACTTCTACCGAAACTTAGATACTTACCTACGTTTCTCTCAACAATCCAACAGAAAATATTTTCTCCAAAACATTTTACCTGCATCTTTAAACATTGACATTTAAATTATTGCGTGAAATTATTATTCTGATCATATTATTATATATTCACATTGACATTTCAATTATTATATAAAAATTATTATTCTGATCATTATTATTATATAGCGACATTGACATATTTTGACTATTAATAGTATACCGAACAGACTGTATTTGGCAAAATAGATTTTAATTATTGTTTAAATTAGAAGTATAAATAGCACTCTTTCATATTGCTACGCCCTTGCAGGGTGTCACACGATCTGTATCAAAATTTTCCATCTATGTACTTGTGACAAGCAATGAAATAAATGAATGAATAAATAAAAAGACCCCTAATTTGTGGGGAATCACCACTATCTGGCGGAACTAACTTAACGACGAAGTTCGATATCTTATCGATCGCTATCTCCGTACCGACAAGTACAGACTTCCGCCCCTGATACAAGCTGACTTAGACATGAAGACACACGTTTGAGATAATCATTGTCACCTGAAGAAAGGCTGCTGTGTACGAGAGTGTACAAAATGGTGTCCACGCTAGTGTTGTAAAAGAACTGAGTCTTTTAGTCCTAATATTGAGACTCGAGTCTTTTTTTGAAGACTCAAGTCAAAAACGAGTAAGTAAAAACTCAAGCCTCTCTGAGTTTTGACTGAGTCTTTTAAAAAAGCTCACTCTTTACAAAAAGAACTCAAGACTAAGTCCTTTAAATGAAAACTTAGCTTTCCTTAAAATAACTAGCGACTGAGTCCTTTTAAAAAGAGCTCAGTCTTACGAAAAGAACTCGCGACTGAGTAATTTCTTTCAAAGAGCTCTGAACTGGATTCTCAAACGTACTCGTACAATGTATAAGATCAATGAACGTCCACCTAGAATGGAATTCGCATTAGCGCCTTGTAAATGGAGCACAAAATCCTGTGCTTCATGCTCACTTTTGCTTTTAGTCACTCGATTGTCAAGTACCTACGTTTTCATAAACATGAACTTTAAATTCATGGTCATAAATTACTTTTTTAATTGCCAAGATGTCTTTTTGATTGGGCTGCAGTAATCTACTTTTTAGTTTCACGACTCAAAGAACTCAAAGGCTTCATGACACGAGTCTTTTTGATTGGACTGCAGTCCTGAAAGAACTTAAAGGACTCAAAGAGCTCAAAGACTCAAAAAATTTAAGGACTGAAAAAACTAAAAAGACTCAAAAGAACTCAAGACTGAGAACTCAGAAGACTAATTAGTCGTGAGTTCTGCAAAAAAGAACTCATAGCCGCAGAATAAGACACTAGTCCACGCTGCTATCACCTGCTATTCGTGGCAATTTCGTTGCGCATCCGCAACGTAGGTATTCGCTGCGTGCCCGTCCCGCCCCGAAGCCGCTCGCCTACCGCTAGTGTGATAAGGCACTTACATGGTATTAATTCCGTAACAATGTAGTTGTTTCAGTTTTCGGTTAGGACCTAACTCTGTAACACTTGTGTCAAGTTGAGTTGTGTTAAAACAACTCAATATGTTTGTGAATTCGCCGAAATGGATTACGCCTTTAATGAAACAGGTAATATTTAAGCACATCCATACTTAAACTAGTGGCTAAGTACTGAGTTTTTTTATTATTTTTTTCAATTTTTGTATTATTGTCCTGTACTCCTCTTTGAGACGATAACATAACCAGAAATTGTAATTACACAGTAATTACATATTAAACTCGCTTGTATAAGTGTGTGCAATTGAAACGTTTCCACAAATAAATAAATATTGGACATCATCACATTTTTTTAAAATCCACAACGGGGTATCACTAAGTGCCACCCTGAATGTGTGTAATAAGGCTGAAGGTGGAAACGCACTACTCCCGGAAATCTCAAACATTGAGGAACTGGCTTCTTATCTCTAACTGCTGGAACACAATAATGCTGAAAACATCATTGATATGGCGCCAGACTTAGATAAGATGGTGGTAGCTAGCCAGGCGGACTAATAGCAAGTCCTACTACCAAACTAAAGACAAAGTCAGAGTCAATAATTTTTTATTCATATAGATTAAATAAAATTAATGCTTATGAATCGTCCATCATTTTTTTACCTACCACCTGTTATGGACATCTTTTAACTGACAAGAAAAACATGCGAAAAAATCTCAAGGCGCTACTCGGAAAAAGTATGGACTTTTTGATTTAAAACTATAGGACTGTTACAGTTGTTACAAATCTGGTAATAAGATATATATTTCTTCATACCTTTATCTAGAACCGTATAGGTAGTTTCAAAAACACGATTTTATGATTTTGCCTCGACACTTTTTCTTTTCGAAAAGACCTCTAAAAAATACGAAAACTCAAGATTATTCTTAAATGGGGTTACTTACACTATTGGAAATTGGTTTAATTAGTGGACACCAATAATATTTAGGATCGTATAGAAGCATTTTTAAAAAATCGCTGTAGTTTTTGATTTTTTTTTTGCCTAATCTGCAAAATCGGTCTCGCTCCCGCGCGCGTCGTTTTCTCATTGCTATCTCGCTTCAGCATAATTTTTCCGAGTATCGCCTTAACCAAATACAATATGTACCCCCCCTGGGAATCGAACTCGGGACATCTTGGTCTGAAATCGGTGATGAAACCACTAGACCACAGAGGTGGTCACATCACATACATTGTTCCAATACCAAATTATAGTAGCTTCAGCACTAGTATTATGGAAATTGGAAACAACGACGGGATTACCACATACACCCAGACCCGAGGAAATATTGAAAGTTCATTTTCTGTATTTTCCCGACCGGGAATCGAACCCAGTACCTCCAGAGATAGCATTCGCACCTTGGAAACCGGCGCGTACACCACTCAGCCACGGGGGTCGTCTATAGGAGTAATATATCCCTAATAATATTTAGTTTGTTTGTCTATCTGTAAGTTCCGTTTAACGTCAAAACGGCTAAACCAATCTCGATGAAATTTGGAATGGAGATAGTTTCAGACCCTAGGAAGGTCATATGCTACTTTGTACTGCGAGTATAAGGCTCATTCCCATGGGAAAATAACTTTTCCCGCGGGTTAATGTCGTGTAGTCTAAGCGGGCGAAGCCGCGGGCGGAAGGCTAGTGTATTGAGTTGTTAATTAACGTTCCAAAAAGTAATTACTTAATAAAAAAAATATGCAAGTAAGAATTTTAGGTCAGAGGGGGCAATCGCCCTCATTGCCCCCCTCAATCCGCGCCTGCTCAAAGTAGGCAAAGGGTATACAATATACTGGTGTACAGGTGTATATTACAATTAACAATTACCAAGCTTACAATCCTGATTCACAGACCGTCGGAAACGCAACCGACAGCTGAATGTATGCTCTGTCTGTCCAAAGGCCCCCTGTGAATAGACAAAGATAAAGCACAGAATTCGAATCCGATTCCGTTTGCAATGTATTGTGAATCAGGGGGCATGTCTGGGTGGTAATAAGGTCATAGCTCACTTATACCGCATCGCTCCCACCCAACCAAAGTACGAGCAGCCAAATATGGACTTAACGTTCACTGAAAATGCGCTTTACAGTAACAATATACAATAGCAGACAGCGCGCGGTAAGCGAGCCTGCCGCAAGCTAAAGAGCACCTATGACCTATGGACCTTTATACCGCACCGCTCCCACCCAACCAATTTATGAGCAGTCAAATATGGACTTAATGTCGTGCTCTGTAGACGCACTTTAGCTTACGGCAGGCTCGCTTACCGCGCGCTGTCCGCGCGCTGTCTGCTATGGTATATTGTTACTGTAAAGTGCATCAACAGTGAACGATATTAAGGCGATACTCGGAAAAAATTATGCTGAAGCGAGATAGCAATAAGAAAACAACGCGCGCGGGAGCGAGAACCGATTTTGCAGATTAGGCAAAAAAAACACGAAATCACTTCGTATTAAAAAACTACAGCGATTTAAAAAAAATGTTTTTTATACGATCCTAAATATTATTGGTGTCCACTAATTAAACCAATTTCCAATAGTGTAAGTAACCCCATTTAAGAATAATCTTGAATTTTCGTAGTTTTTAGTGGTCTTTCATAAAATCGTGTTTTTGAAACTATACGAATCTAGATAAAGGTATGAAGAAATATATATCTTATTATTAGATTTGTAGCAACTGTAACCATCCTATATTTTTAAATCAAAAAGTCCATACTTTTTCCGAGTAGCGCCTTAAAGTCCATATTTGGGTGCTCATACTTTGGTTGGGTGGGAGCGGTGCGGTATAAGTGGGCTAAGCCCTATACTGTTCCAGTGCTGGGTGTGCTCGGGCGTGGCGCTGAACTTCGCCCAGCTGGGGTTCGTGTTCGGCATCGCCAGCACCCTGGTGCCGGCCCTGCGCAGCCCGGGGTCACCCATCCCGATCGACGAGGAGACCGGCTCCTGGATAGGTGAGTGAGATACAATATTTATAAATTTACAGTCACACGTCACACCTATACCACCCTATACTATATCAGAAACGGTCTGAATGCGAGGGCTCTGGGAAGGTTTTGTTTGTAGTGCATACCGAGATCCCTTCCGTCCACTTGGATCCACTGCCATGCTCTACCGGTGGATCGATGTAGGTATACAATATTTTCCTATTCAACCCACAGATGGATCCAAGGATAATTCTCTCTTCCTCTCTAATCCACTAAGAGGCAAATGAAGTTTTTCTCTATTAAGATCACTCTTTGTATATAACACCATTATTTACCCAACCACCAGTAAGGTTACGTTTGTTTGCACAGAAATGTATTATTTTTTCAGCTCAATAAATGTTTGTTAACTTTACTAATATATTTTCATACGACACCAGCCAGAGATGTAAAAAGCCAGAATAGCTCATTGTTACTTATGTCGCCCATGCTGCGGGCCAATCGCCGTAATTCTATGCAGCGCGTCTTCATCGCCTTTGGGCACAGCCGTCTCTATCGTCTTCTACAAGCCATGCGCATAAAGTTGGCAACGTAGTTTTAAGTGAACCGATTTGACATCGTTTGCACCGTTTGACAGGTAAACAGCGAGTAAACCTCGAGTACTGAATCCTATGGAGATGGCATATCTTCTATACATCTATACAAATAAATAAAATTGGAGTGTCTGTTTGTAACATTAAATAACCGCTTTTTACTACATACATATGATTAAATATACGGTACATATACCAAAATGACATGTTTTACAATTTTTGTCTGTCTGTCTGTTTGTTCCGGCTAATCTCTGAAACGGCTGGACCGATTAATACGACAATTAGAAGAAGTTTAAAATTGAATTCCAAGATTTTCTTACATTGTGACTTAGTTACATACACCTCACTTTTTCGTAGGTATGCCACCTCCATAGGATTTAGTACTCAGAGGAGTAAACCGGTTCACAGCAATGTTGCCGTTCCGTATCATAGCATGGCTTGTAGAAGACGATAGAGATGGCTGTGCTTTGGGTCTTGCTTGACTTGACGTTTGACTTCGTGACATAACGACGCACACGTCACGCAAACCTATAGTCCTACAATCTTGTCTGATCCGGTGACATCCGTGACAGAGGAACCACTTGCAATACGAAATTAGCTGTCAAAATAGACTGTCGTATGAAAACTGTTTTAGTTCCAAAGGTTATGACCGGAACAGAAAAAGTTGTCGCACTGTCAAAGCAAAACGGTTTTACACGTCAACTGCACGTATATACACTTGACTAATGCGTCATAGAATTACCGCGATCGGCCCGCTCCTACTTTTATTTCAGTATTAAAGAAAGTCATATTTTATGGATATGCAAGTTGCTAAAAAACGTGCACGGGCTATTCTTTCAAACATTTAATTCTATGAGTGGACCACGGGAAGAAAAACTTGTACGAGGTACACCCAGGTGGACTACGTAGGGGACCATTGTCAACTGACGAAAATATCGTTATTTTAAAATCGCCCAATTGGTGGATCAAAGTGGCATATAAAAATGTTTTCATCCCATCGATTCGAAAAGCGATGATTGTTTATCTAATAACAGGGCCCAAAACGATTCATTGTTTGCCTGTTATGACAAGAGGGTATAAAAATGAGATTTGAATTTTGAACAGCTAAACAGGGTCCAAAACGATGAGATTTGAATTTAGAACATAATTAATTAAAGAAGCATTGGTTGGAGTGTAGCAAAGGGTGTGCAGTACTAGTATAGTATAATATTATCTGTGGCAGTACTTGAAATACTAAAAATTCAACTGATTTTGTATGGAGCCGGGACTTTTTTCGGGACCGAGAAATTTTCAAAAACAGAATTTTCTAAAATTGAGAATATCTCGTAAACGGTGAGTCGTAGCTAAAATCTAACAAAATTTTCAACCCCCCCTACGGCATCCCCGGAGATACTTATAAGGAATCTGATGGACATATATTTTTTTTTTTTTTCAAAACTCAAGTTTTTTTTCTTGCCCGACTAGCGCTATGATGTATCCGAACGACAAAGAAAGGTAGGTAGTTTGAGTTGTCTTTACTGCTTTTCTTATAGAGGGGGATGAAAAGCAGAGTGTATTACTCGGCCGCAAAATTATTTTCACCTCTGGCGGCGTATATTGAATCCCTCGCTGCGTTCAGGATTCTACTTTAGAATCCCTCGCTGCGCTCGAGATTCTACTCTAGAATCCTTCACTGCGCTCTGGATTCAAAATAGAGCCCTCGCCGTAAATATATTATTTTGCTCCCTTGTTATACAATCTACTATAATATATTTGGATCCCCACCTAAGTGGCATATAAATATGCCATTATTATTGGATCCCCTAGTTGGTAAATTGAAAAGGAGAAAATTGTATCCATCGATCCTTCGGTGGATCCAAGTGGACGGAGGGCCGAGATCCCTCAGCATATCGAGCTCCAGCCGATTAGTCATCTCAGAAATCAAGTTACGACCTTTTATGTGAAAATACAATAATATAAAAGCTGGTACTATTTATTCTACACCACTATTTTATAATTACACTAGCTGACCCAGCGCGACTTTGTTCCCGTGGCCCTACCCCCTACTCCTCCCTACCCTACCCGTACTCTACCCCTACCCTACTCTACCCCTACCCTACCCCTACCCTACCCTACCCTACCCCTACCCCTACCCTTACCCCTACCCTACCCTACCTATACCCTACCCTACCTTTACCCTACCCTACTTCTACTCTACCCCCACTTACCCCCTCCTCCCCTATTTTCTCACCGTAAGAACCTTCCTTGAACTTCCACGAACATTTCAAGACCAAAATTAGCCAAATCGGTCCAGCCGTTCACGCGTGATGTCGTGACCAAGGGAAATAGGGATTCATTTTTATATATATAGATGGCCCCTTAGTAAAACTTGTTTGTGTTGATAGACAGTTTCATACCCATATTTTGTTTTTTTTTGTTGCCCGGGTGAGATGCCATCACTTACTCATCGCCTAGGCAGACGAGGGGGTTATGTGGGGCTTGAACCCATTAAAACTCCCGGGGTGCCTCCTCAACACATATTGTGGAGACATTGCTAGCCCTGGGTAATAACGGGTGTCCCAAAAGTAGGTAAAGGTGATTTGTCTCAATAAAACGCGAATGGATTGGAATTTCTTCGTAGTTTTATTTTATTTTAAAGAAGAGACTTGTACAATTTTAACTGAATATAATATCTGCTAAATGGCCGCCACGGGCGTTTTTGCTGTGTGCAAGTTTTTCATGACACTTCAACACATTTCGCTACTTATTTCACCAATAACTCGGCGAATATTTTGTCTATACCTATTGTCTATGTTTTGTGGATCGTTGGCGTCATGAAGCTCGACTTAATACTGACCTCAGAGTACTAAGTCAAACTTCATGGTTGGCGTAGACCTCAGAACAATAACTAAATTAGTTATTGTTCTGAGGCGTAGACTTTATCTTTGACGTAGCCCCAAAGAAAGAAATCCAGTGGCATCAGATGGCAAGATCTCGGTGGCCATTTGACATCACTTCTTCTTGAAATTACGAGATTTTTCGACCTTTCGACGAGTGTCTGTAATTGATCGTGAATTTTCGTTAGATATTTGAATAACTTCTATGCTTTGTTTTATTGTGAAACGCTCCACGATTAAATTTACATGACTGTGTCAAGATGACGTATGTCAAATTTCAACTCGCCATCTTGAATATTTTGAAAATAGCGCGAAATTCAAATCCTATACCTACTTTTGAGACACCTGGGGGGTAGCATATATATATTTACTGTGCCTGGGGGCCGATTCTCAGGCAATCCAGAAAATTTCACTTTTATAAGCTCGAAATTCAAATATAACACAGTTTTTGTATTGTCAGAATTTCACAATCGAAAAAGTTCGAGCGAAAACCAGTCGAACGCTACGAGTGGTAGAAACCAATAGATGTTCGTAAACGAACTTAGCTGTTAAAATGAATTTGTTGACATGTGGGACAGCTTAGTTTGTTTGAAACGTTCTCGGAGGTTCTAACTTTTCAATAGAAACCACAAACAAAATGTTCGACATACGAATTACCACACTGAATAAGTTCGAATGCCTGAGAATCGGGCCCCTGTTAGTTACCGCAACTCCATCCCGTGCCTGCGTCCCTTCGGCGTTCCCCTCTCACCCTCTTCCGGTGAGGCATGCCTTGAGCACCTGGCATGGCTTTCGACCACGGAAATTGGATCATCATCAGCCATTTTATGTCACTGGCCTGGCACTGGCCTCCGCTATGGATGGTTAAGGAGAAACGGCCATGACCCACCACGCGGGCCAAATGCGAGTTGGTGGGTATAAACGACTGCAAATGCAGGCTGGCTCAACGGCTTAACGTGCCTTCCGTAGCACGGGTCGAGATCCTTGAGGGGATATCGAACCATAGAAGCAGGTACAAGTAAACGATACAAGGATATAAATACTTAATATTCAATTAGTAGGTACCTATTTATAAACAACGGCTTTGTAAAAATGTGAGACTGTTCGTTTAATTACTTTGATAGCTTAATTCATATTTTATCTAACACCTCCCTGACCGTCGCGCGTCGCCTTACATTAAGAAAGATAACCATCTCTAATTAGATTTATCTAAATTATTTTGATGATGCTGCCCATTAATGTACATACCTTATAATTTGATTGTAACATGTGATTTATTTTTCTTTGCAGTTTCAATTCCGGGCATCGCCCTCATTCCGGGAACCCTGATTGGTACAATAATTATGGGAGAATATGGTAGAAGAGCGTCTCACTTAACCTGCGTCATCATGCTAACCATAGGCTGGCTCCTCACTGCGTTTTCCACCAACGTCCCAATGCTGCTGGTAGCTCGCAGCCTTAAAGGAATAAGTTTAGGCATTCTCTACGTCGTCGGACCCATTTTGGTAGGCGAATATACTTCTCCAGCTCTCAGAGGGGTTCTCTTGATGTCCCTCGGAGTCGCCACGGCCGCAGGAACTCTCGTAATACTGGCTATGAGCTTGTACGTCGCATGGGAAACGGTCTCGATAATCTGCGCCGGTGTAGCTATACTCACCTTAGTCATAGTTATATTATCACCAGAATCCCCCAGCTGGCTGGCTGTCAAAGGCAGACATGAACAATGCATAAACACATTTCACTGGCTCAGAGGGGAAAATGAAGAAGAAGAATTGGCGAAGTTAATAAACTCCAGAAAAAATGCGAATGAAACTTCCAAAGAAGAAACTATAATAACAAAAATAAGGAATCAACATCATTTTCTAAAAAGTTCTATAAGAAAAGTTGAGTTTTATTTACCCATTGTTATAATGTTACACATTTATACGATGGCCCAGTTTAGCGGTGTGAATTTATTTTCTTCGTATACAGTAGACTTGGTCAAAATGACCTTAGGAGATGAAATCAACGTACCCACGACCGTGATCTGGATAAATGTGCAAAGGACGGTGACAACTATCGTTTTTATGGTCGTAGTTAGGAAAGTGAAGAGGAAGACCGTATTGCATTTAAGTGGTAGTCTCAACATAATAGTGATGGTTCTTTCAGGAGTACATTCTTTTGCGAGAACTCACAATTTGCTGCCTTCCGACAGCATTCTCGTCGGATACATTATCTTGCACTTACACATCTTCTCCATCGCTGCAGGAATTATGCCTCTTACCTACATCCTGGCCGGGGAAGTCTACCCACTCCAGTACAAGAGTTCAGCTGGAGGCATCTCCACTCTTTTCGCGGCGCTGCAAATGTTTGTCAATCTGAAAACCGTTCCGTTCTTATTCAATACTATTCAACTGTACGGAACCTACTGGCTGTATGCCAGCATACAGCTGTTCTGTCTGATTGTGTCAAGTATTTTGCTTCCGGAGACGAAAGACAAGACGCTTCAGGAGATTGAAGAAGAGCTCAGAAGTAGAAAGAAGCACAAAAAAGCAGCTGAAGAGTATACTAACAAACCAGATTCGTTTTGAGCATGCAAAACTTTATACGTAAACCAGCCTTTGACTTTCCGGGTGAAAAGAATCGTGTTTTTTTTAGTTGTGGCAGTTGGTAGTGCAACCAAAGACTAAGGCCGTTTGTGCACTACCACTGAATTTTACCGATCCGGAAAAAAACGGATGCTTGTATTTAATTAATTACTAATATAAATGATTAATTATTAAAATACAAGCATCCGTTTTTTTCCGGATCGGTAAAATTCAGTGGTAGTGCACAAACGCCCACACTCTATCGCGAAATCTAATGACTTTAAACGAACTCTGAAAACAAATGTTTCGTAATAATTATTTGAAATATCTCTTAAGCTGCACTTGTTGTTGGAAAAGGTGTTAAACGCCGACTAAATGTGCGTGATGATTTGTAATGTGTATTGTATAGATAAAAGTTCGTTTAAATATCTTCCAAATGATTTAATTGGAGTATAGCTAGTCAGTAGCGTCGCCTCGGTCGGAATGGCAGTCGGGTGCGCGCGCGACTGACAGAAGCATTAACACAAATATTACGATGGAGAAAAAGCCAAGACAATGGTTGTCGCCGCTAAAAAAGCAGGTAAGCTTAGAACTATATTAAAATTTATTGTCGATTATAATTATTTTAATTTATAACTAAACCATTAAAACTAAGCATGTAATTCAAATCTGGTTGTTACTGATTAATCTTTATCAAAGAGAAATTAAATTTGTTTTTAACAGTTTTTTAATGCTGAAGTTAATTAATCTTAAGTTAGTTAATCTTTAATAAATTAACGAGTAGTTTTAAATGTAAAAATAGAATGATATTATTTTTCAATATTATTTAGCCAGGATTTACGAAGGAGTAGTAAATGATTGTTATCTAAGTTAACATATAAACTGCATATTGAATGATACATTGTCTTGTCTGTCACCAAATATTTGCTAGGAAAAATTTGTCGCACTTTGAATTTCAAAAAAGTTATTGTTATTAATAAAACTCTAAATTGATTGATTCATTCATTGTTGAGATAGGCTTAGCACTATTATTTATTCTGTGGATAGGCGTAGAGCCCAAACGGCTGAAGGTATAGAGACACCATTTTAGAGGGTAGATGCCTTTCATGGTGTAGGTGAGCTCTAAAAAGGGTTTTGGAAAATTCCCGTTATACAGGGTGCTACAGGTTCTTCCAGTTTGTATGGGGATTTTTATAAGGCTGAAGGTAGAGACACCATTTTTGGAGAGTAGATACCTTTCATGGTGTAGGTGAGCACTAGGAAAGGATTTTGAAAAATTCCCGTTATACAGGGTGCTACAGGGTCTTCCAGTTTGTATGGGGATTTGTATAAGGCTGAAGGTAGAGACACCATTTTTGGAGGGTAGATACCTTTCATGGTGTAGGTGAGCACTAGGAAAGGATTTTGAAAAATTCCCGTTATACAATGTGCTACAGGGTGTTCCACTTTGTATGGGGATTTGTATAGGGCTGACGGTAGAGACACCATTTTTGGAGGGTAGATACCTCTCATGGTGTAGGTGAGCACTAAGAGAGGGTTTTGGAAAATTCCCGTTATACAAGGTGCTACAGGGTGTTTCAGTTTGTAAAGGATTTTCCATTTAGGTTGAAGGTAGAGACACCATTTTTGGAGGGTAGATAGCTTTGATTCATAGTGCATGTTTACTGATAGTAAAAACCAAGCGAACAAAGACTCTGACCCTCTATGTCAAAAGATAAGTGAGCATGGAACAAAAAAATAAGGTCTACTGATAAATAAATACCTTGATACTTATATTGGTAATCCGTGACTTTCAAAATAAACGCACAACTATCTTAATTACGCAAACGAAGTATCAGGCAAAAGCTAGTTGTTAATAAAGTTTAAAGTTAAGAATGCATAGTCTGGAGAAACATACCTCAGATAATTCTTGACCTTTTGTGGTTTGAGCAAATGCTAAAAGTGAATTGAATTGAATTGAAATTGAAAGACATAAAAGTAACCGAGTCACTTTTTCATGGATAAAAGGTGATAATTAAATTGAAATGTGTGTATTAATTATTAAGTAGTATGTACAAGTTTGTTGAATGTCAATAATCTAGATTATCTTAACAGCAAAGAAAAAAAATAAAATCTAGCTTATGGTAGGAAAGATAAAATATAATAAAGCTCGCATTAAGTACTTTATTTTTTAAGTTTTAGTTTCGTTTTATGTAGCAAAGAAGATAATGAACCAAGCTTTGTTAAAAAGGAAAGGTTGTAAGTAACTACCTACTTAAATGTAAAGTAAAAACGAATGATAAAAAAACCTTTTTTTTGTGAGAATTTAAGGTTAAGGTATCTTCATTTACTAAGGTTTTCTCCAAACCCTGGCCCAAGTTAAAATATATTTTTTTTTGATGATAAACCTTAGTAGGTATAAGGAATCTATTTGTTCTAGACAGAGGTTCTACTTCGTGCTAGAAAAGTTATAAAAAAACAAATACTGACTGATTTCGATAAAACATTACTTTTGAGGGTTTTGTCAACATTTTAATAATAATAATTTAATAATTTGTCAAAATTTATAAATAAAACTGGATAATATGCACTAAGATTTTTTTTAAAAACCTGCAATAAAAAAAATATGTTTAGATTTTTTTTATGACTTATTTTTAATAATTTCTGTGCTAAGGTCACGAAAACTGACAAAACAAATAAAGTATGGAAAATTGACACCTTGCATTTGTTATAAGTATAGTGCGACAAGCTTTTCTGTTCCGGTGAATATCTTTGGAACTAAAACATTTTTCATACGACATTCCATTATGACAGCTAATTTCGTATTGCAAGTGGCCCCTCTGTCACGGCTGTCACCGGAACAGAAAAGCTTGTGGCACTAGAAATATTCAATAAAAGGCGGATGTCACTTTTTAACCGACTTGAAAAAAGGAGGAGGTTCTCAAGTCGCCGGTATTTTTTTAATTATTTTTATGTATGTTTTACCATAACTTCGCCAGCTGTTAACCGATTTTAATATAATGTGTGTTCCCGTGAAAAATTTACATAGTTGTCGACTGGTGGTTCCTGCTATACTTACACGTCAATATCTTCGCGAACTATTGACCAATTTCAATGATTTTTTTTTATTCGAAAGAGTAAACTCCTGAGGTGGTCACATTGTTACCGAGTTAGGATCTCATGGTGGAATCCAGGGGAAATCGAGGAAAACCCGCAAATTTTGTTTGACAAAACGTCGGAAACGGAATCGGATTCGAATTCTGTGCTTTGTCTTTGTCTATTCTATAGTGAGTGACAGAGACAGTGCATACATTCCGCTGTCGGGATTGTTTCTGACGATTCGTGAATCAGGGGGATGATGTCCTTATTAAACTTGAAGTTTCACACATTACTAGAGTCAGTGTCAGTGTCATGACATTACGGTCACCTTCTCGCTGATCTAACTTATAAGACAACTAGCTTTCCGCCCGCGGCTTCGCCCGCGTGGACTACACGACGTTATCCCGCGGGAATTTGTTATTTTTCCGGGATAAAAAGTAGCCTATGTTCCTCTCCAGGTCACAAAGTATCTGTGTCCCAAATTTCAGCCAAATCCGTTGAGCTGTTTTGGCGTGATTGAGTAACAAACATCCAAACATCCAAACATCTAAACATCTAAACTTTCACATTTATAATATTAGTAGGAAGTAGGATGAGCGATTTTCTGAGAGGCCATTTAAAAAAAAAAGCTTCCATTGCTTCACTAGCTGGCTTTGAATAAGTATGTATATTAAATAAGTACTACTGTGAGGAACAGAAACGAAATAGGTAAAGTTATTTTAAATTTTTACTTTTTTGCATTCACAATGCAATTTTTATGGTTGAAAAATGGAAAATGAAGTATTTAGAAAAAATCGACCCGTCTCACAACCAGCTCCGATGGGACTCGAACCCACGACCTTTCGCTATCCGGGCGACTGCTCTCGCCGCCGCCGAGCAGTCGCCCGGATAGCGAAAGGTCGTGGGTTCGAGTCCCATCGGAGCTGGTTGTGAGACGGGTCGATTTTTTCTAAATACTTCATTTTCCATTTTTCAAGAAATAGGTAAATTTAAAGATTTAGGTAAATAAATAACATCTGTCTGACGTTCCGTTTTACGTAAAAAAGTCGCGTCAAAGTAAAATTTATGACGTTCCGTTCCTTCTAACTGCATAGGTGGGACAGCGCCATCTAGTGACTGAGCTTTCAGAAAATCGCCCATTACCTAGTCTGCTCAACGTTATACAGGGTGTTAGTTTAAGCAAGGGACGTACTTCAGGAGGTAAAACTACCCATCAATACAAACAACTTTTACTATGGGACCACGTGCGATATCGCGAAAAAAACGGCTGTTTCATACAAAAGTGCAATACCGAATGGGCCAAAATGTATGGAACAGCTGATTTTTTTTCGCGATATCGCACTGTGTCCTATAGTTAAAGTTGTTAGTGTTGATGGGTACTTTCATCCCCTGGAGTATGTCCCTTGTTTAAACTAACACCCTGTATAACGTTGCGCATTAGGGCTTATTACCTTATATATAAAAAAATACCTTATAACCTAAAATTCTCAACTTGTTAAATATTACTAAGTACTTTAGCGTTTCCTACTTGATTTGTTAATTATAATATTTAGACAGTAAGTGTAGGCATTCCAAGTCTAATATTATGTATTTGCTTATATGTAAATGTTGATGTACATGACTGTTTGCTGCCATAATAAAAAAAAAAAAAATATATTACACCTTACTGTTTTCTTCCTGTTTAGCATATTATTTTTTCATCTTAGTATACTTAATATAAAATTAATATTATAAAGAGGAAAGGTTTGATTGTTTGTTTGTTTGCATCGAATAGGCTTCAAAACTACTGGACCGATTTAGAAAATTCTTTCACCATTAGAAAGATACATTATTCCCGAGTGACATAGGCTATATTTTATCCCGATATTCCTACGGGAATCCTCTAGTTTAGCCTTTAAAGCATAGTTTTTAGTATAAGTAATACTTTTTAAAAACAACACTTAAATGAAATAAAAACATTATTAAATGAAAACATGAGAGTTAAAACCGCGGGCGGCAGTTAGTATTAAAATAATTAAATTCTCGTATGTAATTGTTATTGATTCGAATCATCAATTCGAACAACGATTCGAACTATATTAGGTACTATTTTATTTTTATAGGTAAAATAAAGTACCTAGTCATTTCTTTCGTGTTTTTTTATTTCATTAAGGTGTTGTTTATTAAAAGTTATTATAAGTAAGTACTAAAAAATAAATGAATAAAAAAATAATATGCATAACAGAAAGCAAGTATGCCAAATCTGTCGGGTTTGGCATATTTGCATATTATATGCTAAATTGGCAACACTGTTTGCTTTCTTCTAAATTCAGATGCCGAATTAGTCAAGTCTAATCAGAACCTTCTAAATAGCCTTCTTTTCTTTTCTAACTACTAAATTCAGATGCTGAATTTAGCCAAGTGTAATAAGCACTTCTGACACTGACTCTGGTAATGTGTGAAACTTCAAGTTTAATAAGCACATCAGCGGCCTGATTCAGGAATCGTCAGAAACGCTCCCGACAGCGGAATGAATGCACTGTCTCTGTTACTCACTATAGAATAGACAAAGAAAAAGCACAGAATTCGAATCCGATTCCGTTTACAATGCAAAAATGTTGTAGGTGAACTTGTGTGCGTGCAAACGCCCCCATTGCATCCGCGCCTGAATCCTTATGAGTTACCCATTTCGATTGATGTCATAATAAAAATAAGTTACTAATGGGCGTCGGCTGACATGATGATGATGATGATGAATGGTATTCTTATGCTGTTGTTGCAAACTTTACCCGTTGCGATTCCTGAGTGTAGAAAGCAATAAAGTAATTGAGAAAATCTTTGAGTGCAATCTTGTTTCATTTAAAAAAGAAACGACTGTTCCACCCGAGATAATTTTGCTATCTCCATTTTTCCGAGTCTTTTCCCTCCACCAGCCCCATGATTCACAAGTCTGTCTCCTGTATTCCCGTTATACCCATGATTTTTGTCCCCACAATGGGGACAGCGGGAATTGAATAAATTTATTAAAACTACTTCCCGTTTTCCCCATGGAAATACAGGCTTTTGTCCGATTCCGCTGTCGAGAGCGTATCCGAAGGCTTGTGAATCAGGGGGCAGGAATCATAAAATAATTTCATACATACATACATATAGTCACGCCTATTTCCCACGGGGGTAGGCAGAGACTATGGCTATGACTATGACTAGACTTATTTCACCCTGTTTATATTTGACGACCGATTTGGTTCAGGGTGACTTACTGCTGTATACCTGCCTCCAGCGCCAGAGGTGTCGGGTTCGAATCCCGAATAAGACAAATATTGTGCATGAAAATGTCTATGTGTCTATGTGAGTCTTGGTGTGGGTGTTTTCTATAAAATAAATAAATAAATATTGGACACCATCATTTATAGGTACTTACATTGTCCCAATACCAAAGTATAGTAACTAAAGCACTAGTATTATGGAAATTGGAAACAACGACGGGTATTACCATATACACCGAGACCCGAGGAAATATTGGAAAGTTCGTTTTCAATATTTACCCGACCGGGAATCGAATCCGAGACCCCTAGAGTTAGCGGCACCTTGAAAACCTGTGCGTACACCACTCGGCCATGGAGGTCGTCGATGTCTGATTGTGGATAGCAGATAAAAATATCATAAGTCCGGAGAAAAGGCCTGATTTTCATTGAACAACCGTGATTCCATTGAACAACCCTGATTTCTATTTAACAACCCTGATTTCCATTGAACAACCCTGATTTCCATTGAACAACCCTGATTTCCATTGAACAATCCTGAGATTTTGTTCCAGTTTGAGATTTTTTTCACAAACGTATCTACAATTTAAAAAGTCACAAGATGATAACACTTGTAGTAAATGTTGATTATAATTGAGCAGTTTTACTAAAGTCGAATACTTACTTATCAAAGTTTTTTTAATTATTTTCTCACTTAGGAAGATTATTTTTAGTTTGTATAACTTGAGATCTTTGAAATGTAGGTAGGGCAGAGGTACCCTTTGTGGCCACTTTAAGGGTTTTTTGACTTTTAAGCACTAAGTACAGAATGGTCTTAGGTATTTAAGACACAAATTATATCTTAAACTATAGATAATTTATCTACCTTTAAAGGTACATTTTTCAAATTTATAAAAGTATAATAGTTTTTTTATATTACACACAATGTGTGAGAGGTACCAAATGTACCGGTTTTGGCCACTTACTGATAGTTAAACTTTTGTAAGTATTGCGAGAAATCAAAACCAAACCCAGGTAAAATCAATATATTCCAATGCGCTAGAAACCAGTCAATTGCAAAACAACAATTTAATTGTAAAAAACAAAGGTTTATAAAGTATTTCATCCAAAACAATTTTTTTAAAATTTTCATACAAAACATTTTTTAAAACAGAAAATGGAATTTATCAATTAATTTATAAACACTTCAAAAATGGGCAATTTTTTCCAAAAAGTTTGTTGTTGGCTAGACTTTCGAACAAATTATAAAAAAAAAAAATATATAATTTATTATTCTTTAACAATAAAACCTTAATTAAATTAGTGGATTGGAGCCTCCATTTGAGCAGAAAAAGCCCGTGTTGTGAGACACCGCTCTTCCTCAACTATAAATTAATTAACAAAAGGCATTACGGTCTAAACAAAATTAATGACAGCAAAATTGACAAACATGTAGAGAAAGATCCATCCACCCAGCGCAGCCCTATAATTGCGAGCAATATTTTCGAATTATTGTCTATAAAACTCATACTACGAGGAAAGTTATTAGAAATTATGTTATAGAGCAGTTATTTAGTTTTAATTTAAGTGTAAAAGAAACTCTTGTTGCGCTCAAATTGTCATTAATTTTATCTTCTTTCTAAGTGTCATGGATGACTTTGCTTTAAAATGCATATTTAAGAAGTTGTAAGCCAAAAACTGAAAAAAAAATATCGAAAATTCCGAGGTTTTTCGAGCACCATGAAGTTAGCACAGGTCTTTCGAGGTTGCAAATTTGTTTTTACACTATTGGTATCTATCCTAACAAAATCTCAAAATATCAACTCCTGGCGATTTTTTGCGAGCTAGAATGTCTTAGATGACTGGCCTAATACAAACTTATTTTAAATTAGGTAATGCAGGGGGGCTACCGCGTAACTTTATGGATATGAACTTCATACGTTTTTGGGAACTTTTATAAAGAAAATAGCCGCTATCAGTTCCTTGTTTTGTGACGTCGGGTATAACGATAACTATAGCTAGCAACGTTCAACAGAACAAAGCAGCAAAAATCTATCAGAATAAGGAATTCAAATGACAGTTGAAGCCCATACCCATATCCAGATTTCTTAGCCGGTAGCCCCCCTGATTGGATTAATACATGCAAATTACATACATACTTATTTTAATTAATGGAGAGGTAGCCCTAGATATGGATTCTCACTGCGCTCTATATGACTTGCGTCTTATTTAATTATCTAAAATTTTACAAAGTAAATAAGAGATAAGGGTTACATGAACGATTCTCGCACACTTGAATAAACAAATACATCCACGTCACTATTTCACGGCAAAATATACATCACTGTTAAGGGGCTCACAAACGACCAGACGATCAGCGGGTCAATCGCCGTAATTCTATGCAGCGCGTCTTGATCACGTTTGCGTCTTGACGTTTGACTTCGTATTGTCGTAATGACATAACGACGCACACGTCACGCAAACCTATAGTCCCACAATCCTGTCTGATCCGATGACATCCGTGACAGAGGAACCACTTGCAATACGAAATTAGCTGTCAAAATAGACTGTCGTATGAAAACTGTTTTAGTTCCAAAGATTATCATCGGAACAGAAAAGGTTGTCGCACTGTCAAAGCTGCGCGTTATCAAAAACGATTTTGCACGTCAACTGCACGTACACTTGACTAATGCGTCATAGAATTACCGCGATCGGGGCCCAGGCCGCGTGACATTCGGTTATTGTATGCAAAAACTGTGATTGTATGTCACATTGCGGACAACTGACACGCCATTGGCTGCAGGCGCACTGTGGGGCCCTTTATAGTCTGAAATTACACATGGGACTCTCAAAAATGTCTAACTTGCCGTTGGAAATATTCCTGGATTCGTGCAGATCCTGAGTCAGCATTAATTACTTTACAATCGTGCCAAATTTGAGCAACGGGGGAATTTATCGGGTTACATAAGCCCCGTTGATCGGACTATATGCGCAGGTATGGTAGTTGCATAGTGGTGCCTGCTCTCGATCACCCCATCTGGTCAGCCCCACCTTGAGTGGGTAACCTTATGGGGAGATTGTGAGGAGGCTCCCTCCCTCTGTCCGGCCCCCTCTCAAGCTTTCGAGCTCGGTAGGGGGCCGGAGCAGGGGTTAGAACCGCCCAGCCCTGACGCGAAGCCTGTTAGGCTTGGTGGGAGGGCTGGGAGCGGCGAGGGACAGGCCCTCTGACTGAGTCCAACATGCCGTGTGGTATTCGTAAAGTTAGTATTTGCCCTCACATAAAAAAAAGGTATGGTACTTGCATAAGCTACACCTGTAGATTCTACAGTCTGTCAATTAGAAGTGGGCGAGTGGTAGAAAAAGTAACTAAAAGCTCCATTTTCATTAGCTTGACCTAAAAAAAGGTACAGTACAAATACGGTGGCGGCGCCAATCGATCGTTAAGTTACCCTACCCTGGCCCACCGACCACAACCACAAAACGCCGCCATTGACCTCTTTCCTGTAGTTTCATACATTTAATAATATGAATTCGCCGCACAAGGTGACGCCCCGGTGGTCGCCACACGCTTACAAATCGTCACCACTCGCTTCTTGTAGCCGCCAACACCGTCACTAAATCATCCATCATTTCAGCCATACGACGCCCACTGCTGGGCATAGGCCTCCCCCAAGGATGTCCACAACGACCGGTCCTGCGCTGCCCGCATCCAGCGGCTTCCCGCGACCTTGACCAGATCGTCGGTCCACCTTGTAGGGGGCCTGCCCACGGAACGTCGTCCGGTTCGCGGTCGCCATTCGAGAACCTTTCCGCCCCAACGGCCATCGGTTCACAAAATACTGCAAGCAAATGTGTTGGAAAAGGCCAAAAGTGTCTGTCGCGCGCGTCAGCTACCTTTGTAGCTTTTGTTCTAAGTGGCAGCGTTTGTGGCTGTCGCGTGTGGCTTGTGTGTGGTCTGGTGACGACGCTTACACTACACATAGGTAGTCTTCTTCTTCTTCTTTAATCGGTACGGGCGTTTTCCGCAACTCGACGTCTTATTACGCCTATTTTGCGTGTGGAGGGTTTGCAGCCGGATTACTCCAGCCAGCCCAGCTCTGCCAGGAAAGCACCCAGCGCCCTCACGTCGGAGACCGCTTCGTGGACGCTTCCCGGCGAGCCGAGGTACCTCGCCCGGTAGGGGGCCACTCCGTCACATTCAACCAGGACGTGAGCAGCTGTTTCTTCGACCCTCGTGCAACCCCGGCATAGGGGGCTGTCGGTGATACCTAAGTTAAAAAGGTGTCTGTTGAAATTTCCATGTCCTTTTATAGCACCCGTCACGAGGCGTAACTGTGATCTACTTACTTAGCTTAATAAGAGCTCTGGACAAACGGGCGTCCAGGGACGGTAGTGCCATTTTCGCCTGACTGCATGTTTCCAGTAAGCTCCATTCATGTTGGTGCGTAAGGGCAGTGTGTTTACGGATCTTACCAGCAAACCAGCTCGCCGGAATGGGTGCGACCGGTTCAGGGCCAATCATCATCCTATCCGATCCCCTCCTCGCCAGCTCATCGGCTAGGTTGTTTCCACGTGATCCACTGTGACCTTTGATCCATTGGATAATAATATTGTTTAGTGTACCCACCATATTTAATCTGTGATGACACTCCTGTAGGAAACTCGATGAGCTACGACTACCATTCACAGTTCACACATAGAAAGAGTAAGATAGAAAGAGAAACTTTTATTGACCCTACACATCACATACACATACATTCAGGGATGACCATGAAGCTCGACTTAATACTGAGGTAACTGGAGAGTGCAGTACGATCAATTTTTTGAATACCACAAATAACACAGTGACTGTCTTCCGTCTCACCTACACTTTAAAAAAATACGTATGGTCATATGAGACAGCTGACAGCCACTACATACATAAATGTCAAATTTGCTGGCGACACTTTTTTATTCAGGGTGAGAGCTCCAGTTACCTCAGAGTGTTAAGTCAAACTTCATGGGGATGACTAAATCTATATAATATTAGTGTACAGCCAACTAGGCCCCCACCTCAGCATAGTGTTGCAACAATAAAAGATTGATTGATGTAAGTATAGGTTTACTTTTTCAACCGCCTCTGTGGTCTAGTGGTTCATACCACCGATTTCAGACCCAGAGGTCCCGGGTTCGATTCCCAGTGGGGGCACATATTGTATTCGCTTTGGTTGGTGGTAGGACTCGTTCTAAGTCCGCCTGGCTAGCTACCACCATCTTATCTAAGTCTGCCGCCATAACAATGATGTTTTCAGCATTATTGTGTTCCGGCAGTTAGAGATAAGATAGCCAGTTCCTCAGTGATTGAGGATTCCGGGAGTAGTGCGCTTCCACCTTCAGCCTTATCACCACTTATCATCAGGTGTGATGAAGGCTAAGTGCTACCCCGTTGTGAATAAAAAAAAAAAAAAAAATACTTACCTACATCGCCTGTATAAACAAAACGTCTTGTAGCGCAAGCTTTATATTTGCTCTGCAAAAATGATCTAGTTACCTAGTAAAGGCGAGTTCGAGGTGTGATTTCCAAAGTTCATTAGTGTTTGTGACTTATGTTTTCAGTGCTGGGTGAGCTTCGGCGTGGCGCTGAACATGGGCCAGCTGGGGCTGGTGTTCGGCATCTCCAGCACGCTGCTGCCAGCGCTGCGGGAGCCAACGTCGCCCATCAAGGCAGACGAGGACCTGGGCTCCTGGATAGGTGGGATAGTAATTCAATATGCCTAAATTCTAACCGCCTCTGTGATCTAGTGGTTCACACCAACGATTTCAGACCAGTGAGCCTACCATCAACTTTAAGACAGCGATTCAAAAATAGCGCGATGCAGAATAGGTTCCTAAAATGAATTGCTTTCTTTCTTACATTGCTAAATGTGAATGACCGAACGATTTGTGTCCTTATTTCTTCTACCCGTCTCTTTCACTCGATTCTGTCATGCCTGGAGAGTGAGAGGGACGGGTATAACCTGCAGGTGTCATGTTAAATCGACCGGGTTATAAGTCAAATAAGAGTTCATGACAGCTTAGCGGCTGTGAAATGTCATTGAATGATCAATGAATCGCTGTCATTGATATTAAGCTGTTGTGGTACGAATAAGCGAAGCAGATCAGTTTAGGTCCTAAACAAAACCGCAATAAGAGTTGATGGTAAGCACCCAGGAGGTCCCGGGTCCGATTCCCAGTGGGAGTCTATTGTATTCGGTTTGGTTGGTGGTAGGACTTGTTCTTAGTCCGCCTGGCTTACCTGGCTAACTACCACCATCTTATCTAAGTCAATACGATACGAATATATTAGATACGAATCTAAGAAAACGTCATAACAATGACGTTTGCAGCATTATTGTGTTCCGGCAGTTAGAGAAAAGATAGCCAGTTCCTCAGTGATTGCGGATTCCGGGAGTAGTGCGCTTCCACCTTCAGCCTTATCACCACTTAACATCAGGTGTGATGAAGGCTAAGTGCTACCCCGTTGTGGGTAAAAAAAAAATATGCTTACTACTTCAGGAAGTAGTCGGTTTCGAACGTTGACCTAGACAGATCGACCGACAATGATAGACGGCAGTGGCCGGATGAGAAAGGTGACATATCCTGTTGTGTCGTACCTTGGAATTACAAATATACCTACAGTGACAATTAACGATAAGTTTCTAGTTGCAAGTTTGCATCGGGTCGGCACCCGCGCTATTTGCAGCTGAGTTATCTTAGTTATCAGCTAGTCATCTCATGACGTCTTAAAATGACATAGGTACGACGTTTCCGTGTGAAGAGATAAATTATTAAATCTTTAAATAAAATACAAATAATGGTTAAAAGAAATTCATACTTAAAAGAACCACTTGAAAAATATCGTGGAAAATCTAATTTCCATTTGGCTCAATAGTTTTGAATGTTCAACTTAATTCAGCCATACGAGGGCAAACAGCAACGTCAGCAAAATCTTGCTGACTGCGAAAAGATAATCAGCTGATTTAGGTGTACAAAGCTTTACATATAACTCAATGGTACAAAGATCTACCGTGAGCTGTATGTTTATTCTAATATTAATAACTAGTGGACCCGGTAAACTTCGTATCGCCTCTGTCACTTCTAGTATTTTCCGTCTCACCGTTTAATCCTTCCCTGAAGTTCAGGGAAGGATCCCTGAACTTCCACAAATATTTCAAGCAAAATTTGCCAAATCGATCAAGCTGTTTCTGAGTTTTAGCGAGATTAACGAACAGCAATAATTTTTATATATATAGATGATGTGATTTTGTTTCCAACTTGAATTATTTGTTTTCACAGCGGCACTTCCTGGTATCACCCTAATCTTGGGTAACTTTATCGTGCCAGTGATCATGGGAAGATTTGGGAGGAAGTCCGCCAACCTGACCAGCATCGTGGTCCTCGGGGTGGGCTGGCTGTGCATCGTGTTGGCGGCAAGCGGCGCGTGGCTTCTGGCGGCGCGTGGGCTGCACGGCGTCGGCATGGGCATGATCGCCACCCTGGGACCCGTCCTCGTCGGAGAATACACCACCCCTGCCAACAGAGGGGTCTTCCTCATGTCCCTATCAGTCTCCATCGCCGTTGGAGTCCTTGCCGTCCACGCCATGGGGTTATACCTCAGCTGGAAAACAGTCTCCCTCATCTGTGTCGGGATCACTTTCGCTGACCTACTCATCGTTCTGTTCTCACCAGAATCGCCCAGTTGGTTAGCCAACCAAGGGAAGTACGATGAATGTAAGAAAATATTCCGGTGGCTCAGATCCGATATGGAAGAGGATGAGCTGGATAAACTGATCAACTCGAACATGCTTGCGAGAAAAGCTCTTGAAGACGAACGAAATAACCAAGATACATGGATTACGAAATCAAAGAAGCAGTTCCAGTTTCTTAGAGGCGCAATCAAAAAGAGAGAATTTTACATGCCAATAGTCATTATGTTTAATATTTATGGGCTCAGTCAATGGAGTGGTGTTAATGTATTCTGCTCGTTTGGAGTAGACCTGATAAACTTGACGCTTGACAAGGGACATGACGTGTCTCTGATTCTCCTATCTCTTGACTTGCAGAGAGCTTTGTCGACTACAGTAGGTCTAATAATTGTGAAGAAGATGAAAAGGAGGACTTTAATGTATTTAAGCGTGCTATTGAATATGGTGGCTATGGGGACTACAGCAGTGTACGTGTACGCGAGGAGTCATGATTTGCTACCGTATGACAGTGTTTACATTGGCATAGCGTTGCTGCACATTCACATGTTCTCCATCGCTACGGGAGCCATGCCTCTGGGCTTCATCCTTGCCGGAGAGTTGTTCCCTCTTCAATTCAAGAGTTTGGCTGGCGGAATCAGTGCTGTATGCTTCTCACTAACAGTTTTCACGTCGATCAAGACTGTACCATTTTTTTTGAACGCCGTCCAGTTATACGGCACTTTTATGATGTACTTTGGCTTACAATTATCTTGTTTGATAATTGCAGCAATTTTCCTTCCGGAAACGAAGGACAAGACTCTTCAGGATATAGAGGAAGAGCTTAGAGGCAAAAAGAAACCAAAAACTAAGAAACAATACTCGAGCAAACCAGGTTCGGTGTAAATCAGTGGGAGAAGAGACTTTAATATTTGATTTAAGTGAGAGGCAGAGCACGAAAACTGCAAGTTAAATTGTAGTAATATGCTTAAATTTATGATGTAATAAATTGATATGTACATACATAGTTATAATAGTTAAAATAATGATCTAAGTTTCTATTTTTTTATTCACTGCTTTCATTGCCTTATTACTATGTAAGGTAAGGAAGGACATTGATGAGGTAGGTGGTACCTTTGTAGGTGATTCAAATTGTGATAGTATATTATTAATGTATATCAGTGTGACTTAATACATAAAGTAACACTTTCATTTTAACCACGAAACTATTGTAGTCAAAATAGGTTAAGGAATTAATCTTTTAGTAAAACTAAATACCTATCTTACACTTTTTGTTAGTGTTTCATTTCCACATTGTAGTCTTCAAGAACTATATGAATCCAGTTTTAAAAATATACTGACTAAGAAAACTCTGGCTTAGGAAACTTCAAAATAAACCCCTTTGCAGAAAAAACGGAACCTTGCTTTATTTTCACGCAAACAAAATAATAATAATAAATAAGTATACAAATAATTTATTCTCCAAAAAAAAAATTATTTTTCGCTTACATTATGCCAACTTAAGACTAGATAAAATATTTTTAAGGCGATACTCGGAAAAATTATGCTGAAGCGAGATAGCAATGAGAAAACGACGCGCGCGGGAGCGAGGCCGATTTTGCAGATTAGGCAAAAAAAACACAAAATCACTTCGTATTGAAAAATGGAAAAAGAAGCACCTAGAAAAAATCTACCCGTCGTCCCTTCGCTATTAGCGAAAGGTCGTGGGTTCGAGTCCCATCGGAGCTGGTTGTGAGACGGGTCGATTTTTTCTAGGAGCTTCATTTTCCATTTTTCAACCATAGGAATTGCATTGTGAATGCAAAAAAGTAAAAATTTAAATAACTCACTTCGTATTATAAAACTAGTTAGCTTATAGCAATTTTTTTAAAGTGATTCTACACGATCCTAAATATTATTGGTGCCCAATAATTAAACTAATTTCCAATAGTATATGTAACCCCATTTAAGAATAATCTTGAAATTTCGTATTTTTTAGAGGTCTTTTAGAAAATAAAAAGTGTCGAGCCAAAAACATAAAACCGTGTTTTTGAAACTATACGATTCTAGATAAAGGTATAAAGAAATACATATCTTATTACCAGATTTGTAACAACTCTAACCGTCCTATAGTTTTATATCAAAAAGTCCATACTTTTTCCGAGTGCCTTAATAAGTATTCATGTATATCAGTGTGACTTAATACATAAAGTAACACTTTAATTTTAACCACGAAACTATTGTAGTCAAAATAAGTTAAGGAATTAATCTTTTAGTAAAACTAAATACCTATCTTACACTTTTTGTTTGTGTTTCATTTCCACATTGTAGTCTTCAAGAACTATATGAATCCAGTTTTAACAATATACTGACTAAGAAAACACTGGCTTAGGAAACTTCAAAATAAACCCCTTTGCATAAAAAACGGAACCTTGCTTTATTTTCACGCAAACAAAATAATAATAATAAATAAGTATACAAATAATTTATTCTCCAAAAAAAAAATTATTTTTCGCTTACATTATGCCAACTTAAGACTAGATAAAATATTTTTAAGGCGATACTCGGAAAAATTATGCTGAAGCGAGATAGCAATGAGAAAACGACGCGCGCGGGAGCGAGGCCGATTTTGCAGATTAGGCAAAAAAACACAAAATCACTTCGTATTGAAAAATGGAAAAAGAAGCACCTAGAAAAAATCGACCCGTCTCACAACCAGCTCCGATGGGACTCGAACCCACGACCTTTCGCTAATAGCGAATATAATTAATTGACGACCGATTTGGCGCAGGGGTAGGCTATCCACCTTCTGCGCCAGAGGTCTCGGGTTCGATTCCCGAACAAGACAAATATTTGTGTGCATGAACATGTCTATTTGTCTTGGTCTGGGTGTTTACTATGTATATTAAGTATGTATTTACAAACAAAAAGTATTTAAGTATATATTTATCCGTTATCAAGTTTTCCATGATACAGTTTCTTAATGGAATTAACATGGGCTTAGATAATTGGTGTGATTGTAAGAAGTTATTTATTTATTTATTTATTATTTATTTATTTATTATTTATTCTATTTAAATAAAACGACAAAATAAGATTTAGAGTAAGTAATGTAATAGGAACTAAAATAATTTATAATCAGGGTCGCGGGTAGGTCGAGTTTGGTTTGTAAGTAACCGTAGTCGATTAGTATTACTCCCCTGCACGTTCGCCCAGTCCGTCGGTCTTCGGAATCCGTGGGGGTTCCAGCCGGTCTTCAGAATCCGTAGGGGTGAACGAGGTCTCGGCGGAAGGTACGGAGGAGGTCTTAGATGTAGATGTGCCTAGGCTCCCAATCCGTGCGGAGTTCCCAGTATGGGAATCGGTCACAGACACTTCCTAGTAGCGTAAAATCGTATAGTAATACGTTCACCTTAGAATTAACAAGATTAAAATTCAAGATAAGAATAAATTGCAATGTTCGTGGCAGACGAAAGCAACGGGATCAGTGCGAGAGTGACACACGGGTTTGTTATTTTCGAAATAAAGATTCCCCTTATTGGCGTAGAAGTTTACGAAGTTTTGAAACTTATCCCGATTCCTCGACTCGTTGATAACAATAAGGAGATTTCAGTTGTACCAGTATCTTAATACGTCGCTGTTAACCTGAATAACGACGCCTATATGAAATAGACCCAAACAGATTTAAGCTTCAAGTTCAAAGCAGTTCGAGAATGACTCTTTCACCCAATTGCAGGAAGCTCCATTAAAGTTAAAGCTTCATTAAATCTATTGCTGTCACTTTTAATTTCTTAACAACGAAAAGTGACAGCAATAGACTTAATGAAGCATTAACTTTAATGGAGCTTCCTGCAAGTGGGTGTTTGTCACTTAAAAACATCCATTTATATAATTAAAGATGATCAGGACTATTGTGAGACTTAGCCTAATTCCCGGAAATGCAAAACTGTTTCCGAGACATGTAATAACAGATGGCTTGAGCTGAATAAAATAAATAAGTACCTACTTCTTTTCTGCTGCGATAAATGTCAACATAAAATCATATGCGATTATCATATTTCACCTCTGCAAATAAGCAAGGCAGGCTTTTTCAATATAGACCAAGGTTGTACGATAAAAACAATTAATTCCCTGGTTTATTCACACCGACACAACTGAAAATCAGACCAAATTAAGCTCAAACTTACAGACCCCAGAGATTTCACAGATAAATCATATTATATCTCATTGCCGGAACCGGAACTAAAACAGAAAGATAACTTTGAATTCTCTAACCGTACCATAGAGCTCCAAGAGATAGAAAAGAACCTCGAAATTATGAAATAGGAGGAACCCTTAGTAAGCCACAAGCAAGCCAATTTCTAGCCACGACGTGCATCATTACGTGGCAATTTATATTTTGTTCGCGCTCCTAAGTCTCGGCGCAGCGCTGTGGGCCAGGACGCGATGTAGCCGCAGGATACGGAAACCAGCACCGGCTCGGGCAGAGCCAGTCGTCGAATTCATCACGAGACGGGTGTACCTGCTCCTTCGACGAGTCATCAGTGTAGCAATCAGTGTAGTGCAGTGAGTGAATTAGTAGATAAAAGTGACAAAAGTGGGCCAAAGTGTTTTCGGAAAAAAGCCCAGTACGCGAGTGTTAGTACAGGACACGGGGTCGTCCCCAATAGTCCCAAGACCGGAATTTCGCATTCCGAATGAGTTTGTGGACACGAATTAGATTTAAACTTAAATTAAAAACAGAAATGCCTATCACCTTATATCATTATCATGAAATAAATATAGGGGTACTCATTATAAGCTAAGGAAAAATTATATCACATTGTAACTCAAGGGCTTTTTCATCCCTCGCACTAACCTCATTCTTTCTCGTCGGGAATATGTACGAGCTAACTCGTACAATCGCCGACGCATCATTGCTTTAATGACCAATTAGTCCAATTACTTCATATTAGCAATTTATTTTACACATTTCAGTTCGCATTTAGTCATCAAGCGCACTACGCGTACTCATCTTTAGCTTAATCAGTTTATACAGTTACAGTTTTATCAAGTTTATATCAGTTTTCTTATTTTATCAGTATCTTTGTTACGGTATCGCCGTACAGTTAGGAACTTTTTGTCTCTTGTGTATTCAGTGTAAGAGGCTAAACCGAGCTTCTGTGACATCAGATAGACGATGATAGGGTCCCAGGTTGTTGTTACAAGACCGATATTCTCTAATCCATTCAGGCATTCGTGTATGACGTCATGCATTCTTTTTATTGCAGGCGAGCTTGGATGTTGTATGGTTCGTAACATTCAACAGCAGCTTCCTAGCTGCATCATGGTATTCATAAGATTAGTGAATAGAAATCTTTGATTGTCATAACTTTGGTTGAAGATCTCCCAGCACGTATGGTAGTTATCCGAGCTAATCACTAAATGTTTGACGAGCTTTTCAGGTTCGCCTCTTAGTTTCGCATCTTCAGATGCTGCATTTTCTGAATATTTGAAAAAGCTGGGTTTTTGTGTATAGTTCCCGTAAATAGGTCTTTGAATGAGAAGGTTGTAGTTTCCAGTAAACTCGCTGGTAAATCAATTCTTGGTGTCGAAGCTTGATAGTAAGTTGAGTGTAGCTTTTGGTTGAGCGCTTTTCTCAGGTAGTCGTACTTATTTTATTTCATTAGATCATTTTAGTATTGTATCTAGTTCCCAATGCGTCTTCTCAACGATTTCCCACTTGTTTTTCAAAATGCTTAGTTAGTCTTCCATCTCCCACTTCTCAGTTATAGCCCGATCTAATGCGTTTATATTTCCTTCTTGGCGATCTAATAACTCCTTAGTTCTCCCAGTAACACTCGAACCATGCTCAATTGTAAGTTTCGGTTGTTCCTCTGGCGATTTTTGCATACGTTGCAATATATCCGCTTTCATTAAATTGTACATTTCTTTCGTTTTTTTATATACATTTTCTTTGAAGTACTGCAGATCTTCGACAGTTTTTTGTTGTTCCAAAATCTTATGGCGATTGTGAAAGTCTTCCCAAAGGTTTTTTAAAGCCACAAGACGCCTTGTCAAATAATCTAATGTCTTACGGGATGTTCCGTATTTTTTGAAGTTTGCACATAGTTGTTTGATTTCTTCAAAAGTTTTCATTTGTTGATTGATGTAGCGACGCACTCACATCGCTACATAAGCAAGACGCCGAGTATCGAAGAAATGCAGGATCAGCGAAAAGTACGAAAGTAAACATCGACGCGCAAGCCTGACGTCACACACTACGTCAAGACAGAACTGAAGAATTGTATGGAAACATGAATCGCGCTAACAGAGTTTCTAAGATGAGTTGCATAAATACAATTTCCAACTACTAACAGTTGGGCCGCGGTCCCCGAGCACCGACACCTAGCTCGGAGGAAGTACTTCCCTCCCTTTTCGCTGAATATCTGGCGAAACAACCTGCCTCAACAAATGATATCCATTTTTTCGCAAATCAGATGTCTTGATTCACTTGTTTATCGCTTATTACACTGATGTAAGTCTAAGTTCAAAGTTAAAGTTCACTTGCAGTTGTTCGCTAGTATTGTAGGTAAATAAATGCTTTGCAATCCAAGTACGATATGTGCGCCTTCTCAAATCGACTGGTGAGACCCGCTTCTGGGAGGCCAGTCAAACCGATTCGCTACCGCAAATTAAAAACAATTATAAAAAAATAAAACCGCCTTCTAAAAAACCAAATCAAAAAAGTAAGAAATAATTCCTCACCAAATAAATAACGTAAGTACTTTGAAGTCGGGCGTGAATCATGTACAATTTTTTGTTGTTTTTGTTAAAACCCGCCCGACTTCAAAGTACTTACGTTATTTATTTGGTGAGGAATTATTTCTTACTTTTTTGATTTGGTTTTTTAGAAGGCGGTTTTATTTTTTTATAAAAATAATTTTTATTTCACTCTTTTTAGTGCATCGTGCAGGCAATTTGCGTGTTTTCTGGTAAATAGGTATGTGATCAAACTCAAAACCTCCTTTTCCGAAGTCGGTTAAAATACCTTGAGGTATCCCCTTTTTAACAAAACAAGAATCATCTAAATCGGTTTATAAACAAAGGAGTTATGCCTAAAGATACGTATTAAATTCACATAAAGTGGTAACGAAAACGACAGTATTATCAAGATTTCCTGAAAACTACGGAACCGATTTCAAAATTTCAAAAAATGGGACCAACTTGGAAACCAACCTGATGTAATAACGTTTGAACCATTTCAATCGGTTCCGCCGTCTTCGAGTAATCGGTGGACATACACAAAAAAAAAAAAAAAACATACATACAGACGAATAGAGAACCTCCTCCTTTTTGATTTAGAAGTCGGGTTAAAAACAACACTTTTCTTCTTATCACTTCTCGAAGGACCATTTGATGTACGGGCTACGCTTAGTTGACCACGATAACACCGTACAGCATAAGATGAAGTTAAAGTTAAGTTGAAGTTTAGTTAGAAGTTATTAAAGTATTTGTTTGGAATGTCTCTAAGAAAACTCACGTTTACGAATTTTATTTATTGTAGTAGGCAATGTTCACAGTTATGCAATTGAGTAGACACTAAATTAAATATAAGTAGGGCAGGCGTACCGGTTTTGGCCACTGTACCGGTTTTGGCCACTTTTTGCTCTAAAAGTTTTCTAAACAACTTTTAGCAATTTTTGATGAAGGCATTTAAAACAAGGTATTTTAAGGTAATAATTACAATCGTTAGAATTCCTTATGTCATAAGATTTTTTTTCAATAAATTCCATTTTCTGTTAGAAAATATGTTTTGTATGAAAATTTTAGGAAATTTGTTTTGGATGAAATACTTTATAAACCTTTGTTTTTTACAATTAAATTGTTGTTTTGCAATTGACTGGTTTCTAGCGCATTAGAATATATTGATTTTACCTGGGTTTGGTTTTGATTTTTCGCAATACTTACAAAAGTTTAACTGTCAGTAAGTGGCCAAAACCGGTACATTTGGCACCTCTCACACATTGTGTGTAATATAAAAAAAACTATTTTACTTTTATAAATTTGAAAAATGTACCTTTAAAGGTAGATAAATTATCTATAATTTAAGATATAATTTGTGTTTTAAATACCTAAGACCATTTAGTACTTAGTGCTTAAAAGTCAAAAAATCCTTAAAGTGGCCACAAAGGGTACCTCTGCCCTACTTAATTATTATAAAATGTTTACATGCAGTGACGTAAGTGTGCCGAGCGCATTGAACTCCAGAACGCTGACGTTGCGGTATGTGCGGTGTGTTACTGATATATATATGTTATCTGTAGTAATTTTTGTAAGCTTGAAAGGGATATAAATAAAATGTGTTTTTTATTTTTTGATGTGGGAAATATATACCCTCAGCCATCATAGAACCTTCCATGTAGGAAATTTTCATGTAGAATATGACTTAGTTATTTCCCAAAAGGTTACTGATTGAAATTTTGATGAAATCTTGCAAAGCATGGTGCTACACATAATGGTATTTGGCATGCTCATTGATTTCATGAGTATCAGTCTGGTTATCTGAAAAAGGCAATCAGTTGGACAAAATAAAATGAGAACAAAGATTGTAATTTTTATAGGGCTTCAAGGGTGCTTTTTTGATAAAGGCTATGAAAAAGAATTGTTATTAATAATAATCAGTGATACCTATAATAATTGAAATAACTAAAGACCTGACTATCAACCATCCATTTGTTTTATTTGCAAGAATATTCTTAGGATGACAATGGGCAGTAGGTAAATAATTCTCACATTATTTCGAGACCAATTTTATAAATAAAAGCAGCATAATTCACTTGAAAAACTTAGACATCACTTAGAATCACTGAAAACCTCCAAAATGCAAAGGTTATTTTCCACTTACCAGAATTCTTTTTTTCATATTGTTATAATTTCCGCAAAACAAGTCGCAATTATCACAAATTCTGCCAGAAAGTTTTGCCACATTTCAATAAAACAATAAGTTCCGCTTAACGCAGCCATGTTTCAATTCATAGAAAATATAATCAAGATTATATATTTTAACATATTGCGGGAACCTTCTGCACACCGTTCGAATAGAACCTAAAATTTTATGTTGGGAATATTTTCCTTCAGTCCAGTTAAAGGTTAAGGTGTCCATCACACTGCCTCCGGTTTCCGCACTACCGGACGGAGATGCGGCGTGATTTGTCATACACTGCGGGTTTTGTATGCACATCAAGATTCTACAGCCATAGTTAAGAAGCGCACTACCACAAATCGGAGCGGTGCGCGGTGCAGTGTGGGAACCGCAGGCTGTGACCGTGAAAAGTCTTTAACTTTAACCATAATATGTGGCGATAAATAAAATATCAACAAAGAAAGCCTATCGCGAAATCAAATAACTTTGAACAAAGTTGAACAAACACCGAAAACAAATGTTTCGCAATTTCTTTTAAGTGTGTGTCATGATTGTGTATGGAATAGATAATAGTTAGTTTAAATATCTTCCAAATGATTTAATTGGAGTACTCAGTAGCGTCGGGCGGAATATGCCGGTCGGGTGCGCGACTAAAAAAAGTCTTATTATCACGAATGATACGATGGAGAAAAAGCCAAGAAGATGGTTGACTCCGCTAAAAAAGCAGGTAAGCTTAGAACTATCTTACTTAATTTTTAACTTAACCATTAAAACCAACTTAACTTTAACCGCCTCTGTGGTCTAGTGGTTCACACCACCGATTTCAGACCAAGAGGTCCCGGGTTCGATTCCCAGCGGGGGTACATATTGTATTCGGTTTGGTTGGTGGTAGGACTTGTTCTTAGCCCGCCTGGCTAGCTACCACCATCTTATCTAAGCATTGTGAATGCAAAAAACAAATGAACATCTTAAGATTATCTGTCTTATCAACTCCTCCATCTTATGTTTGTGTTGCATGTTCACAGTGCTGGGTGAGTTCCGGCGTGACGTTGAACATGGGCCAGCTGGGGCTGGTGTTCGGTATCTCCGCCACCTTGCTGCCGGCGCTGCGAGAGCCGCAGTCTCCCATCCAGGCCGGCGAGGACCTGGGTTCCTGGATAGGTGGGATAATTATTCAAAATGCCTATTTTTAAGAACTAAGTACTTCAGGAAGTTGTCGGTTTCTTAAACGAAGACCACCATATTGGTTAATAGACCTAGCCAGATAGACCGACCAACTAACGAAGATTTATAGTTGGCAGTGGCCGGAAGAGAATGGCGACAGATCCTGTTCTGTTGTGCCGTACCTTAGTTGGAGTCCTACGTCCAGCAGTGTACTGCAACGGTATGAGATGATGAATTTGTGAAAATGTTGACGGGACTTTGACTGGCATGTAGCTGATGCAATAAGGAATAACTTAGGATACTTTTTATCCTGATATTCCCACGGGAACGGGAACCACGCGGGTGAAACCGCGGGCGGCCGCTAGTACACAATACATTTGCATCTGCCTACTCGTTTATTTTTAGTTTATGCAAGAATATGATTGAATCTTTCAGAACTACGGAATAATAACATTAGTCCAATGCATAACCAATCAGATATAGGGTCTAGGACTCTAGGCAGACGTGAACGTTGAGACGTCAGCCACACGAAAAAAAGTAGGATTGGTAAGCGTGGGAGGTCCTGACTGTAGATACTTATTTTTGTTAGGCTCTTGATTGAGTTGGGAATATATTATACGCTAACAATGGTTTTTGGAAGTAAAAAAAAAAACGATAAACGCGATCTGTCAAAAGTATTTTGTCTTATAATGAGTTTTGACCGCACTTGAAGCTTCCACCTCTGGTTTTTATCAGATGACAATTAAAGATAAATTTCTAGTTGCAACGGGTGGAGGGAGACGTATTTCCGTAGCGCTCGAAATGAAAATCGAATACGAATTGGAAACGTATACGTCAACCGTCTACGAAAGTCGTCTACGAAATCGAATTTTTGTAGCTTTTTTAATTGTTTCAACTTTAAAAATATAGCAAAATGAAAACACAAACACTTGTCATATGATTGTCAGTGACGACATTTTGCGGCCACAGACTAATAAAGATGATGAATTCTACTACTAGAAATTCTGAAATGAGTGGGTCTGACCACTCGTTGCACAATTCATAGGTGTGATAATTAAAAAATACCGATGTTAGGAATTCGCACGCGACTTTTTCAATTTCGAATGCGAATTCCAACTCGTGCGCTACGGAAATACGTCTCCAGCTCCCGCGCAATCTGCGGCTGTTATCTTAGACAGCTTGCCATGACGTCTACTAATGACGTGTATTCATTCAAACAACTACGTTCTGAATATTGAAAAGAATCTACATAAAGGCACTCAGCTGCCCAGCATGGCAACAATAAGATAAAGCCTTAATTGACCTAGCTGCAGATTATCATAGTACCTACTAACAGATTTATTAAAATTATTATTCAATCTCAGATAATTTATTTTTACAGCGGCACTCCCCGGTTTCACCCTTATCTTGGGTAACTTCTTGGTGCCAGTCATCATGGGAAGATTCGGCAGGAAGATCGCTAACTTAACCAGCATAGTGGTACTCGGGCTGGGTTGGCTGTGCATTGTGCTGGCGACGAGCGGCGCGTGGCTTCTGGTGGCGCGTGGGTTGCACGGCGCCGGCATGGGCATGATCGCCACCTTGGGACCCGTCCTCGTCGGAGAATACACCACCCCTGCCAACAGAGGGGTCTTCCTCATGTCCCTATCAGTCTCCATCGCCGTCGGAGTCTTCGCCGTCCATGCCATGGGGTTGTACCTCAGCTGGAAAACAGTCTCTCTCATCTGTGTCGGAATTACTTTCGCCGATCTACTCGTCGTTCTATTCTCACCAGAATCACCCAGTTGGTTAGCCAACCAAGGGAAATACGATGAATGTAAGAAAATATTCCGATGGCTCAGAGGCGACATGGAAGAAGATGAGCTGGATAAACTGATCAATTCGAACATGCTTGCGAGAAAAGCTCAAGAAGGGGAACGAAATAACCAAGATACATGGATGACGAAATCCAAGAAGCAACTCCAGTTTATTGGAAGCGCGATTAGGAGAAGAGATTTTTACCTGCCAATAGTCATTATGTTTAATATTTACGGGCTCAGCCAATGGAGTGCTGTTAATCTATTTTGCTCATTTGGCGTGGACCTGATAAACTTGACACTTGGCGAGGGACATGACGTGTCTCTGATTCTCCTATCTCTTAGTTTGCAGAGGGCTTTGTCGACTACTGTAGGTCTAATATTTGTAAAGAAGATGAAGAGGAGGACTTTAATGCATTTAAGTGTGGTGTGGAATATGGTGGCTATGGGGACTACAGCCGTGTACGTATACGCGAGAAGTCATGATTTGCTACCGTATGACAGTATTTACATTGGCATAGCGTTGCTGCACATCCACATGTTCTCCATCGCTACGGGAGCCATGCCTTTGGGCTTCATCCTTGCCGGAGAGTTGTTCCCTCTTCAATTCAAGAGTTTTGCTGGCGGAATCAGCGCTGTATGCTACTCCCTATCAGTTTTCACGTCGATCAAGACTGTACCATTGTTCCTGAACGCCGTCCAGTTATACGGCACTTATATGATGTACGTTGGCTTACAATTATCTTGTCTGATAATTGCGTCAATTTTGCTTCCGGAAACGAAGGACAAGACTCTTCAAGATATAGAGGAAGAGTTTAGAGGCAAAAAGAAATTAAAAACTAAGAAACAATACTCGAGCAAACCAGGTTCGGTGTAAATCAGTGAGAGAGGAAAGTGGCTTTTATATTTGCTTTAAGTGAGAGGCAGAGCATGAAAACTGCAAGTTAAATTGTGGTTGTTTGCTTAATTTATGATGTTATAATTGATATGTACATAGTTATTATAATGATCTAAGTTTCTAATTTTTGAAATTCGCTGCTTTCATTGCATTTTTACTATGTAAGGAAGGACGTTAATGAGGTAGGTATCTACCTTTGTAGGTGATTTAAATTGTGATATGTATATTATTAATGTATGTTAGTGTGACTTAATACATAAATTAACACGTTAATTTTAACCAGAAAACTATTGTGGTCAAAATAGGTTAAGGAATTAATATTTTAGTAAAACTAAATACCTATCTTACACTTTTCGTTTGTGTTTCATTTCCACATTGTAGAGTCTTCAAGAACTGTATGAATCCAGTTTTTAAAATATACTGACTTAGAAAACACTCGCTTAGGGAACTTTAAAATAAACCTCTTTCCAGAAAAAACGGAACCTTGCTTTATTTTCACACAATCTATTGAGTAAATAAGTTTGACTTTGATAAGTTCTTGAAAGTTGAGATTTTTGTCAATGACAAGTTGACAACACCTAAATACTTGAAAGACTTAACACTCTCCATAATTGGACAAGAACACTGTGGCCCGATTCTGCTAACGTTAAGTCATAATCGTGTCTCAATCGTGTTTCAATTGTTGTGCTTTTTTACACACTAGTTACAAGAAATGTTAACTTTTTTCACAATTCTACTGATGGTCACACCACACACTACATTCACATCACATCATACTGTCATAATTCTTGTAACTAGTGCGTTAAAAAGCACAACAATTGAAACACGATTGAGACACGATTACGACTTAACGTTAGCAGAATCGGGCCACTGGTTTGATGCATCTACACTGTTAAACACTCGTGGGACACAATTTTCAAGTCAACTTCGTTCGTTTTGTGATAAGTTATAAAAAATCTTATAGTATAGTACCTACGGGCGAGAATGGGTTAAGTGTCAGTTTATTATTGTTAAGACATTTTTGTACAATATTTAGACCAGCTTGCGCATTGTAGAAGGCACTCTTTCATTAATCAGCAGTAAATAATAGAACTGTGTCATCTGCGTACGAGATTATTTTACCGTGGGAAACAATTTGAGTCCAGTCAAAATAAATGTTTTTGTATGGAGTAGGTTGCAATTAAAGCATTTCAGGTGATCATTTATAATAACATAAATGAATACTTGAAAAACCGGAAATAAATAAATAAATACTTTGCACATTGATAATAATAAAACATTTTAAATATAATTTTGTAAGTATGTATTTTAAATGTAATACTTAAATGAAATAAAAAATATCTTTATTCAACTTGACTTAATAAATAAGCTCTTTTGATAATTATCTGACATGTTACTCTTAAAAATTTCAAGCTGTTGGTCCCGGATTCCTATATCTTCTAACTTGGACATGTAATGTAACGTTACCTACCTATTCATAATAATAATTTCAAACATTACTTAGTATTCTAAATCCTAATGAGAAAACTATACTTAAATTCTATCTAACTAATTTAGAAAATTAGTAGGTATAGAATAATTATTTTAATCCACAATAAACTAAGATTTTTTTACCCTACATGTAACCTATCCCTAGCAAGAAAGAAACTTAGTTATTAATGCTTTTTATAACTCTGAAGGGGCACGTGATGTCTAGTGTTTAACCCAAGTTGTATAACATAGAACCTCGGAACTTTCAGCGAAGCGACTTGTGGTCTTTTCCATAACACCTATGATAATTCTAATTCCTCACATTGCTTCTAACTAGCCTACCTAAATCTATTGAAACTCTTCAAGATTAGATAACTCAAAAGTTTAGAAGTTTCCCTAGTAATTCGTGTATACATGACTGCATTAAGTAAAAACCTTTATTGATTCTATTTCTAAACTTAAACTTTTATTTTCATTATAAATATCACAAAGAATAATTCTAGGTTAATCAAAAGACATAAGTTCAGCTATCTAATAGGAAAATAGAATAGGAGTATCGAAGATTTTGTTATTTTTCTTCAATAGTTTTACTACTTTGATCTCCTCGTTATGATTTATTTATATGAAACAGGAAATAGACAGTCAGCATTTATTACTGAACAGAGCTTAGATTAAGGTACCTAGAGGTAAGACTTTAGAATAAAGGTTGAAGAATCTATTGAATTCATTAGATATTCTAATAAGTAATCTAATCACCAAGATTCCAAAACATTGTGTTTTTGCCGGTTAAATTAAGGGCTCCTCCCCGCCCAAAATAGTGTTCTTGCGACTCCAAGCTTGGGTAGAACCAAAGCAATCTTCAATCTCACTCGTTGCACTGCGCAAGCAGCCGAGAAATAATAGCGGGCCTTGGTAGAACCCCTCCGGCGTCTCAACTATATTTTCTTACTTCAAAGATTTCAAACTACAAACAAATATTGGTAGGGACGTCGAGTCCGTCAGTACAGATGTCATATATAGATTTGAGAGGGCTAGCAAAGTGCTTCAAGCATGCGATTAGTCAGATCTCACAATGGGTCTCGCTCCTTCTTTGTGGAAGTTGAGACTTCTTATTGAATTTAAATTAAATTAAAATAAACTAAACTTATGGAAACCTCAAAAATTCTCCATTCTATTAGGGAATCTGACCAGTCTTGCTTCAGAAGGAAGAAGGAGTTCAAACTAGAGTAAACTATGGTTCCTTGATCTACCACATTTATTACTGTAACTAATAAATATTATTGATATCGATATTAATCTGAAAAGCGACATGACGTACATCACTGACACGCATACATAAACAATTTTACACACAGAAATGCCATCCTATTTCGGTTTCGTTTGACAGCTCGTGGTTGTTCCTCTAATGGTGCATACCTATAATTTAAGCACATATATAAATAAAATTAGAGTGTCTGTTTGTAACATTAAAATAACCGCTTTTTACTACATGCATATGATTATATATACGGTACACATACCAAAATGACATTTTTTTACAATTTTTGTCTGTCTGTCTGTCTGTCTATCTGTCTGTTTGTTCCGGCTAATCTCTGAAACGGCTGGACCGATTTTGACGGGACTTTCACTGGCAGGTAGCTAATGTAATAAGGAGTAACTTAGGCTTCTTTTTATCCCGGAAAAATATCACACTCCCTCGGGATAGCGTCGTGTAGTTTATTATCAACTAGCACATACGAGTTACGAGTAAGAGGCGATAAATACGGTGTTGGTAGGCGCCGCCCGGAGCTCATTTGATTTGGTGTTGGTTTTTCGCACGAACTAGCACGAACTATCTCCTGAGGATGCCCCGGGTTGGGGCGAAACACGTGTTTAATAGTCTAATCGGTGACGGTGCAAGGTGTATGGCTGTCTTGCTAGATGCAGGTATTGTGCACTGGTGTTTTCGTGGTGTGCATGTGCAATTTTTTGCGGGCGGGCGGGCGGTGCATCTTGCATATTGTGTTTTTTGCGGAAGTAAGCTACATATATTTCGTTTTTCACAAATATTATAATTGCTAAAGTGCACAGGCGAGATGCAACCTTTGGCGTAAAAAAATAACTCCACCGACGCCGTATGTTCCACTTTCCGAGAGTCTCCCTCCTGGACATGGATTGTCTTGGCCGATATGGAAGTCTTTAAATAGGCTTCGGACTCAGGTCGGCCGGAGCAAAGACAACATGTTCCGATGGGGACTCTCGGATGGCTCTAATATGGATTGTATTTGTGGTGACACTCAAACGATGTCCCATCTTATATCGTGCCCCGCATGCCCTGAAACCTGCACGCGGGAGGATTTAATGCGTGCCACGGATAGTGCCGTGAACGTGGCCAAATTCTGGACTGCAACAATATAGTGTTTGCCATCGAAACGCTAAGAAGAAGATTGCTAAAGTTATTAACTTATCTTAAGTTCTTCTACAATATTTTCAAATTAATGGAACGAAACTATTTCTGATTAAAGATGGCTCGAAAACGTCGCTTACTTACACTTACCCCTAGTGTAAGTTTTTATGTCAAGCAAACGCAAACTATTTCGAATGCGTATTAATGTCAATTTGTATGAAAACTATATAAGCGCGCTACTCGCCGCTAGAGGCGCTAATACAGTTTTCATACAAATTGACATAAATACGGAATCAGAATAGTTTGCGTTTTTTGACATAAAAACTTACACTACGGGCAGTACCGAGTTAACTTGCTCGGATAGTATTTAAGCAAATAGGGCAGGCGTACCGGTTTTGGCCACTTTTTGCTCTAAAACTTTTCTAAACAACTTTAAGCCATTTTTGATAAAGGCAATTTAAATAAGTTATTTTAAGGTAATAATAATAACCGTTACAATTCCTTATGTCATAAGATTTTTTTTCAATAAATTCAATTTTCTGTTTGAAAAAATGTTTTGTATGAAAATTTTAAGAAATTTGTTTCGGATAAAATACTTTATAAACCTTTGTTTTTTACAATTAAATTGTTGCTTTGCAATTGACTGGTTTCTAGCGCATTAGAATATATCAATTTTACCTGGGTTTGGTTTTGATTTTTCGCAATACTTACAAAAGTTTAACTATCAGTAAGTGGCCAAAACCGGTACATTTGGCACCTCTCACACATTACGTGTAACATAAAAAAAAAAATTACTTTTATAAATTTTAATAATATACCTTTAAAGGTAGATAAATATATATATATATAAAATTCAAAGTCCTGACTGACTGACTGACTGACTGAGATATCAACGCACAGCCCAAACCACTGAACCTAGAGACTTCAAATTTTGCACACAGATACGTTATACAGTGTAGGCATCCACTAAGAAAGGATTTTTGGAAATTCCACCCCTAAGGGGGTAAAATAAGGGGTGAATGTTTGTATGAAGGTCCGCCAGTTTTGAAGTTAGGATCTTCAAATTTTATATTTAGGCTGGCAATTGAAAACTTATATTAACCTGTGTCAGCGTTTTTGACATTTCCACCCCCGAAGGGGGTGAAAAGGGTGATGAAATGTTGTATCTGGAAATTCCTTCATTAAATTGATTATTTAGGTTTATGGTCGGAAAGTAAAACGAATAAGCAAACACATATTTCGTATTTTTTCGAAAATCAACCCCTTAGAGATTAAATGGGTTATATAAACCTAAAAATCTATATGGATGTCGTTATTGAGGTTTTATGGGATGACGATTGCAAAAATGGCATTTATTTTATTGTATAACACGCTGAACATGATTCAACCCCTAAAAGGTTGAAATAGGGTGAAATTATGTAAGAAAATCAGGGGGTAAAATAGACATTTCAACTTCAAACTTTGTAGGCTTACTTCTTAAAACAAATAGGCAACCCATTTCGTAATTTTCCAAAAATCAAACCCAGGGGGTAATATAGGGGGATGAATATGTGTATGAAAGTCCGTCAGTTTTAAAGTAAGGATCTTCAAATTTTGTATTTAGGCTGGTAATTGAAAATTAATATTTACCTGTGTCAGCGTTTTTTGACAATTCCACCCTCGAAGGGGTGAAAAGGGGGTGAAATGATGTATCAGGAACGTCCTTCATTAAATTTATTATTTAGGCTTATGGTCGGAAAGTAAAACAAATAAGCAAACACATATTTCGTATTTTTTCGAAAATCAACCCCTGAGAGGTTGAATGGGATAAATAAACCTAAAAATCGATATGGATGTCGTTATTGAGGTTTTATGGAATGACGATTGCAAAAATGGCATTTATTTTGATGTTTAACACGCTGAACATTATTCAACCCCTAAAAGGTTGAAATAGGAGTGAAATTTTGAATGAAAAATCAGGGGGTAAAATAGACCTTTCAACTTGAAACTTTGTGGGCGTAGATACTTCTTAAAACAAAAAGGCAACCTATTTCGTAGTTTTCCGAAAATCAAACCCAGGGGGTAAATAGCCTAAATAAGCCAAACCTAAATCATTTTCATCATCATCATCATCATGTCAGCCGAACGACGCCCACTGCTGGGCATAGGCCTCCCCCAAGGATCTCCACAACGATCGGTCCTGCGCTGCCCGCATCCAGCGGCTTCCCGCGACCTTGACCAGATCGTCGGTCCACCTTGTAGGGGGCCTGCCCACGGAACGTCGTCCGGCACGCGGTCGCCATTCAAGAACCTTTCCGCCCCAACGGCCATCGGTTCTCCGCGCTATGTGTCCCGCCCACTGCCACTTCAATGATGCAATCCTTCGAGCGATGTCGGTTGTTTTAGTTCTCCTGCGGATTTCATCATTTCTGATTCGATCGAGCAGGGAAATACCAAGCATCGCTCTCTCCATTGCTCGCTGGGTGACTTTGAGCCTTCTTATGAGACCCATAGTAAAAGACCACGTCTCACTTCCATAGGTCATTACTGGCAACACACACTGGTCAAAGACTTTCGTCTTGAGACATTGAGGTATTTCGGACGCGAATATATGTCGGAGCTTCCCAAACGCTGCCCATCCGAGCTGGATTCGACGAGAGATCTCTTTCTCAAAGTTGGACTTACCTAACTGGACCGTCTGTCCTAGGTAAACATAGTGGTCAACAACTTCGAGTGTAATGTTCCCAACATTAACTGGAGCGGGTGCAACATGGGCATTGGACATGATTTTCGTCTTGTCCATGTTCATCTTAAGACCCACTCTTTGCGAAGCATTACCGAGATCTTCGAGCATTGTGTTCAGGTCTTCCAAGGTCTCAGCCATAAGAACTACATCATCGGCAAACCGTAGATGTGTTAGGTACTCGCCATTGATGTTGATGCCGCATCCTTTCCAGTCCAGCAGCTTAAAAATATCCTCCAACGCAGCTGTGAACAGTTTGGGAGAGATGACATCTCCCTGTCTCACACCTCGCTGTAGTTGGATAGGATTAGAGCTCTGGTTCTGTAATCGGACCGACATGGTGGCGTTTTGGTATAGGTACCTCAGCACCTCGATATACCTGTAGTCTATTTGGCACCTCTGGAGAGACTGCACCACGGCCCAGGTCTCGATCGAATCAAAGGCTTTCTCATAGTCCACGAACGCCAAGCAAAGTGGCAGGTTATACTCTTCGGTCTTCTGTATAACTTGCCGCAGCGTATGAATGTGGTCTATGGTACTGTAGCCTTTCCGGAACCCGGCTTGTTCGGGAGGTTGGAAGTCGTCGAACCTGCGAGCGAGACGATTCGTAATGACTCTCGAAAACAACTTATAGATATGGCTCAGAAGCGAGATGGGTCTATAATTCTTCAAGAGAGTTTTATCACCCTTCTTGAAAAACAGCATCACATCGCTTCTGCCCCATGCCTTTGGCGTTTTGCCCTCGAGGATGACAGAGTTGAAGAGCTTCTGGAGGACCTTAAGTATCGGCTTACCGCCCGCTCTTAGAAGTTCTGTTGTGATTCCGTCATCACCCGCCGCCTTGTTGTTTTTGAGCTGCTTGAGAGCCATTCTAATCTCGTACAGGCTGACGTCCGGGATATCTTCGGTATAGTGTCGGGTAAGCTTGGCTCTAGGGTCTTTAGCCTTGCTTTCAACAGGTGTTTGCGTGGAATATAGCTGTCCATAGAAACTCTCAATCTCCCTCAGGATTTCAGGTGTTGACGAAACGATGCTACCTTCCCCAGTTTTCAGCCTCGTCAATTGACTTTGCCCGATAGACAGATCTCTCGCGAACACTTTGGAGCCTTTGTTCCGCTCAATGGCTTCTTTAATACGCTCGGTATTAAATTGGCGAAGGTCGCGCGTCAAGGACTTAGATATCTGTCTATTGAGCTGCCGATAACGATGGGCATCCGCTGAGTTCTGCAGCTTTTAATTCCCCTTAAAGTTCGTGGTACCTAACAAGTTCTTGGTACCTAAGCTACTCAGAACTAACTTTCTGATTGTGAAACAGACACTTATTATTTACTAGCTTCCGCCCGCGACTTCGTCCGCGTGGACATTCAAGAAAATACTTAGGGGCAAATAACCAGGATAAAAAGTATTCTATGTTTTAATTTCATAAAAATCCGATCAGCTGTTTTAGGTGATTAGGCGGGTCCTCCCTCACCAAGCAAGCAGCCTCGCGCGTGGCAGAACGTTTGCGACGTGCGGCGGGCATCTCCTGGTTATTGGTCCCCTAAGTATTTTCTCGAATTGATGAAAACGGGCATTAGAGACATTATTATTTCAAAACTTTTATAATAATTTCCGTCAAGATGTCACATGAGGTAGGAAAACTCATCCGGTGGTCGACGTTGGCACCGCACCGTCTTTCAGGAACTATTCGACTTACAGTGCCACAAACTTTTCTGTTCCGGTGGCCAAAATGTGAAACTAGCGTGTTTTTTTAAATGTCATTTTGCTGTCAAATTGATGTCCAACCATAGCGCTGCTGGCGGCTGAAGTCCTTAGAAGTCAGTGCCGGTTAAATTGCTACAAAAAAAAAGAAAACGTACGTAGCGCCGCTGTCACCGGAACAGAAAAGTTTGTGCCACTGTACTGCATTATTATACTGTTTCTTGTGATGTCATGTGTCACATACTGATACCACATGACGTAAAAATAGCAATATTTTGACCAGAAGTTAACTATTTTCTCAATGTTCCGGTCAATTTTAATTACGATACTTTTCTGCCCCCTGATTCACGAACTGTCGGAAACGGAATTGGATTCGAATTCTGTGCTTTGTCTTTGTCTATTCTATAGTGAGTGACAGAGACAGGGCATACATTCCGCTGTCGGGAGCTTTTCCAACGGTTCGTGAATCAGGGGGCAGATCATTGTTTAGCACAGCTTTTTCGCCCATGTGCCATAAATAATGCATTTTGTCGTGATGTCATATCACGTCACAAAATTTCAAGTGAATCCATTAAAGAAATAAAGAGTTTCATTCAAACTAAGTAAATAGCATGATTTACAACAAAGCTGTTTCTCTTTGTGATCTGAAATCTGCTACAATATATGAAGCTAAAAAAGTCGTAGCAAAATGGCTCTCAACCCTTACTTACGATTCTACAGAAAACATTTTTCAATTGCTGTCATAATTCCAAATTACCGTATATTGTATTTTATATAAATTTAATTATCTAATATTTCATTTGATATATATCATTATTATTATAAATATATAATATACATACCCACTACATACATTCTGATAAAATCCGTGTTATGCCAATTCACTCTTTTACTTCATTATATTTTAGGTATATTAGCTAGAAATGTTTCAGAAACAGTCAGAATAAAAAACAAAATTTACTACAATTAACTTATTTTATGTAACTTTAGGATAAAATGAGGCTATTTCTCTTGTTAATCGTACTGGCATCAACGATACAAAAAAAATTGGTGTTGATGTCACAGTCACAGGTAAACTTTAATCTAAATATACAAAATTCAAAGTCCTGACTGACTGAATGACTGACTGACTGACTGAGATATCAACGCACAGCCCAAACCGCTGAACCTAGAGACTTTAAATTTTGCACATAGATACGTTATACAGTGCAGGCATCTACTAAGAACGGATTTTTTGAAATTCCACCCCCAAGGGGGTGAAGATGAATGGAGATGATAGGAGATGAATGTTTGTATGAAAGTCCGTCAGTTTTGAAGTTAGGATCTTCAAATTTTGTATTTAGGCTGGCAATTTAAAATTAATATTTACCTGTGTCAGCGTTTTTGACAATTCCACCCCTGAATGGATGAAAAGGGGGATGAAATGTTGTATCTGGAAAGTCGGAATGTAATACAAATAAGCATACACATATTTCGTATTTTTTCGAAAATCAACCCCTTAGAGGTTAAATGGGATAAATAAACCTAAAAATCGATATGGATGTCGTTATTGAGGTTTTATGGGATGACGATTGCAAAAATGGCTTTTATTTTGATGTTTAACACGCTGAACATGATTCAACCCCTATGATCACGCACAATTGTGATGACCACATCTACTGTGTTCCACAGTTTATTGAAACGAAGGTTTCCCATGCAAAATTAAGTAAATTAAGCTAATCCTACCTTACTAGAAAATAGTGTCCGTAATCCAGGGGGGCTGAACGTTGTCTCGCCGGCGCGCGCGCGCCCTGGCAAAACGATCTCCACACAACCCCCGATGGGATACTCTTACAGCTAACACTCTTATACTACACAATGCCCTAATAGGCCGCTAAAACTTTCCCGGCGCTTTTCAAAGCGAACACACACGGGTTACAAGTCCGTACCCCGACCGGAGCCCTAGTAGGAGCAAAACGAAATCTCGGTCCCAATATGGGTAGGTAACTAGCGCGGCACGTCGCTACAGAAACACACGAACTTGTCTCACGGCTGCTTACGGCCAACTGGCGATCCTACACCGGCCGGCCGAGCGCATTGTCTCGTGACCTTGACAATGACAACGCACCGCTCGCAGCGCGGCGCGAACATCCCCCCGTCCCGGACAGTAGCAAACTGTCCGCCAACTCAATCTAAGGGCAGGCGAGAGAGGGTAGCGATCGCTCGCTTCAAAACAGAGTCCCCCACCAGGACCTCGGCAAACCTGGGCACACCATCCGACCCCGGATGAAGCTGAACAATGCGTCCTAAACGCCAGCGGAGGGGCGGCAGGTATGGATCCTTTACCAACACGAGGTCTCCGGTCTTGGGTGGGGTCGTCCTATCCGACCACTTAACGCGTTGCTGCAAAATGTGCAAATACTCCAGATGCCAACGGCGCCAAAAACTCTGCGTAAGCTGCTGGAGCAATTCAAATCGCGAGAGCCGTCCGGAGGGCACTTCGGAATAAGGATATTCCGGCAAGGCGTTAAGCGGTCTGCCAATCAAAAAATGGCCCGGCGTAAGGGCCTCTAAATCATTCGCGTCCGAAGACAACGGACATAACGGACGCGAGTTGAGGACCGCCTCAACCTTACAAAATACGGTCGCGAGTTCCTCAAACGTGAGGACCGTCTCCCCAATAACGCGACGAAGGTGAGTTTTAGCGGCCTTTACAGTTGCTTCAAAAATCCCTCCCCAGTGGGGGCAGGATGGCGGGGAGTACTGCCATCGTACCCCTCTGCGAGAGAGTGTGGATCCGATCTCAAAATTATTCCTATCCAAAAATTCACAAACTTCCTTTAAATACCTATCGGTGCCCTTGAAATTGGTTCCACAATCGGACCTGATTAACGACGGCATTCCGCGGCGAGACACAAAACGATTCAACGTGGCTACAAAGGCTTCTGTGGTGAGGGCACTAACCACCTCCAGGTGGACCGCTTTAGTGGCCAAACAAACAAATACACACAAGTAAGCCTTTTCCGTTCTAGCATTACGAAGCCGCGATGTCTTAACGGTAAATGGCCCCGCAAAATCCGTTCCAACTCCTGAGAAGGGCATCGATTCGTTCACTCGATCGGCAGGCAAATCACCCATCTGGGGCTGCATCGTATCGGCGCGCAAACGATAACACGGGAGACAACGAAAAATAACGGATCGGATTATTCTCCGCGCTGACAAAATCCAGAACTCTCGTTGGAGGAGCGCGGTCAAAGCATTACAACCGGCATGAGCATTCTTTACATGGCGGTCTGTAATCAACAGTCTAACTAACGGTCCATCCTTGGGGAGCAACAAAGGGTGGCGTGATCCGTACGGCAGGTTGGCATGTCTGAGCCTACCTCCGACACGCAGCAATCCGGTACTGTCCAAGAAGGGATTCAACCGCACCAAGGGTCCCTTCAACTTGGGCTTACTTGAGCGCAGGGCTTTCAGCTCCGGTTCAAACTCTCGCTGTTGCGTCACTCGCAACCAATGCAACAGAGCGTCTTGCCGCTCTTGTGGGGCGAGGACCGGAGACAACAATTTCTCCTGAGGCTGGCGACAATTTCGCACAAAGCGCCTCATCCAAGCAGTCACGCCGAGCAACTTATCCAAAGAACTGTAGCGGTCTAACAAAAACTCCATCTGCGGAGCCGCCACCGTCTCCACGGCGTGAACACGCATGCCTAGGTCTGGGACTCTGGCCACAGCCGGGGTGGCAGGCCATGAGCGCTCAGGCCGTAACAACCATGATGGACTCCACCATAGGTGGTGGTCCACTAACTCAGGCGCCTCGCAGCCGCGGGAGGCACAATCTGCGGGGTTCAATTCGCCCGGTACGTGGCGCCAAATCAACGGGGCCTTTGAAGTCTGAATTTGTGAGACCCGGTTGGCCACAAAAACCTCAAGGGTGTGGACTGAACTCTTCAGCCAACAAAGGACGACCTGGCTGTCAGACCACGCAAATATCGACTCCAAGTCGACACCGTTTCCCAAGGTGTCGGCAACATGATTGAGTAGCCGTACTAAGAGAGTGGCGCCGGACAACTCCAACTTCGGAATGGTTAGCCTAGTCCGAAGGGGGGCGACCTTACTCTTGGCCGTAACTAAGTGTACGGCGACAACGCCTGCTGCATCCACCGTTCGGATGTAAACGGCTGCCGCGTATCCGCTTTCGGACGCGTCACAAAAGCCGTGCAGGGAGGCCTTAAACTTTCCCGAAGGCAGCATTTGCCTCGGTATACAAACCCGATTGACGTCGGGTAGGGATGACACGAACCTCACCCACTCTCGTAGGAGGCTACCAGAGAGGGGCTCGTCCCATGACAATTCCGCAGCCCAGAGCTCCTGTAGGAAGCACTTCATCGAAAACACTACAGGGCTGAGCCAACCGTTCGGATCAAAGGTACGGGCTACAGTAGACAGCACCGTGCGTTTAGTCCAGACCTTTGGGTCTGGCAGTTCCAATCTATATGTGAACAAATCCGGGACTGGTCGATACTGGACTCCCAAAACAGACAGCATGTCTGGAGTCTCCGGATTTTCAAAGAGGAGCGGCTCTTGCTGGTGGTCCTTAGGCAAATCTGCCAATAGGTCCGGTGAGTTAGACAGCCACTTCCGCAACTCATAGCCACCAGCCCTCAAGAGCGCAATCAGCTCATCACGTAAGACGAGAGCCTCATCTAAGCTCGAGGCCCCCGTGCAGATATCGTCGACAAATAAGGCCCCCCCCTCAATAAGAGCAGATGCCCGGGGATAGCGTAGCCGTTCGCGCTCTGCGAGCTCCAAAAGCGAACGGATCGCCACAAAGGGGCTCGACCGCAAACCATAAGTGTTGGTGTTCAGCTCGTAAGCCAACATCGGATCCTGGGGATCCTCACGCCAAAGGATGAGCTGGTATCGTCTATCCTCCGGGTGAATCACGGTCTGTCTGAACATCATGCGGATATCGGCCACAAAGACGACAGCGTGCCGGCGGAAGTTGGTCAAAACATCACAGACATCGTGATGCAACTTCGGCCCCGCATGCAGACACTGATTCAACGACACTCCGGTTGACGTGGGCGCTGAACCATCAAAGACCACGCGGATCTTCCCATTGGAAGTCTTCAAAACAGCGTGGTGTGGCAGGAAGTAATGTTCCACATTACGCCAGTCCAACTGCGAGATGGACATGTGCCCAAGGTCCAAATACTCCCGCATGAAGTCTATATACTTCTCCTTGAATGCGGGGTCCCTGGCCATCCTACGCTCCATGGACAACAATCTCTTCTCAGCCATCGGTCGGGAGCTCCCTAAAGGAGGGCGTACCGCCAAGAAGGGCAAGCGGGTAATCAAGCGACCCGAGAGGAGGCGCCCAGTGTTGTTCTGGTAGAACAATTCGCACTCCTCCGCTAACGGATCCAACCGCTTGGCAGTGGGAGGTTCCTCCACCTCCCAAAACTTTTGGAGAACGTCGGACAAAGTAGAACCGACAATGGTCTGGCGGTCTACCGACGGGGTCTCTGGTGTCTGTGGTACCTTTCCCATCACCACATGACCCAGCGACGAGGACAAGGCGACAAGATCGGCTGTCTGCAAAACTCGCTTGCTTCCATACAATACACGACCGAGGACATCCGCACCAATCAACAAGTGTATTGGGCCCGGTCGGTGGAAGGAAGGATCAGCCAAAGCCAGTCCAGACGTCAGCTCAATCGTGGATGGCGGCACTCGCACTTGCGGGAGTGGTCCAACCACCTTATCAAATACTATCGCCGAAGCACCGATCTTCGGCCTTGGCGTGAAGTGGGGGGAGAAGGAGAACTCAACTCGACCAATCGGATCAGGGATCCGCGAGTCTCCCACCCCCCGTACCGCTTCGTGATGCGGCACAAGCAAAAGACCCAGCTGTCGGACAAGCCACCTGGACATTATGCACCCCTGGGCACCTGAGTCCAAAAGAGCACGCACCGTGACAACATTGCCCTTAGGTCCCCAAACATTCACGGAGGCTGTTGGCAACAGCACAAGCTCCGGAGGGGTGGTTGGGTCCGACAGGGGCGCCATTAAAAATTTTGGGGGGGTACTTGTCCCCCTCGCGCCTGAGTCGGCGCGCCAAATGTGGGACGCTCGTACCGGGCGAGCGGGTCCCAATCGGGTACATACTGGCCCCGACCAACAGCACTCCTAGGTGCAGGGTAATACCCGTGTGGGGCGTGCCTCGGTACATAGTACCCCAATCGAGGCCTCTCCATTAGGGGGGGGGAGTAGCAAATAGGGCCCGTGCCCATCGCCACCGTGGCGTACTCTTGTGGTACCCCCCTACCCCCGCCCGTGGCGGGGGGGTCTCTCCTATATTTCCCCCTCTCCGGGGGGGACTGAACGGGGGGGCTAAGCCCCGCCGAATCTCTAGGGGACCGGTTCCGGGCTGCCGGGCCCCCGCCCGTGCGCGAGGAATTCGAACCCCGGTCGCTCCCGGCGTCCTTGCGGTCCAAACAAAGGAGGGGGTGATGCCTCCCTCCGCAAAGACGACAATCCTCGGTCTGGGGACACGCCGACTGCATGTGTCCCCCCAAACACCTATAGCACCATTGGCGCTGTTTCGCAACGGCCCTCCGTCCCTCCGGGCGGAGGCCTCTAAATTTGGCACATTCGTGCACCACATGCCTATCTCCCCTGCAATACCTGCACCGCTCACTCGGTGCGGGGGGAGGGGACTGCTGGAAGGCAGCATACCGGTTGGTCGGGCGACGGGGCTGTTCCCTCGCCGCCACCATACGACCAACACCTGGAACCGGGGCGGGCTCCAGGTGGTCCGTCACCCTACATTCGTCCTCCAAAAAACGAAGGAGGTCCGCGAAGGGCGGGAGATACGAGGCGCTGTCGCCTCCGTACCTCTGCTCGAAACGCCCCTTCATTTCAGCGGGCAATTTGGCGAGGACTATGTGCAGCAGTACAAAGGACCACTGATCCACCGGCAGGTCCAATCGCCTTAGGGAGTTGACCGCTGACATTAGCGGGTTCAGCAACTCCCTCCGTAACAGGTGTACCCGCGTGATTCGCGGGAGGGCCAAAATCGTGGCCACGTGGGTGTCCGCCAGTAACCGGACATTCTGGTACCTGCTAACCAGAAGCTGGCGAGCCACCTGGTAGTTGTCGTCGCTGATGAGCAGGTGCTGGATTACCGCGCTGGCCTCTCCTCGCAGGGAGGAGCGCAAATAGGCCAACTTCTCACTAGGGGATAAGTCCCGTCGTGAATCCACTAAGCTGTCAAACAAGTTAATGAAGCCCATCCAGGCTGACAGATCCCCATTAAAAGTGGGAATCTCCAACGTAGGCAATCGGCCTAGCAACGCCGTCGGGGTAGGTTTGACCTCCCCGCTCAAAACCGGCTCCCCCTTCCGAACAGCCAGGGCCCTCTCAGCCGCCTCCGTGAACTGGTCAGCCAGCTCATAGGCCTGGGCTACATCCTGCTCCAGCTGTTCCGACACGGCATCATCAGCTGGGGGGTTCTCCAAATAATACGCGCGACACTCCATGGCGTGGCGCTCCAGGTCTTGCAGCCGAGCTGCCAGCCCGCCATACCGAGCTAGCAACGCGCCTACCCGGTCGGCTCGGTCTATTAATGTGACCGCACAAGCAAGCCAACGCAAAGCTCCTTGGATGCCAGCCCTGGATACGGCGGTCGGATTCGTAGGAGCCATTTATATTCCGTTTAATAAACAAGCAAACAAAGAAATATAAAGGTGGTAAACATCAACAAATAAAACAATAGAAATAGGTCGCGTCACGATAATATAAAACACAATTAAAATTCGGACGACATACACGGACCCTACTATTTTCATAAATTATTAGCAACTTACCAATTTCAAGGGCTAACAATATAACGGTATAAACAAAACGTATAGGATCAACGATATGGCATACACGGCACGGCCAAGTCAACCTCGCAAATCAACTACTAAACCGTTATCATCAAACGAAAACAAAACTATTTTTAATAATAATACTCGTAATTTAATACTACTAATAATTAAAACTAGTTCCACTTTTTTAACTAGGCAAGCGGACTCGGAACAAACACTAGTATGTGGTACTAATAAACAACACTTCCGAACGAAACTATTCGTCAAATAAACCCGGACACACAAAAAAAAATATACACATCTAGGCGAGTAAACTCGTATCAAATCACTAGTATGTGGTACTAATAAACACACTTTCGAACGAACTATTCGTCAAATAAATCCGGACACACAAAAAAAAATATACACATCTAGGCGAGTAAACTCGTATCAAAACACTAGTATGTGACAACAATTATATAAGTGTCTATCTATTATCGGATCCACCAAGTGAGAAACATTCGCTTCGAGAATTTACTAGAACAATTTCTTAGTACTTCAAATCGTCTCGGGATCTTCAAATACCCTCGAGATTTCAACAAAAAAAAATAATTTTTAGGTACACTTTTTAGGTACGCTTTTTATTTTTACTATGAAATTTTATGTACCTAGTTAATTTTAATATGAAAATTAACTAATTATATCAACTAGGTACGCTCTGCTACCAAAAATATGATCACGCACAATTGTGATGACCACATCTACTGTGTTCCACAGTTTATTGAAACGAAGGTTTCCCATGCAAAATTAAGTAAATTAAGCTAATCCTACCTTACTAGAAAATAGTGTCCGTAATCCAGGGGGGCTGAACGTTGTCTCGCCGGCGCGCGCGCGCCCTGGCAAAACGATCTCCACACAACCCCCGATGGGATACTCTTACAGCTAACACTCTTATACTACACAATGCCCTAATAGGCCGCTAAAACTTTCCCGGCGCTTTTCAAAGCGAACACACACGGGTTACAAGTCCGTACCCCGACCGGAGCCCTAGTAGGAGCAAAACGAAATCTCGGTCCCAATATGGGTAGGTAACTAGCGCGGCACGTCGCTACAGAAACACACGAACTTGTCTCACGGCTGCTTACGGCCAACTGGCGATCCTACACCGGCCGGCCGAGCGCATTGTCTCGTGACCTTGACAATGACAACGCACCGCTCGCAGCGCGGCGCGAACACCCTAAAAGGTTAAAATAGGGGTGAAGTTTTGAATGAAAAATCAGGGGTAAAATAGACATTTCAACTTCAAACTTTGTAGGCTTACTTCTTAAAACAAATAGGCAACCCATTTCGTAATTTTTCCAAAATCAAACTCAGGGGGTAAAATAGGGGATGAATATGTGTATGAAAGTCGGTCAGTTTTGAAGTTAGGATCTTTAAATTTTGTTTTTAGGCTGGCAATTGAAAATTAATATTTACCTGTGTCAGCGTTTTTGACAGTTCCACCCCCGAAGGGGTGAAAAGGGGGATGAAATGTTGTATCTGGAAAGTCCTTCATTAAATTTATTATTTAGGCTTTTGGTCGGAAAGTAAAACAAATAAGCAAACATATATTTCGTATTTTTTCCGAAAATCAACCGCTTAGAGGTTAAATGGGATAAATAAACCTAAAAATCTTTATGGATGTCGTCATTGAGGTTTTATGGGATGACGATTGCAAAAATTTGCATTTATTTTGATGTTTAACACGCTGAACATGATTCAACCCCTAAAAGGTTGATAAGGGTGAAATTTTGAATGAAAAATCAGTGGGTAAAATAGACATTTCAACTTGAAACTTTGTAGGCTTACTTCTTAAAACAAATAGGCAACCCATTTCGTAGTTTTCCAAAAATCAAACCCAGGGGGTAAATAGGGTATAGAAACCTAAATCATCTTAAGTAGGTACCCTAAAAGTTCTTGGTACCTTACAAGTTCTAGGTACCCTAAGCGACTCAGAACTAACTTTTTAATTGTGAAACATACACTCATTATTTACTAGCTTCCGCCCACGACTTCGTCCGCGTGGACATTCAAGAAAAAACTTAGCGGACCAATAACCAGGATAAAACGTATTCTATGTTTTAATTTCATAAAAATCCGATCAGCCGTTATTACGTGATTAGGCGGGTCCTCCCTCCCTTACCAAGTGAGCAGCCTCGTGCGAGGCCCGCCGCCTCCGCCGCACGTGGCAAACGTTCTGCCTCGCGCGAAGCTGCTCGCTTGGTAAGGGAGGACCCGCCTAATCACGTAAAAACGGCTGATTGGATTTTTATGAAATTAAAACATAGAATACTTTTTATCTTGGTTATTGGTCCCCTAAGTATTTTCTCGAATGTCCACGCGGACGAAGTCGCGGGCGGAAGCTAGTGTTGATATAAGACTACAACAAAATAGGATACATATAATGTTGCTGGTCATTGGTTGCTGGTATGTACACTGTATAATCTATTTTGTTAAAATAAACATTTTTTCATTTTATTTTAATTTTTAGTTTTTTGCATTCACAATGCAATTTTTATTACTGAAAAATGGAAAATGAAGTATTTAGAAAAAATCGACCCGTCTCACAACTAGCTCCGATGGGACTCGAACCCACGACCTTTCGCTTTCCGGGCGACTGCTCTAACCACTGAGCTACGGAGTCGTTACGAGAAGCGTCGAATTTATCCAATACTTCTTACGCACTGTATAGTCAGTGTTAATTTCATCAATGTAGAGATATTACTACCCGCACACGCGAAAGAAATACCTTTCCAGGTATTTGGCAATCGCTAAAGATGAAATTACTATTGCAACTTATTTTAATTTTTAGTTTTTTGCATTCACAATGCAATTTTTATTACTGAAAAATGGAAAATGAAGTATTTAGAATAAATCGACCCGTCTCACAACTAGCTCCGATGGGACTCGACGGGTCGATTTTTTCTAAATACTTCATTTTCCATTTTTTCATTTTTCATTTTTTTCAACTTGTATTCCCTTTTTACCAACTGAGAGGGAGTATTTCCAAAAATCCTCTCTTAGTGCTCCCTACATTCTTCATGGAACGTAGATGCCAAAGTTTCTTTCGGCTGTGTGCGTTGTCTGTCAGTAACGCAAGAGTGTTATTTAAATATATATAGATAGATGATTGTGATATAGAAAGGGAAAGGAGGGCAATGGCGGTTCGCTGTAATATGTTGGCCCGTAGATTCGCTCGTTGTAGCGTGGAGGTAAAGTTGACCCTTTTCAAAGCCTTCTGCCAAACCCTATATACGTGCGGTCTGTGGGTCAACTGTACGCAGCGAGCCTTCAATGCCCTGCGAGTACAATATAATAATGCCTTCAGGGTGTTGCTGGGGCTGCCCCGCTATTGCAGCGCATCGGCGATAATTGCGCATGCGCACTAAAGGTGTGCTATTATGTTATATTCGTATATTATAGCATATAGTTATGCTACATTAAAATATTAGGTTATTTTTAATGCTATAATATATTAGTATTAAGTACCTAATATAATAAATAACCTATTATAACCTATGTTAAACTAAAAGTAGTTATTAATGTTTTTTTACACTACTTAATGATCAATTACTTACTATTAATAAACCAATTCTTTATTCTTTTTTCCACTATTTTACAAATAACAACACGAATAAATTCATATTACGCTATTAAAACAGAATTCTTAAGTACTTTTTAAGCCCCGAGCGAGCGTCAGTTCGCGATCAAGAATTCCACAGGACAGCATTAGTTAAATATTCTAATAACAGTCATAAATGTTATAGCAGAAAAATAACATGTTCGTTCAAATCGCATGTCGTACGTGATTTATGATATTAGTCCTTATTGATAAGACATTAGAGTCTGTCTCAACTGTTTCAAATATAACGCGTTATTTGGTTTTCCAACTTTCAAAATTCAACTCTATTTCTATTTGATAGAGTTGAATTTTGATAGATTTGATTACCAAGAAAAGAAAGAGCAATACTTGCATCGCGTGCGGCTGGAATAATGGCTGGATAGAGAAGGAGAACACAGTTCATTCGTTCAGTTCTGTCATTTCATTTGTTCATTTCGAATACACTAGATGGCGTGCGGCGGGCGCCCTGCTTGATATAATTTAATAAAGCAATAGCAGAATAAGTTATATTTTTATATTAGGTGCGATAGTTATATTTTTATAACGTTATGCTATATGCGTTATCGAATATAACGCACACCTTTAATGCGCACACGGATGGATTTCATGCTGTGGTGCGCAAGCGCGTCGCATCGCTGCTCCGCAGGGTGCGGGGCAGCGCCAACACCATCCTGAAGATCATTAGTGATAAGCCTAGTCCTCTATGTAGAGGTTGCCTGAACGCTGAGGAAACAGCCGCCCACGTGATCCTGGGTGCCTACCATCAACTTTATGACAGCGATTCAAAAATAGCGCGATTCAGAATAGGTTCCTAAAATGAATCGCTTTCTTTCGTACTCTGACCTTCTAAAAACTGGATCGCAAATGAATTGCTAAATGTTAATGACCGAACGATTTGTGTCCTTTTTCTTCTACCCGTCTCTTTCACTCGATTCTGTCATGCCCGGAGAGTGAGAGGGACGGGTATAACCTGCAGGTGACATGTTAAATCGACCGGGTTATAAGTCAAATAAGAGTTTCTGACAGCTTAGCGGCTGTGAAATGTCATTGATCGATCACTGAATCGCTGTCATTGATATTAAGCTGTCGTGGTACGAATAAGCGAAGCAGATCAGTTTAGGTTCCTAAACAAAACCGTAATAAGAGTTGATGGTAAGCACCCTGGAGTGCGTAGGTTTGGCCGCACAACGAACAGAAATCCTCACAGAGGTGAGGTCGCTCCTAGAAGCCTGTGAACGCCCCAGGAGGCTTCTGCGCTTCTGGAAGGAGCTAGGATGGCTCGACTAGCCATGTTCACGCATAACGGACCAAATATGAGTCTAAATGCGGAAAAATGTCAATACCAATACCAATACCATAGTGATAAGCCTGATTGTAGTATCATGGGGCATTGCGTAAGAGCGCACACACTTATACCTGGCGTTCCGGTGGGGCGCAGGTATCTTAATTAATTATAATATGTCAGTGCATTATTAATTTATTTTTTAATTTAATTTAATTTATTTTGATTTGATTGAATTTAATTTTTGACTTGATTTGTAATTAACATTTGTAATTTATAATTTATTTTAATGATCTATGGACTTTGTCTGAATTAAATGAATTTTATTTATTTTATTTTATTTTTTTATTTTTAGATAGCCACGTTTTCATTTCCTACCAACCAAGCGACTACTGGACTACTTCGGCTGACATGATGATGATGATGATGAAGCGACTACTGCTAGTTTTACTAACTTGTACTTTTCGAGTAACTAACTCGATCGCGTTAACGTAAACCCAATCTTGTATGGGGTTGGCGGCCCGCCATCTAGCGGAATAAGTTATGTACTTACTACATCATCGAGAATTTACTAAGAATGTTTGTATGATTTAATATTTTTTTTATTTTCGCAAGAACGAGTGTTTTTCAGTCAATCTTTTTAAAATAGATAGGTATCTAAATGAAAAACATACAAAAGTTAGGATGTTTAATTTTACTTATTATTTCATTCCTAAACCTATTTTGATAAATTGGTTTCTAATAAAAATGTAACTTTTAGTTGAAGAACTTAATCATATTCACATACCTACTAAAATAATACACTACTTAGGCTGGTATTATAGAACGACACTCAAGTGAAGATCTCTTCTCAAGTACAATTAGAAAGGGATGCAAATACATGCAACGAATACATTCATCCCTTGCTAACTATACCTGATAAGAAATCTCCACTTGAGTGTCGTTATATACCAGCCTTACACTTTAAAACATTTGTATAAGTACTTACACAGTAAGACAAACATTAAATTTTTTATGTATTTAAATTAAAACTAAGTAGGTACTTACTTACTTACCTAACTATCACATTATAAATTAAGTATATAACCACAATTTAATTTACAGTTTTCATTCACTGCTCTCACTGATAGCATACAAAAAACTCATTTCTCCTGCTTATTTACACCGATCATGGTTTGCTAAAGTATTGTTCATTAGTTTCTGGTTTCTTTTCGCCTCTAAGCTCTTCCTCAATATCTTGAAGAGTCTTGTCTTTCGTTTCCGGAAGGAAAATTGCCGCAGCTATGTAACAAGATAATTGTAAGCCGACGTACAACATAAAACTGCCATATAACTGGAGAGTGTTAAGAAAGAATGGCACAGTCTTGATTGACGTGAAAATTGTAAAGGAGAAGAGCACAGCACTGATACCGCCAGCTAAACTCTTGAATTGAAGAGGGAACAACTCTCCTGCAAGAATGAAGCCCAGAGGCATGGCTCCCGTAGCGATGGAGAACATGTGGATGTGCAGCAACGCTATGCCAATGTAAACACTGTCATAAGGTAGCAAATTATGACTCCTCGCGTATACGTACACGGCTGTAGTCCCCATAGCCACCATATTCCACACCACACTTAAATGCATTAAAGTCCTCCTCTTCATCTTCTTCACAAATATTAGACCTACAGTAGTCGACAAAGCCCTCTGCAAACTAAGAGATAGGAGAATCAGAGACACGTCATATCCCTCGTCAAGTGTCAAGTTTATCAGGTCCACGCCAAATGAGCAAAATAGATTAACACCACTCCATTGACTGAGCCCGTAAATATTAAACATAATGACTATTGGCAGGTAAAAATCTCTTCTCCTAATCGCGCTTCCAATAAACTGGAGTTGCTTCTTGGATTTCGTAATCCATGTATCTTGGTTATTTCGTTCCCCTTCTTGAGCTTTTCTCGCAAGCATGTTCGAATTGATCAGTTTATCCAGCTCATCTTCTTCCATGTCGCCTCTGAGCCAGCGGAATATTTTCTTACATTCATCGTACTTCCCTTGGTTGGCTAACCAACTGGGTGATTCTGGTGAGAATAGAACGATGAGTAGATCGGCGAAAGTAATTCCGACACAGATGAGAGAGACTGTTTTCCAGCTGAGGTACAACCCCATGGCGTGGACGGCGAACACTCCGACGGCGATGGAGACTGATAGGGACATGAGGAAGACCCCTCTGTTGGCAGGGGTGGTGTATTCTCCGACGAGGACGGGTCCCAGGGTGGCGATCATGCCCATGCCGGCGCCGTGCAACCCACGCGCCACCAGAAGCCACGCGCCGCTCGTCGCCAGCACGATGCACAGCCAACCCAACCCGAGTACCACTATGCTGGTTAAGTTAGCAATCTTCCTGCCGAACCTTCCCATGATGACTGGCACCAAGAAGTTACCCAAGATTAGGGTGAAACCGGGGAGTGCCGCTGTAAAAAAAATAATTCGAGTTTGAATAAACTGTTAACTGTACTATGATAATCTGCAGCTAGGTCAATTAAGGCTTTATCTTATAGTTGCCATGCTGGGCAGCTGAGTGCCTTTATGTAGATTATTGTCAATATTCAGAACGTAGTTGTTTGAATGAATACACGTCATTAGTAGACGTCATGACAAGCTGTCTAAGATAACAGCCGCAGATTGCGCGGGAGCTGACCCGTTGCAACTAGAAACTTATCGTTAATTGTCATCTGATAAAAACCAGAGATGGAAGTTTCAAGTGCGGTCAAAACTCATTAAAAGACCAAATACTTTTGACAGATCGCGTTTATCGTTTTTTTTACTTCCAAAAACCATTATTAGCTCTATAATATATACCCAACTCAATCAAGAGCCTAACAAAAATAAGTACCTACAGTCAGGGCCTCTCACGCTTACCAATTCCTACTTTTTTCGTGTGGCTGACGTCTCAATCAGTTCTAGAGTCCTAGCAATCCAATATCTGACTGGTTTTGCATTGGACTAATGTTGTTGTTCCGTAGTTCTGAAAGATTCAGTCATGTTCTTGCATTCAAACTAAAAATAAACGAGTAGGCAGATGCAGAATTAAATGTATTTTGTATCATCACAAATTCATCATCTCATCCCATTGCAGTACACTGCTGGACGTAGGACTCGAACTAAGGTACTGCACAAGAACAGGATTTGTCGCCATTCTCATCCCGCCACTGCCATCTATCAATCTTAGTTAGCTCATCTCATCAGTCTATCGGGCTAGGTCTATTAACCAATATGGTGGTCCCGTTTAAGAAACCGACAACTTCCTGAAGTATTTCTCAAAAATAGGCATATTATTATTATCCCACCTATCCAGGAGCCCAGGTCCTCGTCGGCCTGGATGGGCGACGTTGGCTCCCGCAGCGCCGGCAGCAGGGTGGCGGAGATACCGAACACCAGCCCCAGCTGGCCCATGTTTAACGCCACGCCGGAACTCACCCAGCACTGTGAACGTGAGACACAATGTTACTCATTAACATAACCCTTAATTTTATTTTTTAGAACAATGGCGACGAGACCTCTGTTTGGGCCATAACTCTGGGAGGAGAAGCAATCTATCGTACTGATGCAAGAGTTGATAAGACATTATTTATCACAATGCAGTTCTGTAATTAAAGGAATAAAATTGATAGAAAAAAACGACGCCCTGTATAGTAAGAGAAATCCCGCCTGAAAGCTACTTAACAGGATGTTGTTTTTCGTCGTCTAATGATCGATAGAATATGTAAAAACATAATTTATTGTTGTACCTAACAACTCATTCTTGCAAATAAATGCCTAATAAAATAAATAAATACTTTACTATCATAATTTTCCTTTCAAGACATATCTCGCTTTTAGCTAATTGTGGCTATAAGTATTTCGGATTATTATTCTGCCTTTTTTATGTCAATGTGTTTGTCACAGAACACGGAATAGTAGTTTATGTGACTGTCGCATAATACCGAGTTATGTGTCTCATACACTACTTTATCTACACTCATTACATTTATTATATATTTCAAAAATAAAGCAAATCAATATTAATTACAAAATGTGAATTGGTGCCAAACCCCACTCATAGGAGTCTATACGGTCTATTCCTTCTAAATTCAAAATTCTAATTTTAAATAAGTTTCTGATTGTTGCCTGCTAAAGAAGGGTTTGAAAGAGTTGGAAGTCAGGGCCGGTAAATCCTACGGTTGCCATGGAGACTGTAAAATTAAGAAATATTACACCCGTTTGCACTAAACTTAAGAATCGCCTAAGTCTTTTCCTAGCTAATTTAAGACATGCTTAACAAAAAATTGCTTTGCACTAACCTTAGGACATTTTTAAATGCACTTTAGGCTATTCTTATCTTACGGGCCCAATATCGAGCGCCTAAGGCTTAAGAAATACCTATATCAGTGGTTATTGTCTGTGGTATTGTGAGCAAAGAGTAGTGCGACAAGCTTTTCTGTTCCGGTGATTATCTTTGGAACTAAAACAGTTTTCATACGACAGTCCATTTTGACAGCTAATTTGGAATTGCAAGTGACTCCTCTGTCACGGCTGTCACCGGAACAGAAAAGCTTGTGGCTTTTGTATTCTTGTTTGTTAGATAGAGACACAACACATGTGACATACTTCATTCATCATTTATTAAAAAAACATTACAGATCGACAACCTTTTCTGTTCCCATGACAGCGGCGCTTAGCAGCAAGTTATTGTTATGAGCAGCAAAATGACATTAAAAACAAAACACGTTAGTTCCAGTTTTGGCCACCGGAACAGAAAACGTTGTCGCACTGTATTTATGTTTTTCTTGACAGTTGAGCTCAGTTGACTTTTTCTTTTCTCGGTGAATTACCCCTACCAAATAAAATAGACAACGCCTTAGCTTTTGTCTCCTTTTAACTCAAGAAGGAATCAATGAAAAGTTTCAACCAAAAAAATATCCAGTGACCTACTTTACCTCGCCAGTTTATTTGAATTCATTCAATCATTCTCTTAGCAAGGCGATGACTAAGTTACGACGTAGTCTGTAAGTGAAAACATAGATTTTAGCTTGGCTGTTTTAGGTTGTTCCTAAGTTAAGATGTATCTTATCTAGGACAAGCTCAACCCGAGTTTAGTGCAAACGGGCATAAGTGTTTTATAATGAGTGACAGCTGTATCCGAGTGTTTCATAATGGTCATTATGCAACACCCGGATACAGCAGTTTTATTTTTTAAAGTTGACTATGGCATAAAGTGTATCTATATACGTTCAGGCATGAGTTCATAATTCGAATATTATAACATGAGTGTAGATAAAGATTTTTTTCGTGTTTGTTTTGTATTGTTTAGTTTTGTATTGTTTTTCTCCTCTTGTTTTCGTGCTAATGGTAGATATCTGGTATTTGTTATCATTGTTGTCTTAGATTTTAACATACGAGTGGAGGTTTGCAATAGGCTTTTGTATGTCATTTATATTATTTAAAACTATATAACTAACCGCCTCTGTGGTCTAGTGGTTCACACCACCGATTTCAGACCAAGAGGTCCCGGGTTCGATTCCCAGTGGGGGTACATATTGTATTCGGTTTGGTTGGTGGTAGGACTTGTTCTTAGTCCGCCTGGCTAGCTACCACCATCTTATCTAAGTCTGACGCCATAACAATGATGTTTTCAGCATTATTGTGTTCCGGCAGTTACAGATAAGATAGCCAGTTCCTCAGTGATTGAGGATTCCGGGAGTAGTGCGCTTCCACCTTCAGCCTTATCACCACTTAACATTAGATGTGATGAAGGCAAAGTGCTACCCCGTTGTGGATAAAAAAAATAGCTGTTATCTTTTAAAATAAATTAAATTCATGTGAAAGTAAAATTTATGTGTAAACTAAATGAGCTAACTACCTATTTTATAAGAATAGACGATGGATAATAAAAATTGGCCATTTCCATTATTATACGCGGATTGGTATCTATATCAGTGTTGGCAAAATGTTAATCTGATTATCGATTAAAAACTAACGATTAAAAAGTTTGTCGTGACTAACGATTAAAGACTAATTAGTCGTAATCATAGTTTTGATGATTACGATTATCAATCGTAATCGTTAGTCGTTAGTCATGATTACGATTATCATTGACTAGCTGCTTCGCGTGGTTTTACCCGTTTCCGTAGGAAAATGGGGATCCAATATAGCCTATGTCACTCAGGAATTATGCTTTCTAATGGATTATTTTTGTTTTACTTTTTTTCTTATGTAAGTATGTATTTTCTTACTTCCCAACTACTTGTCTATTTTTATGCATATATACGTATATACTTTATGTACTTACACAGTATTAAGATATTTCCTAGTACTTATATGCATATATATTTTTACTCTTGTAGACTTATACATATACTTACTTATGTACAGGTACTTATGCTTATATTTACTTTTTTATATAGGTACTTATGTACCTACTTCCCCCCCCCCAAGTTGCGTTAAGTACTTGATATAAAAACATCAAATACTTAATAATAAATTTATTATTTGATAATAAATTTAATTTAAGTAGTTATTTGATAATAAATTTAATTTAAGTAGTTATTTGATAATAAATTAATTGCCTCAATGTATTTATTTAGTTTAATATACAAACAGTAAAAAAAAACAGTAAGTATAGAGATTTTAGTGGATCATAGCGTCCATCAATATGAACAATTTTTACTACGGGGCCAACTACGGAATCTCGAGAAAAAATTCAGCTGTTCCATAATAAAGTAGGGCAGGCGTACCGGTTTTGGCCACTGTACCGGTTTTGGCCACTTTTTGCTCTAAAAGTTTTCTAAACAACTTTTAGTCATTTTTGATAAAGGCAATTAAAATAAGGTATTTTAAGGTAATAATAACAACCGTTAGAATTCCTTATGTCATAAGATTTTGTTTCAATAAATTCCATTTTCTGTTTGAAAAAATGTTTTGTATGAAAATTTTAAGAAATTTGTTTAGGATGAAATACTTTATAAACCTTTGTTTTTAACAATAAAATTGTTGTTTTGCAATTGACTGGTTTCTAGCGCATAAGAATATATTAATTTTACCTGGGTTTGGTTTTGATTTTTCGCAATACTTACAAAAGTTTAACTATCAGTAAGTGGCCAAAACCGGTACATTTGGCACCTCTCACACATTGTGTGTAATATAAAAAAAAACTATTTTACTTTTATAAATTTGAAAAATGTACCTTTAAAGGTGGATAAATTATCCATAATTTAAGATATATTTTGTGTCTTAAATACCTAAGACCATTTAGTACTTATTGCTTAAAAGTCAAAAAATCCTTAAAGTGGCCACAAAGGGTACCTCTGCCCTACCTACATCATCGACTCGACTGAAATGTATGGAAGATCTGTTTTTTTTGCAATTCCTTGGTTGTTGACCACGCTGTTTCAACCTGCGGGTAATTATATGGCTAATATGAGTCTTAATACTACGACAGAGAGTTGCATTTGCTATAAGCGCTGTCGTTTCTTCGAAAAGGGCTGTATCGTTGACAACGTTTATTGTTGGCCCGCAAGGACTTTATTTAATCTGTGTTTAAGGTTTATTTTGCATAAAAACAATGGAAGAAATAGACCAGTTCATTTTGAAAATGCATAAATACAAACCCTATACCCAAAAATAGCTTGTTATATTATTCAGCGGTTCTAAATATGCTACTCATATTTCCAAAAACGCAACTGAATATTATTCAATTGGTTTTGTAACTTACAAAGAAACTAGCGTCATCTAGCGGAGAGGGCATTAAAAGTCTATATATGGACCGCTAAATTGATTTAAAAAAGTACTGTCGCATGAGTTCAGTTTTACCAGCAGTAGAAAAAATCTACTATGGGTTTACCATCTTATTTGATAGTAACGATGAAATATGGTGTCATTATTTATCTTTACAAAACATAATACGATAAATCAGTAGATAGCATTTTCTTAAAAACACAATTTCTTTTAAAAATACCATTTTAATATTTTTATTAATTTTTTAATTAATTAATTAATTATCAATCCATACATTCGTGAAACGTCTCCTTTCTTATGAGGAAAACCAAAACGATATTTTTAGAACTAATTTAATACCTCATAATCAATCAAACCATTAGGAAATAAAAAAAATAAGTTGAAAAGGTTTAGCACATCTGTCTTTAAAAAGTCACTTACTTTCCATTTCTTAAAATACACCTATTTGGCCACTTCTAATCAATTGAAACAACGATCCCGACCGTTCACTCTAGATTTCGAATGTGAACTAAAAGAATGCAAGCTTAGAACATGTAAAAAATTGTAAAAATACTGTTTTCTTTTCCGCATGGCTGAAGACGCAGGAGGCGTGTCATCTAATCGTATGGCGCTTGGCACGGCAGCCTTGTCAGCGCCACAGCTAGAAGTTTGAAAAATTTGACATCGCAACGAATCGGTTAAACATGGTAGGTACCACAGTACCACAGCCAAAGAATATATCGCCGGGTTAATGCAAATACCAACTAACTCAAGGAATTGTAGTTTTGAGTTATAGCGTTTTTAAAGTTTGGGAATCTAAAACTAGTGTTAAATAAAGGAATTGTTATTTTTAGTAATGATTAGTTGCATTCTTAGTTAACTATGTTTTGAATAAGGTAAAACAAACGCTGATAAATTCATCGTAAACTTGAAAAAAATACAGTTTTTTATTACTAACCCCCCATGTAGTTGGTTTTACTTCTCGATTAAGAAATACCGATAACTAATAAACTAAAGGTGAACGATGAATATAAATGAGCTTGAATTATTAATTCAAATATTATTTGGAGGCAAACGGACAATGGTGTACGAGGGTCTGATAGTTTTCAATAAAAATGAAAAAATCTATAATGCTAGTTGGTTTTACCTCTCGATTAAAAGAAGAAAATCAATTACGTTTAAACGAAATAACTTCAAAACCTCTTAAATTATATTAATTTACATCATAAACACAAAACAGTAAAACTATATTAATTAAAACATCTCGTTGAAAAAAATAGGTTTCCAATTTCAAATAAATACTCACTTTTGATTTTTCTAAGGTTGCGTAAGAGAAAAGAAAGATTCTATTTCAGTACTTTCCGGCATCATCATCTAATGATGATGATGCGGAAAGTAGGTACGTCGTACGTCGTACAGACGGTACGGTAAATCAGCCGTAGGTACGGCACCCTGGGCCTTCCCCCATGGATATCCACAGCGATTTGTCCTGCGCTGCCTGCGTCCAGCGACTTCCCGAGACCTTGACTTGTGTATACAGGACTATCCTGCCTACGCAACGTCGTCCGGTGCGCGGTCGCTATTCGAGAACCTTTCTGCCCCAACGGCTATCGGTTCTCCGCGCAATGTGTCCCGCCCGCCCACTGCCATTTCAGCTGAGTGATCATTCGAGCGATGTCGGTAATTTTAGTTCTCCTGCGGATCACGTCACTTCTCATTCGATCGCGCAGGGAAACGCCATGCATTCCTCTCTCTTCTCGATTGCTCGCTGGGTGACCTTAAGACTTCTTATGAGATCCATAGTAAACGACCACGTCTCACTGCCACATTACAAGCAACCAACACATTTGTCGAAACTTTCTCTTGAGACACAATCACAATCTTACTTTAATATTGCTCCAACAGCTCATAGTTAGACCCCTGGAGCGGAACGGGTGAAACATTGCCGTTGGACATAATGTTTGTCTTTTTCATATTCATACTAAGTAAGACTCATTCTTTGAGTAGCATTACTGACATCTTCGAGCATTGTGGTAGGTCTTTCAAGGTGTCAGCCATAAGAATTACATCATCGGCAATTCACAGGTGTGTTAAGACCTCGTCATTGATGTTGATGCCGTATCTTTTCTTAGAAGCTTCAAAATACTTCCCATCGCACCTGTAAACAGTTTTGTGAAACAAAGTCTCCATGTTTCACACTTCGCTGGAATTGGACTGGATAAGAGCTCTGGTGGCTAGCACTTATCTACTAGACTACAGCACTGCCTAGATCAAATCAAAGGCTTTCTCATAGTCCACGAACACCATGCAAAGAGGGTATAACTTGCAGCAGCGTCTGAAATAGTCTGAATATGCTGTACAGTACTATAACCATTTCCGAAACCGGCTTGTTCAGGAAGTTGGTAGTCATCGAATCTACGAGCGTAACGATTCGTAATGACTCGAACATAATTTGTAGATATGGCTCAGCAGCGACATGAATTCTGAGTGAGAGAGTCTTATCACCCTTCTTGAAGAACAGCATCACATCGCTTCTCCCCATGCGTTAGGCCTTTTGCCGTCGAGAATGATAGAGCAACAGGTGTTTGCGTGAAATACATCAGTAAATAAAATCTATCTCAGGATTTCACGTATTCACGAAAAGACGCTACCCTGCTTCTTCATCGATATAAAATTTATGTCGACGAAGAAGCACAACTTAAATGATGTCGCTGTAATCAAAGCTGTTTAGACGAGACGATCGATCGATTAGCGACCACTACATGTTTAGAGGCACTTAGAACATCAACGTCATACCTACTTGAAAGATCCCGACTGATAAAATCTACACTCCGACCAATACCGGCTCAATTACAAAACCCCGAGTGCTTTCAGCTCGAGCTTCTGAACCGCTTATAAGCCCTTGAAAATGGCATTGAATCATCTATCTCGTTTTTGACTCTACCATTCGGGCTTCCTGAAAAAGGAGTTCATCATAATAGAGGTTCCCTCTCCATGAAGTGTGGCAGCACCTTGCCCGAGTTCCGTTACCAAACCTAAATGGCCTCACACTAAACTCATTATCGCAAAGTTTGCATTGAAATCCCCCATCAAAACTATGCAGTGGGTATTATAGCTACGCATGGCTTGTAAATCTCCTCATACTACGTTAGTACTATTATGTATTCCATGCTCATACACAGCCTCCACTTCGTCATCGTTGTGAGTCGAAGTTGATTTGTAGACCTGTATGACATTCAGCGAATACCGTTAATTGTATCAGGTACGCTACCCTGCTTGATACTCGCCTGATGGTGACCACGGTGGAGGACGATGAACCCATCACCACCTGGGAACTGTTGGTCTGAGCACCAGCGCAACGCAATTAACACGCATGCACGCCTTCGAAATTCCGTACCAATACCAACTATCAGCAGATAGATGGTTTTACCTCTAGATTTCTTTCTTCTAGACGGAGTAAAATGGTAGTGGTAAAAGCGATTATCGTGACTTAAATACTTTTACTTTACTAAATTGTAAAGATTAATAAGTATAATATGGCAAGTAAAAGCGACTATCCCGAGTTGGTATATTTTAGTCCTAGAATTTCAGAACTATTAGGATGATTTGAGTAATTGGTAAAATGAATTAAATTGAAATAATTTAGTTTAGCCCTTGATTTGATTTTTAATTGCTCATTATCCCATGATATTCGTTTTTTCACTTGAAGATTGCTGTAAAGTATATAGTTTAGACGGTTTTGCTTCTCACTAACTCCGAAACTATCAGGTATTTCACGTAGTTTGTTTTACCATTCGAAAGAGGATTTTTTTTTAAGAAAAATGGCATTCATAACTCATTTTGACAAAAAACGCCAGTTAGTTGGTTTTTGCATTAACCCGGCGATATACACTTACGCGAACCACTGCCTAACTGACAGTACCGTAGTTACAGTGATAATGACCATGAAAGTTTTAAATGTCAAGAATGATACTGATTGCTAAAGAAGTGTTTCGGCTTGGGTTTTATTAATCAAAATTAGCTTTATTGAGGCTTAACAACTCTTAAGTGCTCCATTCGAAACGATAAAGCTAAATCTAAATCGCTCATTGTTTACACAGAGAAATACTTGCTTTGGCTTTGGATATGAAAAAGGAATAAAAATCTTTCCGTATAATACGCTAATTTCTTTGCAGAGAAATATGATATGTACTTAGTTAGGTAGGTACTTAGAAACCATGTTACTTACTTGTTTCTTCGAACTATTTTTTTACTTAATATTAATTATCATTTGAATTATCTCCTCATTATTCCAATAAGACTAATAATTTTCCTTGAGGTTTCTGCACTTCTCCGACTTAAAAGTAATTAAAAAAAAGTTGTCTTTTTGATCAGCGAGATGAGTCATTTTGTGGTGAGTAATGTAATCATTGAGCTAAGGCATGCTAAAGCGTCATTTCATTTATCGAAAATATTTTGTCAATATAAGTACTCAAGGTAAGTAAAAATTAAAAACATATCAAGTAAGTCCAAATATTACTTTACGTAAGTACTTACGTATATACGTATGAGTATATCAGTCTTTTGATAGTTGATAAAATACCTACACAGTTTTTATATCAATTAACATGTAAAAATTTAGTTTAGGTTTTAGGTTTAGGTAATTTAGGTTAAGATTGTTATCATCATTCGAGACGTTCCGTTAAGTATAAATATTCCACATCCAAAGGAACGCAAATTAAATTATAGACTTTAAATTGGCTAGGAAGCTAGGAAGGTAGGCAGGAATCTAGAAATAAATTTTCAACACACTTGCTCATAAAGTGAGCCTTATTACATCGATCTTAGGGCCATAAACCGAACTATAACCCACGCGTGCATAATAATATAACAGTACTAGTTGCGTAATAGAATTATCCCTACAAAGTTAAGTAAGTACTTAACTGCAAATTATATGCGAGTAAACAGAGACTTTTCAATTTAACCGGGTAATACAGTATCCCTACAAAGTTAAGTTAGTACCTAACTGCAAGTAATATGCGAGTCAACAGAGCATTTTCAATTTCAGCGGGTAATAGATACAGTTCTTTTTTTGTAACAACAAAGAGGTTTTATACGGCTGAAAATCCATTTACGTTTTTAGAATAAATAAATGTGTCCCTAATTAAGACAAAATAGTAGATTTCATTACAAGTGCTGAAAGCCTGTCATTGCAAAGAGTTCCGACAAATGTCTACCCGAGCCGAGGCGCAGCCGAAGGTGAGGGTTGACAGTCGGAACAAGTTGCAATGACGGTTCCGCACGTGTACTGAACAACTATTTTTAATACAGTTGCGAAAAAATTAAGCAATTTAATAAAATAATAAAACACAATAAACTCAAATAACTAATCGTTAAAGAATATATGCAGAGACTTTTTTTTTGTTTTCTTCACCCATTCTGGGTTGGCAAAGGAAACTATGATCATACAGCCAAGGCTTCAGTAGATTTTTTTTATTGATATGAAATGAAAATTAAATTAAATGAGATGAAATGAAATGAAACCTAACAAAAGCAATCTGAATCCTACAGGAGCGCCTTTCCTTATTTCTCTCTTTTACCACATCGTTTTCCATTAAAGCCACATTATTGCACTAATTCCACCATACTAAGTACCTACCACAATAAAAACCAGAAAAAACTAATTTAGAAAATTAAGAAATAAGGTCCCTCATTTTCTTTTCACTTACTTGCGCAAACTCCTATAAGCAGATACTATGGTAAATAGTGCACGTCATACCATATTTAGTGATCTGTGGTCATACAGCCAATTTTATGTATTTTTTATATACATAAATTTAATTTGGCCGATACTAATATTAATTTAATGTATAATTAAAATTACTTTTAAATCTGATATTGAAACAAATTAGTAGCTGCTTTTTAGAAATATTTGCATGAATCATAAAAACTTCTATGATTTTTTTTTGTAAAAACTTCGTGGTTGGTTTTTTCTTTTTAATAGACAATATTTTGACAGTTGGGAAAGAAAACGCACGAGTTCGGGAAAGGTAAAGAAAAAGTTCGAGTGTGTAATAGCCCACATCCCGAACGCTATACGTCCCTGCAATACGCCACTTTTTGAGCAACTGTATTAAAAAACATAATTAAGTATATTATTATCAAATTATTTATAATTCACAATAATTTGTTATAAAACATTTGCATTTTACCACTATTATTATACTTAATTATTTTGACGTAGGCTGTATGGCTGTATGTAATCAATCACCTCACAATTGACGCGTGCAAAAAAAAAAACTTGCGCGCTTTTTCCCTTAGTTAATATTAGGGTTACAATATGTATGCAATAAATGTTTGTTTTTCCTCGCAAGTGTGTTGAAAAAGTGCGTATGAAACTCGTGAGCAACTTACTCACTAGACACTCGGCTGATTTACGCCCTCGCCTGCGGCTCGGGCTGCAACCCACAGCCTCGTGTATAATGAGCAACCTAAGCTCACTTGTATCATAATATACTATTAAAATACTTAAAGATATCCATAGCGGATGGTAAGAAAAAAAAGTAGGACAATTCAAAAGTACCTACTTCATTTTGTAAATCTGTTCGATTAAAAAGTTTTTTAACTATGACTTTGACATACATTTTTTGCTTTGACATATCGTATACAGTGTACTTATACGATATAATTTTCCGAAACATAGTATAAATCATCTCAGAAAATAGTCCGAGATTTTTCTGCCAAACTAGACCAAAAATAAATATTGATTAATTGATAACTAGACCTAATTGTCAATGTTACTGTTGTTGATTTGTTGAAATGAGATTTTTCAGTTTTGTATGGAGCCTCGGCTAGGACCTTGTACACTATACCATTGGCAAGCAAAAGATAAATATAATAACTGAAAACTAATTATATCGCAATAAGCTAACGCGTTTGATGGTACAAAAGCATTATCTAGTCTTAATAATTATGCAACCCCGATTCAATATGGCGGTAAAATGTCACACTAACATTTAAAAAAAGGTTCACATTGACAGATTATTATCAGTCGTCAATGTCATCGTTTTTTTGTACAGAAACATCAAAGTTTCCGAACGTGATTTAAAATGGTTGCCAGTGTGACCATAGATGGCAAAGAATTTTTATTTCAAAGTTTATTTCTGTACCATTTATCCAGAAAGACAATGAGAATTGTAATATTTTATTTGACTTTACTATATTTTTTACTATAAGTACGAATAGTGTACAATGTCCTAGCCGAAAATGAAAAATGTCCTTTAATGCCACACACACATGTAGGCAGGTAGGTACCGTCGAACCAATTGAACCGTGACTTTCGAACCCATCAAGTTCATTTTCTAGCATTAAAGTTTAATAAGGTCGAACTATTCTTTGCTACCTATTAAAAAATAAATTAAACATTGACAAAAATAATCCAATACATTTATTATTTTTTATTTTTTATTTTTAACCAGAAGCTATGTAAGTACCTAATGCAAAAAAAATATTAAAACATGTAAAAAAAAATAATGTATTAAGTAGATAATCCATAGTTTTTTTCTGTCAGCTGATTGACGTTCGGCAAGCTTGTAGGTAAGTACCTTTATTAATTAACATGTAATTTAAATTTAATTAGCGACCACTTAATACCTACCCAGTGCATATTTATTTAAAAGTGACTCAGTTACCTAATAAAAGAGCACAGTCAAGTTGTGGATTTTGTTTCCGAAAAAGATAGGTAATACGGTATTTTACTGATTTTTTTTATTTCTTTAAAATGTTTTTCGAAATATTAGCTACACAAAACAAGTTTTCATTTTGAATTATCTTGAATATTTTCAAAGATATAGGACTTCAAACTTTATAATTAGACAAGGACAGGACGCTATTTTAGTGACGTCAGTGGGTTAGTAGCGTCATAGCCACGCCATAGAAGATTTCGTTTTAGAAAGAGACAGCTATAGTCAAAATCAAACAGACTATAATTCTTTTATTATAAAACAGATTCAAATTATTTTTTCACATTTGGTATTCTTATTTGCAATATTTTTTAACGTCATCATTAAATATCTACATTTCAACAACAGTAAAATACCCTATTATGCTTCTTCACTCCAGTAAGTATCTAAGTCTTACCTAGTTATATTCATTTCATCTTTCCGATTTTTTAAGTAACTTTGATAACATTGTTGTTTATTTCTTCGTATAACCAAAATTTATAATTACTTACATTTGTTCTATTTTTACATTCATAACTACATGTTAATTTCATTACGATAACAAATTGTGTGAAACATCAGCATTAAATCACGATTAAAAACTAATTTAATTTCTCTCAGATAAAAATTAAGAAAAACAACCGGAGTTAAGTTGGTTTTAATGGTTAAGTTATAAATTAATTAATCTATTTATAAGCTTACCTGCTTTTTTAGCGGCGTCAACCATCTTCTTGGCTTCTTCTCCATCGTATCATTCGTGATAATAATACTGTGTTTAGTCGCGCACCCGACCGGCATACTCCGACCGACGCTACTGAGTACTCCAATTAAATCATTTGGAAGATATTTAAACTAACTATTATCTATTCCATACACAATAGAAATCATCACACACACTTAGTCGTCGAAAGAACCACCTTTTCTAACAACTGCCGCAGTTTTAGTTATCTATACATACAAATAAATAAAATTGGAGTGTCTGTTTGTAACATTAAAATAACCGCCTTTTACTACATGTATATGATTATATATACGGTACATATACCAAAATGACATGTTTTACAATTTTTGTCTGTCTGTCTGTCTGTCTGTCTGTCTGTCTGTCCGTCTGTCTGTCTGTTTGTTCCGGCTAATCTCTGAAACGGCTAGATCGATTTTGACGGGACTTACACTGGCAGGTAGCTGATGTAATAAGGAGTAACTTAGGCTACTTTTTATCCCGGAAAAATAACACATTCCCTCGGGATAATCTATACAAATCTATACAAATAAATAAAATTAGAGTGTATGTTTGTAATATTAAAATAACCGCTTTTTACTACATGCATATGATTATATCTACGGTACATATACCAAAATATCATTTTTTACAATTTTTGTCTGTCTGTCTGTATGTCTATCTGTCAGTTTGTTCCGGCTAATCTCTGAAACGGCTGGACCGATTTTGACGGGACTTTCACTGGCAGGTAGCTGATGTTATAAGGAGTAACTTAGGCTACTTTTTATCCCGATATTCCCACGGGAACGAGAACCACACGGGTGAAACCGCGGGCGGCCGCTAGTTCTAAATAATTATTGCGAAACATTTGTTTTCAGTGTTTGTTCAAAGTCATTTGATTTCGCGATAGGCTTTCTTTATTGTCTTAGGTTGATATTTATTTATCGCCACATATAGTTAAAGTTGAAGACTCTTCACGGTCACAGCCTCTTAACTGCTACTAATTAAAAACACGCGTCTTTTCATGCGGCGCTTGTAGGGGGGCTACCGCGTAACTTTATGGGTATGAACTTCATACGTTTTTGGGAACTTTAAGTCAATTTTATAAAGAAAGTAGCTGCTATCAGTTCCTTGTTTTGTGACGTCGGGTATAACGATAACTAGCTAGCAACGTTCACCAGAACAAAGCAGCAAAAATCTTTCAAGATAAGGAATTCAAATGACACTTGAAGCCCATACCCATATCCAGA